>OY282450.1:64400721-65000721 GCA_958295655.1 Palloptera scutellata
AGCAATAATAAAAACAACAACAGCATTGGCTACATTGAAATAATATGTGAAGCCGTAAGTGAAGCTAGTTTTCAGCTAGTTTTCAGCTATGAAATTACAACTACAGCAGCTAGAAAAGAAACGAAGTCAAGGTGTTGACCATGTTGGAGTACATATGTATGTACCCAAACATTTGTACAGCTCACATGTGTGTGTATGTGTAATTTTTCAAAAAATTTGCATTTACATCCAAATGTAGATACTTAGATATCTATCGTTTTACTTGAAATCTTAATTCATCTTCAATGATAGTTTCGTATGACCATAGAAGAATGTGTGGAGAAGGTGGTGGCGAAAGTGATGCTGATGGTAGCGGTGCCAACTTAGGTGATAAAGTTTACAAATTATCAGTTTTGGCATGAAATACAAATGAAGGTGAAACAAGAACATAAGCGGTAAGACATAAAATATACCAACACATCATACATACATACTTACAGCTTCATAAGCAAAGTTGAAATGTTGGAGCGGTAAGACATAAAATATACGAACACATCGTACGCGAAGCTTAATAAGCAAAGCTGATATGTTCCAGGATTTATAGACTTTTTGATCTCAGATGACCAGCAAAAAACTTCGGAAGGTATTAATCAACTTCATCAGCCAATATCAAATCGGTTTAAACTGACCAATCGGACTCACAATATTAAATATAAGTGATAATGAATAACAGACTGAAAAGGTGCAAGGGCTACCACCAATCTTAACCACCACTTGTTCGTGTCATCTTTAATAAAACGGCATCGGAAAATTTTGTCTAGAACTGCAACAGCTCTTGGCAGTATTCAGAAGCTAGACGGCTTATGGACAAACTCGAGCACAAAATCTCTCGAGTTATTGATGGGAACACACTTTACGGGATGCACGGACCCGAACGTTTACGAAGTTTAGGCAACAAATCCAATCCGTGGATTAAGGACTGATGTTTCCAATATCGTAGAAGCGAATAAGGTTGCCTGGGCGATAAATTCTTTATATCCATTTAAATCGTCAGGGCCGGATTCCACAATTACAACATTCTCTTAATATCGTTGTGCCTTATTTGGCACACATCTTTTCTCGATGTCTCAATGATAGGTATGCACCAAACATTTGAAGAGAAGTCAAGACGGTCTTATTCCAAAAGCAGGAAAACTAAATCAATCTACTGCTTCGTTTATTTGACAACACTTGAAAGGCTTATAGACATGTACATCAGTTGTGTTACCATCAATCACACAATGGATACAGGCCAGCGCGCCTTCATTGAAGGTAGAACATTGGATAGCGCTCTCAACGAGGTGTTTGGTACATTGTGAAGTTAATGGAACATAAAGAGTAAATTTTCGTGGATTCAAGCTCTGTGAGTAATACACATACTTATCTAGTTATGCTATTGTATTAAATATGTACAACACGAAGTTTGTGTTTATCATTGGCTATTTTCTTCTTCTTCTTTCTTCATTTAATAGCACAACAGAAAATGGAGGGCCTAGGTCGAACTTTTCGCATCCACTCATGTGTACAATAAGTACAATGAGCTACATAGCCTGAGTGCTTGAGGAACTGTCCTGCACGCGTAGGTCAGGCTCTCGGCCTTCCATATATTTGAACATGAGCCGAATCCCAACGGCGAAGTGAAAAGCTTTTCATATGCAATTTTTACTCTTGTAGGTTTGCCATTACCTGCCAAGAGGTGGTTCCGCGTATAAAAATTGTTTTTCTACTTTTTTATTTTGCCAATGAAGAGAATTCCGGACACAGGCCATCGCACTACCAACTATGCAATAGCGGGAACTCATTGGAATCGCAATGTGAAATAGTTCATAGCTACACGTTAGATTAGATTTGACCATAAATCTTACCAGCGTCTGCTAGCAGAATGACACTCTTGTAGAAAATAGTGTCAGAGATGTTGTTGTTCGCAGCTCGAATTATTTTCTCCAGGATGAGGTTAAAGACGCACTATAGGGAGTCACCTTGTCTGAAACCTCTTTTGGTATCAAATGGCGAAGAGAGGTATGCCCCAATTTTCACTGCGCTGGTGGTTACGGTCAGTATCATTTTGCAAAGACGAATAAGCTTTGTAGAGGTACCAAAATCAGACACTGCGGCGTACAAGTGATCCCTAATCGTGCTATTGAATGCGGTTTTTGGTGTTCGACGAATATATGGGGGTGTCGATCTGTTTTTCCCGGTACTTTTGTAGGATTTGGCGTAGTGCGAATATCTCATTGATGGTGGATTTACCTTGGTCTTAAAACCATTTGTCAGGCGTCTTATTATTTGAAGGATTTTCGGACCTCTTTCCTGTTGCGTATTATCTCGATATCATTAAACTGGCTTCTTTCTACTTCTATTTTCTTACACCTTAAGAAACGTTTCTTTTACCTTCTGAAATCTCTCTACTGCTCCTTAGCAGCTCGCGTTGCAACTGACTGCAGGATGGCTCTGTAAACAGTGTTTTTCGCTCCAGTAGCTTCGCGACACACTTGGTCGAACTACATATTTCACCATCGACGATGGTAGCCAGAACCTTTCAGGCAGCCGTACACATCGAGAGGGGAAATGAGCGTCCAGTGCGCGCATATATCATCAAGTTGAGGGCTGTTTTGCGATAGGAGGAATGGGAGTCGATTGGCGAAGGCTTCAGCTTTCCGTTGTAATTGCCGCTTTCTACATCCAGCTTTCTCTTTGTACCTATCCGTACGCGATTTTCTACACATAGACGTGAGCAGGCCTTGGCTGCAACCAAGTAGTGGTCCGAGTCGATGATTGCCACACGTATTGTGAGTACGTCTTGTACACTGGAAGCGTGCCTTACTTTTATCACAACGTGATCAATCTGGTTTCTTTTGTTTTTCGATCAGGAGGCAGGCAAGTGGTCTTATGAATAACGAGATGTTGAAATCTCGTGCTACTAAATGTAATGTTCCTTGCGGCGGAACTTCCATGTTCAGGAGTAGAGAAGATGTATGCTTGAAAATGCATATTGCATATGCATTCTGCATATTTGGCACGTTCACATATATTTGGCTTTTTTTTTTTTTAAATTAAAGGAAAAAATGCCAACATTTTCCACAAAAATTATAAAATTATAGAGTTGATAGATCATCCAATCGCAATGCAATGTAAATAGAGAGCAACATCATTGCCTGAGCTATCTTGAAATTGATGAAGTCAGCTTTTTTTTCAAAAAGATATGTATGTACATCCAGCAATATTGAACAACACCATAGCCTGGTTTCATAATGAAAAACTTAAGTTTAAGTGAATTTTCTTATAACGAAAGCACGTGGACATGGGTGGATCATGTTGGTGGGTCAAGGTTACAAAACCCCAACCAAATGTTCATGGACCATATACATAAAACGGTTTGAGAACATTTTTAGTAAACATAATGGCGTTGAAATTTCTAGACTTCAAAATTTATTTGATGTTGTAAAGGGTGTTTTTTTAAGAGCTTGGTTTTTGTAAATTCACATAACCACAGAAATTTAACAAATGTGAATGAAATTTTTATTTGGATCGATACATCATTTCCTGCCATTTACTTTGTAAAGATAATTTCACTTAAATGTCAGTCGCGTCTACGCTTCAAGTGGTCCAATTTTGGCACACTTTTTCACACATTTCTGCCGGAATCTCACCAATGACGCGTTCAATGTTGGCTTCCAAAGCAGCAATCGTGATTAGCTTGTCCCTATAGACAAGAGACTTAACATAACCCAAAAAAAATGGTCAAATAACACGATCTTGGTGGCCAATTGACTCCACCTAAAGGTGTGATTAACTGCTCACCAAATTCGTCTCTCAATTGATGCATGGTTTCGCGTGCAGTGTGGCATGTGGCATCGTCCTGTTGGAACCACATGTTGGCCGAGTCCTATTTTTGCATTTTCGGAAAAAAAGCCTGTTATCATCGGACGGTACCTTTCTCCATTGACCGCAACGTTGCGGCCTTCATCGTCTTTGAAGAAGTACGGCACAATGATGCCGCCTGCCTATAAACCGCACCAAACAGTGCATTGTTCGGGATGCACTGGTAGCTGCTGAATTGCCTCTGGCTGGTCTTCACTGCAAATACGGAAATTCTGCTTATTCACGTATCCATTGAGCCAAAAATGAGCCTCGCCGCTGAATGGACGTAGCTTGCGAAACACATTTTTTACATAGCACGAATTTAGATAATAAATTTCATTTATTTGCGAAACGTTGTATTGTACAGGCGCAAGTCTCTTTATGATGAAATGGCAAACCAAACTGAGCTTTTTTACTTTGACACATGTCAAGAATCCCGCGTAAACTGTCAGAAATATAAACGTCAAAAAAAAAAAAATCACCCTTTAGTTGAAAAATCTATTGGTGTGGATTTAAGTGATAGCATAAAAAATTGTTTTTTAAGTCAAAACTCATTTCAGGATTAAATTTCTAAATAAACAACAAACCGATTAAAACAAAAAATTATTTAAATTAAAAAACTATTTAAAATAGTTTTATAAATTTTTCGGATTTTATTTGAATTTTGTTAAGTTTTCAGATTTAGTGTCATAATACTTTATAAAACCACACAAAATTTTGAGAGCTAATTTTGCAAATAAAAAAAAAACTCAAAACCTTTGTTTGTTTTTATTTATTAACTTAATTGTGTACATCCACAAAAAATGTGTTAAAAAAATTCTTAGTAAAATCCCAGAAAACTTCACAATATCTCAGAAGACTTTTTGCTATTTGGCATACTGTATACTGTGTAGTAGATATCACAGGATGCTCTTTTGAAACAAACCTGTCCAGTCCATCGCATTTCCTGTATAGCGGTCGTGTCAGCTCTATATCTTTCGAGGACACCTACCAGCTGTAAAGGCTCGGATATTCCAGGAGCATATCCGTAAATCGTTGTCCTTTGGGAGTTTGCGAGAGTCATCAACATTAGGGGGTTTCGTTAGCTGAGGCTTTATCTTAGGCTTCACTGGTGATATTTTTTAACGTGTTGCGTTGCAAGCCCGACTAAGTTGAAATTAATTTTATCGATGCTTTATGTTTAGTATGATAACATTGATATATTATATAAAGTTAGGCTAAAAAGAAAGTTCAACGAGGTGATACTACCCAAACCGTCGCTAAGCCGGAACTGACACCAACTAAGGTTTTGCTTAGTATTTAGTGGGATTGCAAGGCTCCTGAGTACTACGAGGTACTTCCGCGTGGTCAAGCGATTAATTTGGAACTGTATAGTCATTAATTAGCAAGATTGAATGAAGCGCTCAAGGAAAAACGTTCGGAATTAGTCAACAGAAAGGACGTCGGCTTCCATCACAACAACGCACTTCTTTGGTGATCCACCAAAAACTGAGGGTGATTGGCTGGGTAGTTTTAATGCATCCCCCATACAGCCCAGACCTTGCGGCTTCTGATTACCATTTGCTTCGCTCGTTGCAGAATTATCTTAATGGCCTAAAGTTGAATTCCTAAGAGGACTGCAAAGACGTCTTGTCCCAGTTTTTCGAGCAGAAATCCCAGAAATTCTTTAAGGACGACATTATGGTTTTGTCCAAAAGATAGTGAGAGGTAGTCAATAACAATGGAAAATATTTGACTCAATAAAGTTATTTGCTGTATCTTTAAGGTAAAAGGATAAAAGTCTTGTAGCTGTAATTGAGAATAAAAAAAATATAATAAATAAAAAATGTGTTAGTATATCGTGGTTAACTGTGTCGAAAGTTTCAGAAAAGTCAAGAAGTGTTAAAGAGCAGTACTGGATAAGAGCAGTAATACAGCTTCTATTTCTCCTATGGTAACACCTGATTGAGCATCAGACAAAAGAGAATATTTTGAAAGATATTCATTAATTTATACATATTGGGTCATATAAAAAATATCCGCGGTTACAAAATGCTGTTGGTGCCCACAAGTCTGTGATGTAGTTGATATTTAGTGCTTCCGCTATCTCCCGACAGCTTGCGTGTCGATCCAAATGTAGTCTGAAATGTTAACTTGCAAACATGTGTTCATTTGACAAAACAAAGACATGATGTGCATTGCCAATGCCTATATCCACAACATATTTCTTAGGCGTTGAGACAGTTCACACAGCAATTGAGTTCGAAAAGCCCATAGAGCTCGCCTTAGCTGCAACAAAACTACATAGATGACTTGGTGCGAAGACTTAAACGAAGCAAGCCATGTGATCTTACCTTGCGATGATCAAATCTCCAACATAAATAAATAAGCAGATAATCTTAAGGAATATGTATTAAACTGAACAAAATAGTATACTACTATTTATTTATCTAAGAAAATTTGACATAATCGGACTAGTGTTGCCAGATTTGTGGACAACAAGATCATCTTGTAAGGAAGAAGCGCGGATACTTTTTATATGAGCCAATACATTAGTTGTTCCATAGCCATTGATAAATAAGATAAAATTGCTATCGGACGATATCCATCTTTGGGCTTAGGCATACGTATGTATTATCTTAGCTTTTTGCCATAAACTGGGAAAAACAGATGTCGTAAAGTATTGCGTTTGTCTTTAATTGACAATCACAAGCCAGAAAATTCAGATCATGTTTTGAAAAGCTTGGCAATGAAATTCGGTTAAAAAAGAGTTTCTTATATATATCATTCACGAACAATAGGTCAAGAAATGTATAGGTATTTGCAAAATGTGTAGGTGTTTTGTCATTAATTGGGACAATTTAAGTTTCTTCCGAAACAATACCGTCTATCACAACACGGATAGAGCGGCCGCTTAGAAAATTCGTGATCCATCGTGTCAAGTTACTCCCGACGGAGCAACAGCCTTGCTCTCACCGAAGCCACTGACGCTATGGTACCAGTGCTCAATGAGGACCGCCATGAGAACGCCCGTAGACCGATTTCGACGCAAACCGTATTTTGCGGTCATTAAGCAATTTGTTTTGCTCAAGATATTTCACCAAGTACAAGTTAACTACGCTTTCCATGACTTTGGATAGCAGCGTTGTCGCATAAGCTCGCAATACGTGGGCTGCAATGCCATCGGGTACCGAAGCCTTGTTTATGTTATTAATTGCAAGTACTCTTTCAACTACTCTAGTTCGAAAATGTATCTCAGGCATAGCACAAGATACAGATTCGATAACGGGCAGTGGTTGATCGCTAGCTGCAAGAGAAGAATTCTCTGCGAAAATGTTAGCTAAAAGGTACGCTTTATCAACCGAGCTAGTGACGAGGCGATCACCTGTAAAATGAGTTGGAATTGACGAAGTCGTTTGGTTCTTTACTCTCTTTACTAATTACCACCCCTATGGAATTGTAAGACTTTGTGCCACAAGCGCTGTTCGTGTAGAAACTTTTCGCGCTTTAGAGTGGCATTACAGAGATTTCTTTCCTGTTTACGCAACTGTTCAGTATTGGCATTCTTTTTAGATTGCCAGTTCCTGAAAGCGACCTCTTTGGACCTGACTGATCTTTGGATTTTGCTGATCTGCAAGTTACATTAAACCATGAATTTTCTTTTGGTTTAACGCTATGGAAAGACCGCATTCCTAATAGAGTTATTTCTTCTACCATTTTAGCACTGGTTTCTATGTTTTTACCGGTAAAACACAATTTCAAAATAAATTTAAAAAAAAATTATTGAGACCATTCCAATTGGCCTTTTCGTAAAGCCACGGTAATCGCTTTAGAGCTATCGTCAAAGGGTAGTGGATTCGAGAATACGGAAAGGTTGCTAAAATGGTACAATGGTCTGAGTTTCAAGAGGTGCGTGGACACTTACATCATATTTGTCATGATGAGAAGTAAAAAATAGGTCAAGGATGTTTTGGGCTTGCCCTGCGATACACGGAATGTGTGTCGGTTCGGTCACTAATTGAGTCAGGTCGTTCGAATCGGCAAATAGCTCGACATATAGACCTTCGGATGTTGTGTGACTTGAGTGGTACAACCAACCCGAATAATGAACATTGAAGCCACCAGCAACCACAATTTCACTGTATGGATATGATTCCAAAATAGAAGCGATCGAATCAGAAAGGGAATCTAGCTTATTAAAAGTATAGGGATTTTACTTTTAGAATTCAGGCTTCTATAAAGAACACAGAAGTGCAGCAAATGAGTCTGAATGCTGAACTTGACACACAAGCAGCTGAACTCAGCATCTGTCATATAAAGTTGTTGCTGGCACTGGTACGCGACATCCTCATTAATAAAAAAGACAAGACCCCTGTGGGAAGAGAATTATGGCACCAGCCGATACCCTGGTACGTGAAAATCCAGTGGATCTGCATCCTGACATACCTGAGTCTCACCTAGTGCCATTATATGTGGTTTATGGAGGTTGATAAACGCATATAGATACAGAGTAGAAATTTGATCCAAGTCCGCGAATATTACAAAAAGCTATACTAAAATTTCCCAACATTTATAAGCCTAGACAAAATTAAAACAAGACAAGAGGCAGGGAATGCAATAATAGGGCATGCAATAATAATAAGAGATAGACAGCCATTGTGGCAAGTGTCATGCCTTTACCACAATGAACTTCAATTTATCAATGGCGATTATGGCCGCTATGAAAAGAAAAGGAAAAAGAAATCAATAGCAATGCGCGGACTTTATCTGCTGTTTTGTTGTTATTAGTGGTTTATTGTTGATCCCGTTATGTTACATATTATTTAATTTAATTTATTAGTTATTGCTTATTTTTGTGTTTAAAAACGCGCGGCGTGTTGTTAACATTAAAGATGAAAAAAAAAAGAATAATTTGCGCGAGTGCATTATACGAGTACTTATACAAAATATAAATTTATACACTAAAAACGGTGGGAACATTCACCCCCCTCGACGATCACAAATACACTACATAATTATGTATTTCAATAAAATGTATTTCGATACTGAAAACTTACTTTAATTTTATCAATTCTTTCTTTCTTTCAATGGCACCACCGTCCATGGAGGGCCTAGGCCGAGCTTTTCCCATCCACTCATGTTGTGCGTGTTATATTTGTACATGAATGGAAGGGACCTACAGTTTTATGTCGAATCCGAACGGAGAAGTGAAAAGCTTTTCATAGGTAATTTTTACTCTTGTAGGTTTGCATGAAATTTTTGTGGCCACCCTGTAATGTTTTTCTGCAACAAGCTGATGCAATCTATCATTTTTGACATTCAACGATCGAGAAAATTAGGCGCGTCTTTTACAACGTACTTAGTTTTCATATACGTAATTTCTTTTCGCTTGTATTTTGTTTGTTTGATAATTAAAGCTTAAATTGATTAATCTCACATGTGTGGTCTTTGATTTGGATTTTTTGTTAGTGTTAGTGGAGCGCCTCCTTGCATATTCGCGCAGACGCTATACAACTTTGACATCTTGATGACAATGTCTCATTAAACGAAACGAGGCACACACGCCACATTTTCTTGTTGTTTTTTCTTAAATATTTTTGTTTTGTTCATCTCAAGATTTCAGCCAATAACTGAAAAAAGAGCAAACATCTCGAAATCGCTACTTTACAAAAATTAATGAGTGTCATTTTCTTTTTCACCAATCCATAATTAGTCCAGAAAATACATTTCTAAGGTGGTCGCGATGAAACCAAAATTTGTATAATCTAAAACCTAAAAAAATTGTTTTTTTGGAAGATGGTAATAATTTTTGGTTAGTTTTATATTTTATTTTATACTCTTGTTTTTGTATTTATTTGATGACTGCTTTTAAGTCGAAATTTCGGTCTGAGTTTTGATTCCAATTTAGAATTTCCCCAATTTAGGGTCTGTTTTAATCTGAGATTTAGGGTTTGTGCGAGTACAGCAAAATGGTTGCCGAAATCAAATCGATAACCAATGCAAAAACATTAAAAAGCGTCAATAAAACTAATTTGAAATTTATACAGTGTTGGAGGGTTCTGGTGTGTGCACAAATTAAATTCACTTTTACTTCATAGTCAATGATGATAAATAAAATAATTTATTTCTAGTTACGGGAGGGACTATGTGGTTTAATATTGAAGTTCCCAACTTTTCTATATTTTGCGGAATGTTCCGGAAACTGAGTGATTTTTACGAGTCAGATGGGCTCTCAATCTACGGAACGTCTAATATTTCGAACTTCATACCAAAATGGATTTTAAATTCATTGTTAAGGGAGAGTACGAGGTATGATAAAAAAATAACCGTTATTTTCAAAAAGTATTTATTTATTCATCAACAACTATCTTGCCCCCTTAATATAATACACTTATGCCAGCGTTTTTTCCAATCCTCGAAACACTTCTGAAACGCGCTTTTTGGTATCGCCAACAGCTCCTGTTTCGATTTTTCTTTTATCTCCTCAATCGTAGCAAAACGCTTTCCTTTCATCGATGTCTTCAGTTTTGGGAAGAGGAAAAAGTCAGCGGGGGCCAAGTCCGGTGAATACGGTGGTTGAGGCATGATAACGGTTTTGTTTTTGCCCAAAAGCTTTCGCACAAGCGACGTTGATTTTGCTCAAAATTTAGCAATTTTGGAACAATCTCCGCTGCCGCACGTTTCATGCCTAAAACATCCGTAAAAATTGCTTGGCATGAGCCGAACGATATGCCAACATCATCAGCAACCTCTCTGTTAGTGATTCGACGATTCGACGATTATCCAAAATCATTTTCTTCACTGCGTCAATGTTTTCATCGGTTGTTGACATCGTCATTGACATCGTGTCGGCCTTCCTTAAACCGGTTATACCACAATTGAACTTGTGTTCTGCTCATAGTAGACTCGCCAAAGGCCACAGTCAACATTTCAAATGTCCTTGCGCATTTAATTTCATTTTTTACACAAAACTGAATACAGTTTCTTTGATCCATTTTTTCGAATAGTAAAAAATCGAAGAGCACACCAAAACACGACTAACCTTTTCATCTGTCAAAAACAAACTGACAATCCAAAATGGTTGGTATTGCATTGGTATCGAACATACGTAACTCACGAAATTTGAAAATAACGGTTATTTTTTGATCACACCTCGTATACCATAAGTTGTCGGGGAGAATTTTGCATTGATTTTTTCGATATGTACAACATGAGTGGATGCGAAAAGCTCGGCCTAGGCCCTCTATGGGCTGTTGTGCCATTAAAAGTAAAGTAAAGTAAAGGAGTTCTCATAAAATATGTATTATGGTAATAGTGTCTGCATAAGGAATTATTCTCATAATTTTTTCTACATATACTCAAACGAAGCTTAACAGTTATTTTTAAACGTGCTTTCGCCTGTTTTAATATAATTTCCTGCTGCTGGTCAAAAAGAAAACAAACTTCAGTTGAATTTTTTAATGCCTGAAAGTATGCTACAAGCATAAATTTTTGTCTGGTGTATGTCTGTGCTAAGTAGTACTGTTTCCACTTTTACATGTGTATCAATGTCGGTAGTGCAGTTCTTTTTAAAGCCAAAAGATGGTGGCTAAAAATGTATGCTTATGACATGCTCGTACACTTGATAATAAATAACCTTTAAAAATCAAAAGCTCTGTAGGTTTTTTTTAAAACATTTGTTTTAATTTCATTGCCTCCCCATACCCTTCTTTGACAAATATTTCCATTCCTTCGAGACAGGACGTGATTAATAATTGTTGCTAGCTGGAAGATGCTGTGTATTTTCCTACCGATTGATCCCAATTGAGTGGCAATTATAATTAACCTTAACCTTTAACCTTCTTTTGCCTAATTACTGTAGCATCTCTCAGCTTGAGGGTATGGCAGCAGTAAACTGGTAGAAGAAAAATTTATACTTAAAAAAAAATAATTATTGTTCAGGTATTTAAGCATCTTTGTCAATGTTGAAGTAAATGAAGCTTAAGCATTCCCAAAAGGATTCCCATTTTCCTCAGAGTAAAAATTTAAAAAAAAAAGATACTTTTTAGAGAAACAACTGTTAATAGTAAACCAATGAACCCCGTTTGCTATAAGACTATCATAAACAAAATTAATTAGTTAAGAATACATAAACAATAGTTATTTAGCGATAATATTGTGTAATTGCATCTAATGAACTCGTCACGTGAGAAGAGTATTCGTTGTTATCAATTGTGTGGAGTGATAAGTAAATTGAAAAGTTTTAAATGCGTTTAAATGCGATATGATCTCATGCAGCGGACTGACACCACTAAAAATCACAAAATTAATAAATTTATATTCAACTTCATTGAAAAATATGTGAAGGTCTGGCTGATGCTTTGTGCCACCATAAAGTAGAAATGTTGTTCATGCAACGTCCACACACTACTCACCACTCCCATTTCAGTAGTATTATTGGGCTGGCCAGACTTACCTGCCTCGATAAGAGTTAACTGCATAGCAGAAACGACTAGTGACGCTTTACATATAAAGGTGGACAAAACCATCATTGAATTTAGTGTAATCTAAGTAGATCTATCGACCTAGGAATGAATAAACTAACAAATACTCACCTGAATAAATACATACATACATACTTTTGTATCTGTAGCAATATTAGGTATCTACATACATAGTCTAAGTTATATTAGCTGCATTTCTTTCACCACTCGTTTCTAATTATGTCTAACTAGCGGCGATAACTAAATGGGAAGCAACAACAAAAGCTGAAGAGATAACGCGTATATTTTTTAGCTATTATTTAAATATAACTAAGTAGCATGTTGTTTACCATCCCTGGTTTTTATAACAATCCTGCGTAAAAATGTTTTTTGGCGCGAAAAGTCAGGTTACCCCTTTTAATAAAGAAGAAAAATGCCCGTGCTCATGTGCTGGACAATCACTTCCAGCTGCCAGCTGCTATTGATCAGATTTATTGTGAATGATAACACAACGAAAACGACGTGTTTTCGCACACGTTAAATGAGTTGGCGAATAAAACACAGCTTTTAACTCCCATTGTATGCATAATGTGTAGATATTGTTTGACTGCACTATGGTCAATAGTCTATTTCATTCTAACATTAAGTCATTAATCCCCACAAATCTACTTTGAATTTAAATGCTAAGTGATAGGTACTCAATTTGTTTTCGTTTTTCACAATTTTTCTAAATAATTTATTTCTTTTTTATTTATATTTAATTCTCAATAATAATTTTTCACACATTGCAATTCATTTAATTGTTTATTAATTTTTAATTTTTGTTATTACTTTTTTCTTTTTTCATAAAATTTCATTATAAACATATCAATCAATTATAGTTGCATTAATTTCAATGGGTGTAGGTGAGAAAGAAAGAGATAGAGACAGTGTGTGTTTGGGTGTGTGTGTGTGACGAGAGACAACAGTTAATTAGATTTTTTTATCTTTCTCTTTGGTTTTACTTAATTTTACAATTATTTTCAACGCGACTTTTCACATTTTTTGCGGTTCTTTCCTTATTTTAAAATCTATTTTGCTTATTTATTTTCTTGAGAACTTTCATTCCTTTTCATCGTATATAGTTTTTGTATTTTTGTTGTGTGGCAACCATATGTTTTAGGCGAGTTTTCTGCATTTAAATTTACTATAATTTTCGCTATAATTTTAGTTTGCTTTTGTTTTATTTTTTTTTTCGCTATAACAGTGCAAAACTTTCAAGTTTTTTTCGGGTAAAAATTTTAATTTTTTTCTTGTTTTCGGTTTGATAATTTTTTTTATTATTTTTTTTATTTGTATGGTGTACGCGTCGCGTGATTTTGTGTGAATGTGTGAGCTTAATTATGTATTTACCTACTAATAAAGTACATTTGTTTTCATTTTGTTGCACATGGGGTGACCATCAGTAAGTATGTACATATATAAATTGTAAATTCAATAATACATAATTGAATTTTAAATATTTACAATTTCGTTAATTGTGTATCTAAGTATGTATAACTCTTAATTGGAAACAAAGTTTATTAAAAATAATGGAAAATATTCAATTGTAATAAATTTTAACTAAACTTACATTTAAACGGATATGTTCGCATTGTTTTCTCTTTGCATTTTGCTGCTTTCTTGTTTGGTTTGTTTTCTTGTAGAAATTTGCAAGTAAAAAATTTTGTTTTTAGTTTTTAGTTTTTTGTGTAATTGTAGTTTAAAAGATCTTCCTTGTTGTTGTAGATTTTGTGTGTTGTATGTAATTGAATTTAAAAACAGTATAAAAATTCCATACTGACGGTCACGATGGAACTTACATATTTTTTGAACATTTAATTAATTATTTCTGTTTTTATGTCTTTACTCTAAACTATTAATACTTTTTATTGTTGTGTTTAATTATTTTATATGTATATTTAATTTTGTTTTTTGTTTTTGCCCTAATTATTATTTGTTATCGCTTGGTTTTGCAGAAAGTATTTCAATTTAATTTTACTACCTTTTTTTAAAGTCTTCAATGCTCGACATTTTTCATTTCCTGTTTTTGCTTTTGTTTTTTGTAGCTTTATGCTTTTTCTAAATTCATTTCTAATTGAAAACATTTTCTTCTCTAAATTATTTACAACATTTTACAACACAAAATCAAAATAAACGCAAAATTGCAATAAGAAATATAGCTGAAATATAGTATGTACCTAAGTATAAATAAAAAACGCAAACTAAAAATGAAGAAAAAGCGATAATTAAAAAAATATAAAAATATTTGGCAGTTAGCCGCTTCAACAATAAGAATTACAAAATAATAAAAATAAATATTTTATGTATTTGCTGGAAGCGAAATTTTTCGTGGGCTTTAAACAGCGAGTCAAAGTCCGATGGGAATAAAGTCCGATTTAATGCTCACATAACTGATAACTAGTTGTCATTCAAATAAGATTCCTCAGGTTCCATCATTCTCTTGATTAGTGCCGACACCAATGACGAATCCATTTCAGATTGTAAGGAAATAGATTTAATGGCATTGATGATTTTAACTACGCAATTTTTATACTAGGCAGATATTTTCTAATTCCAAAGCAGAAGCAGGGAAAAGCGAGCTACAAATCCTTTTACCATAATATAAAAAAACTACGTAAATTTGCTTATTTCATCTGCCATTCCAAGTGAAAATTGTTAGATCCTCCATTGGGTGACACCTACCATCTTTAATTACCTAGACATGATGATGTTCATGCCATGTTCATGCCATGTCTAAAAAGGGTTGAAACTTATTTTTTCTGGTTTTAACCCGATTAAACCACATTGCAACATGTTAATACCATTCAAATATGGTAACTCTTGTAAAATCTAGAAGAATTTTCTTTTCCTCATACACTTAGTAGTGCCTCTGCAGGTTTGCTTCCATTGAAAGAGTGTTTTGTAATTTTGCTGTTGTTTGGCCGAAACTACGCAATAAATAGGGTCACGAAAAGGCTTCTACTTAGTCTTAAATATTATATAATTTCCATTTGATTTTAAAGAAAATACCGGTATAAATCATTTTTAGCGCTTAGAGCTATCCAGTACAAACCAGGTTAAAACCAGTTTAAACCATCAGCCGGTTTAAACCATGCCAAACCTAGAATATTCACATTTCGAACATGTTCAGAGAAGTAAAGAAGTAGCATATTATCACGGCTTTCAACTTACTACTAGTATATTTATATATTTGCGAATCTCACTCCTTCGTTTCTTTGTAGACAAATTAGGCATTAGAAAAATCTTAAAGCAGGAGCCCGGTTCTGTTTATCATTGGAAGAATTGTAGCCCCAGATAAAGTACTATAGAAGTTTTGAGGGTGTAAGATCGAAAATATGCATTGACAATTCTCAGAACTGAGGGAAACTAGCGCAAACCTGCGATTTTCCCATCCAAATTTCAAAACTGACAACTGTAAGCCAGGAGAAACTGGTAAATTGAGCGTACTCACTACCTACTTACGTAAATACTGGTATTCTCTAACATTTCGGTATTCATTTACTTCTTCCACTTTAATTAATCTGCCAATCAGCCTACCATCGTTCTATGGCTGCCCAAAAGCCAAAAAACCAAGGTTTATTTTTAATTATTTCGACCGATAGGCTCGAAAAAGTAGAATTCGGTGAGCTTATTTTTGCCATGTGCAAGATTAAAGCAACTCAAGATACAGTAAGCCCCGGTTAAGTACCTCTCCTCTTAAGTGCCATTCCCGCTTAAGTGCCTGTAACTTCCTACTTGTCAAGCTTCCTTAAAATATTTTCTTATAGAAATTTCCCCTATTTAATTGCCTTCCTGCTGAATTCCCACAAAATCCTGTCATCATCAGCGGAGGTACTTAATAGGGGTTTACTGTAGTAAGTAGGCACAGAACAAAAGTTGCCTATTAGCGACTCATGTCGAGCGCACCGGGCTGACAAACAAAATGCACGTCATATTGTAGTCGCCATTTCCAAATCTGACAACTTTAAAAAAAATTTACCTCATTTTCGTACTCAGCTATCGGAAAACCCCCATATTAAGAGTTTCCGTTACTTAGCTAGATTTTTTGAGTTTTTCCAATAAGTTTCTCTTCCAACCTAAATACTTTGTAAATTAATTATAAATTGAAAAATTAGGAAATAAATACTTCAATATGTATGTATGTAAGTAAGTTCAATATGTACATAGTTTAAAAACATTGCACGCACAACTTGTCTCAATATATGGTACAAATAAGTTGAGGTTGGGCCTACTCCCATAATGGAAATGAAAACTAAATAATAATAATAAAAACGTGTATTTTAAAAATAGTACAACCTATGTATTTTTGTATGGTGTTAAAATCAAATCAAACTTTTCGTATAGTATTATTATATTGAATAAAACTTTCCATTTGAAATATGTATGAGAATTTTGTACGAAATGTTTTAAAACTAATAGCGTTTTTTTTGTATTGTATTTAAGCTTGCCTCTCAAAACCGAAACTATCACACCTAGGTTCGGTCAGAGAAAATACGAGCTCGGCGCAAATTATAATTTTTTTTAACATACCTGTGAGAAGGTCTTTCTTACAATATACATATGTATATAGTGGGCCCCGTGTCCGTGCTGACTACAACTTTATCCCTTGCAGGGCCGTTAAGCTCATAATTTAATAGTTCTTCAAGCATTGGCACTTACATCTTATTTAAGCTCAAAGTTTTCCGATTTATTTCGAAATTTTTGGCATGGTTCCAGTTATGCATATTTTTTTGACCGAAGTTTGGTCTTATCGAACAAAGCATTTTTAAAACCAAGAACTTCGAAAAATTAACATTATTTCACCACAATTTTTTGTTTTTAATTTCGGGAATAAATAATAATTTAGTGTTCCGAACCCACATTTCTTTAATATGGCTGGTTCATTGTCGTGCAAAAGCGGCACCCCTTCAGTCCCACTCCTTTGCCGGGAATGATGATGACATCAATTCATTTTTCTAGTAGGTTGCCATAGTATCCGCCTGTGATGGTGAGTACTTTTTCCCTATAATCACTCAACAAAATCTCTTCTAAACCCTAAAACCAGTGATCATTATTTGTCCAGGCGATTGTGAAACCTTAAACTTCTTAGGGTGTGCTGCGCCCATTTTTATGCTACTGCATTGACTCCTGCTTTAAATAACTCAGGCTCATAATGATGACCCAAATTATGTCTCCAGTGAAAATTTGGCTTAAAATTTCATCACCGTTTCCGCTACAGAGATCTAAAAACTTGCGTGAACACTCGACACGTTTCTGCTTTTGAACCATAGTAGACTTTCTCTTCCCGATAGAACAAAAATTAATGACCCGCTTTTTCTACAACTTGGTATATATCCAATTCCTCCATTCCGTATACTTTTTGACCTGTGCTCAGAGAAACTACATACTAAGTTGACTACTTATGATAAATGTTTCTTAGAATATAAATGGAATCAGCTCAGCGTAGTACAAAAGTACAGAGCAGTAGTTCCGAAAGTATCATTTCAGTTAAAGCATACGCTTGCACACCATTCAAACGTTCCTTAATAGGTTTCCAGGTCTAACAAACATCGTATTCTCATTCCCATTTACTTATACTTTTTTCTTACTTATACTTATAGATTCTAGTTAAAATCCCAAATCTATGCTAAAAATTGCGGTTACGTATGTAAGTATGTATATTCAAGAACTATAACTTGTAATAAGAATTGTTCTAACTCTAATCGAAATAATTTAATTAGGTTTAGAAGAATGTTGGAATTAGTCTATTTTTATATCGCTCAATAGCCCATTCTAAAAGTCTTAATTCTTAACCTTCGCATTTACCACTGGATTGTACCATATCGCACAAATATTGAAAATGTGTGTTTCTAAAAAGCATTTTTAAAAGACCTAATAAAGATTTGATAAATTTTTTGTTTTAATTGTGATATTATATTCATTTTTGGGAATAAACAAGGTTACAATTAGGGTTCCCAACTATTCCGGAATTTGCGGGATGTCCCGGAATTTGCCGAAATGTCCCGTATTATAAACAAAGCTCAATTTTGGATTATTCACTCAAAATTTTAGTACATCACCACTTTTTCCTCGACGATGAATGGTTGATTTTTTTTTTTGAAAGAATGCACTGTTCTGATCAGAGCTGGGCATCATTAAGAAGAAATTAACGCCGTTTAACCGAAAAGCGTTAACAAAAGACTTAACGTCGTTATCTTTAACAGAAAATAAACATATACAAAAGTGTATACAAAAGTGTTACGACTAGTTATGTACAATATCTTCTTATAGAAAACAGGCGCTCAATTGAGCTATAGGGGAGAGCTTTCTTATATTTGATAAACAAGTTCACCAACAAGGCAGTATCCGTCACCAATTCCGTGAAGTTTCTCTTTAACCAGTCATCACATAAGTCGTGGATAACGCTTTTAAACCTGTTCTTCTTGATATTTTTGGCTGGGTGACAGCACTAAACAACTAATTAACAGCATCCTCGTTATGATTGTGCTGCACAAAATAACGGCCTCTTTCTTCATCGAGACCATAGTTTCTGATCTTGGCAAAATTGTATTTCACTAATCACCATTGGAGTGGAAGGTAGCAGCTAGCAGACATTCCCAGTTATACATAGTTAACAGACTTGAGTTGATGGAAAAAATTTAATCGTTAATTAATGCTAACGGATTAACCACCTCAAGTCTGACCAATTTCTCATATACACATACTACTTATGTACTTAATACTGGAATTCTAATTCTTTATTTTTATTAGTATTTATTATTTTGAAGTCCTACAACTTTGATGCAAAGTTGTTTCTTACGAAAATTTAAACATCTTTTGTTTTCACACCAATCTTTCATCTTTCACCATTGCTGTAGGGTTTCGGTAGTCATGTTGCGATTTTTATGTGTCTCCTTTGTGTTATTATGAGGGACATTTGTGACAGAAAGTATGTCATTATTTCAAGCCGTGAGGAGGGAAGATCTGAGGACAAAAATAACTAATAACAAATAAAATTATTACCTTCAGACGTGAAAAATCCTTTGTATATGAGTTTCATAAAAGTCCTGCTACATACAGTATCAGTGTAGTCCCGGAAACCAAAGATTTGGAGTTGAGAAACCTAGTTACAATAGCAGATTGGGGTATACCGAATACCAGTGGTAATAGTAGGTTTGAAAAAAATAAGTGGTAAGTGCGAAAGTTAAGCAAGAAAAATTAAACAAGACGTTGAATTTTGCTTTAGAAAGAGAGCTTGAACGAGTCAGTGACTGTATAAAATTGCTAGAATAACACTTAACAAATTAATAATAATAGAGAATGAGTCCAAATCATACTCCTCGAATATCAAATCATTTCTACTTGTCCACAGTTCCTCTTCGAGGGCTTTCCCCATTGTAAAGTTCAATGTATTACAATAACTATTTAACAGCTGGGCGGTTGGAATCTCCCCAAAGTTATTATTTTTTGTTAGTAAGTAGTCAAGCCAATCATCATCAGCCGAACTAAGTTCACACGCATCGATTGTTCTATCCACCTGCACCTACAGAAAACGTCCACTACCTTCACGCCTGGAAGACTTTGATTTTTATTGTAAATGGATTTGTGTTTCAAAAGTTGTCTAAAACACTTTAGCTTTGAATAAAGTTTATATTCAATTTAATAATATTACACTAAATATATTGAAGCAATTTTCCTTTCATTGTTTTTGTTTACGAGTATATTACAAAAAGGTAACAAAATTAAGGTGAAAAAGGAAAACTGGCACGTACATTTTTTATTTTTTATGACGCTAATTTTTTTTTTTTTTTTTTTTTTTGTTTTATTTTTAATTTTAAATATTTACTGTCGCTTGCGTATTTCTTTGTTGTTGTTGTTTTATTTTAATTGTTTTCTTATTTTTCTTTAAACCCTGTATAATCAATAATTTTTTTGTGCTCGTTCGTACTCGCTATTATGTAATTATGTAATTTCATTAACATTTCACTCTCAACGTGCATTTGGTTTTTGTTTTTACTTAATATCACTACTTATAATTACAACAAATAATTAATTCCTTTCTTTTTTCTGTAGATATATTTTTTCTGTTTGGTTTTGTTTTTGTTTTCGTTTTTGTTTTTGTTTTTCTTACCTTTTTCTTTAATATTAATTATAATAATAGGTAACTATAATATAGTATATACAAATTTGATTTTGCATGAACTAAAAAGTTTATGTTTGTGTATATGTACTATATAATAAAAGGAATAATAAAATAATTTATTAAAAATTATAAGGAAAAGTGAAATTTTGAATTAAATTTAGCTATGTAGAATTCATTGGGCTCAATTCTAGTAAGTTAGTATGTATATGTAAATTCAATAGGTAATTTTTGTAGTATTGTTTTGTCTGCTTTGGTTGTAGAAAACTGTTTGAGTTTTATTTTAATCTTCTTTTTAGTAATTGGATATCAAAGTTGAAAGTACATGAAACCAATATTTTCTAGAGTTAACTGTCGCTAGATGGTTGGATTTATTAGTTATTTAGTTGATTTAGTTGTTAATCGTTTTTGCTTTTGGGAAAACTTTTTGTGAAACTTTAATGTGTTGGTTTTGTTATTGGTGAATTGTGAGTGCTGGGATGCGATATTATTCAATGTGGTTGGTTATACTTATTTCGTTTGTTATTTTGTTTGTACACATGTGTAGATATTTTTAAAAGTTTGTGAAAATTAAATTCAGAAAAATGAAGGAATTGACGAAAAAATGTCATTGTAATATCTAGATTCTATAAAAATAGTATGTCGAAAATATTAAAATAATTCAAATAGTTATGAGAAGTTTCGTTTGAATTAGAAATATTTATATATTTTTATTAGTAAAAGTAACGATTTCTTATTTTTTAACTAAAAAAAAAAATTGTTTTCATATACTTGTGTTGGTTGGTCACAACTGATTTTTATTCTCAGTATGATAAACTTTTATTGTACATAAGTTACTTAAATAGGGAATCCGGGTGGAAGAGGATGATCGTTGACGCACCCCTTATTTTCAAAACGTAAAAATCATAAACCTTAGTCTTCAAACTGGTTTTATATTTTAACGAAATTTAAAATATTAATACTTATTATCCGATTTTCGTACAAAAGGAAACACCTTTAACATCTTTTGAGTTTTAAGAACCAAATTGGCCATAGATTAGGTTGTTGGGCCAGTTCGTAAAGGACACCCCTCTTAATTAAACCATTTTTTTACTTCCGATAAAGCATAATATGTTTCTGATTTCAGAGGATGCCAGCTCTGCGAGTATTCTATAGAAAGGTGCTCCCAGATATTTATGGCAGCATGCTGCTGGAGCAGGACAGTTATATAGAAGGAAATACAGCTTCTAAAGCAGTCATTGTAGGGAATGCATAGTCTGCAAGCAAGATTACCAATGAGACAATGCCCGGTGAGAATAGAAATTACCTTAAATATGTGGATTCGGTCCAGGTTATGAGTGTTTTAGTGCGTTTTTGGTTAAACATATGCCATAAATGTCTGACAATAGTGCAAATTGGTTTCATTATCCATCTGTATTTAGCAATATGGGAATGGTAATTTTTATTAAAAGTTTACATGTGACAAGTGGTACGCCTGCATTGCCAGTGATGAGTGAGTTGCTGAGAGTCGTTCCTAGTCTAGCGAGGTCATCAGCCTCAATATCGATATGTCCAGGCACCCTTACATATAAGATGTAGATTGTATGCCGTGGATGTCACGTTAAGAGACTATCTGCATTGTAGGACAACTTTAGAGTTATCACAGGACATTGTGAGGATCTTATTGCCGCCTGACTATCAGTGAAAATGCAGATATCAGTAGAATGTATTGCATTACATCTTACTAGATTTGCTGCTTTACATGCTTTAGCTTTTAATACTTCCCTTGGGCGCATAGGGCACAAGGTAAAGTTCGTGACAGTCGCACGTGCGTCCATGGTCGATGCTTGCTGGCTTGTACATCACCTTGAAAGAATGGTAGTGCTTCGGGCTTGGAGCCCACCACTTTAAAATATTCCCGACTTAATCCTCAAAAGAAGTTCCGGATAAGGAACCCCCCTAATGTTGACGACTCCCGCAAACGCCCAAAGAACAACGAATTACGGATATGCACCAGAAATGTCCGAACCCTCTACAGGGAAGGTGCCTCTATCCAGCTGGTAGATGTCCTCGATATAGAGCTGGCATCACCGTTATACAGGAAATGCGATGGATGAGACAGGATTGACACGGAAGGGCATCCTGCGGTATCTATGTAATACAGCTGTCATAAGTCGAAATATGAATTTGGTGTTGGATTTGTGGTTGGAAAGAGAATGCTTCACCTAGTCTCGAAGTTCACGCCCGTTAACGAGCGCCTAGCCACTATCCGCATCAAGGCAAAATTCTTCAACATCATCCTGATTTGTGTTCATGCCCCGACGGATGAGTAGGATGAAACGACCAAATATGACTTCTACAAGCTCCTCGACAAAGCTTATGCGCATTGCCCCCGCCACGATATTAAAATCGTGTTAGGCAACTTTAATGCCAAGGTGAGCAAGGAGAGTCTCTGTAGTCGGACGATCGGAAAATTCAGTATCTACGACGCAGACACCGACAAGGGTATAAGACTGATCGACTTTGTCGCCGCACGAAACATGACATTTAGAAGCACGAGATTTCAACATCTTCATATTCATAAGGCCACTTGCAAGCATTGACTCAGATCACTATTGGTTGCAGCCAAGGTCTGCCCGCATGTGTAGTAAATCGCGTATGGATAGGAACAAAGATAAAGCTGTATGTCGAAAAGCTGCAATCACACTGCAGACACTGCTACAAACGTGCTCGTGGTGATGCCACGATCTGCGCCAACTACCGTGGGATAAGCCTTCTAATATTGCATATAATGTTCTATCAAGCATACTGTGCGAAGCACTGAAGCCCATCGCCATCAAACTGATTGAACCTTATCAATGTGGCTTCAGGCCTGGTAAATCCATCATCGACCAAATATTCACACTACGCCAAATCCTGGAAAAGACCCGAGAAAAACAGATCGACATTTGTACGCCGCAATGTCTGAGGTTTCAGACAAAGTGACTCCCTATCGTGCGACTTCTTTAACCTTATGCTGGAGAAAATAATTCGAGCTGAGAACATCGATATCTCTAGCACTATTGTCTACAAGAGTGTCATGCTGCTAGCATACGCTGGTGATATCCAATATTGCATCGATCAAAGATGTTTTTCACGCGCTCGGTTATTACTCCACCGCAAAAACATAAAGTGAATAACACTAGCAAAGCAGAGTAGACAGTAGACACAAGCACATTAGTGCCAGCTTAACTACACTAATAATAGGGGATGGTAAAATGGAGAACGCTATTAAGACCGTAGATGCCAAATAATTATCTGGCGGTAATAAGAACGCTGGACGAGATCACAGCTGTTAGAAACGTAATTTTGGAAGAGGTAGACTGCAAAAACGAGCTGTCGAACGAATAGTTTAAAATTGTAACCCCATGTCTAACTACCTGTTATGAACCACCCCTTATTTCTTATATACATAAATAGGTAATGATGCCCCCAAATTCCGTACATTATTTATTTTCCTTCCCAGGAACCTGGACCAAACAACCGAGCGTGTACATGATTCTGTGATGTTTACTGAAAGAACCCATTAGCATTAGTATTAGTCTAAACTTGAATTCGGGGAAAATAGAGTTTCACACGAAACATTTGAAATTTAAATAACAAATTTTAATTGAGCTGATAGCTATGGCATAAACTTATAGCATAAACTTTTTTAAATATGGTGGAATATTGATTTTATGTTGAAAGTGCTATTTTTCCCGATCGGAAAGCAACGTGATAGACCATATATAAATTCCATTATTTGGATAGTGTATCGATTTTCTATCTATGGAATTAATTGTTCCAACTGAGTTGCTATTTCTACTGCGATAATTGACAGATTTTTCTAGTTTAAAAAAAAATCAGCGACTAATGAAGAGCACAGATTTTAATAAATTTTAATGCTTTTGAAATGAAATAAAACCTCATATATTTTTATTATATTTGTATAAATTTCCGAAAATTAAAAAAAAAAACTAGGAAAGTCTTATAGAAAATCAAAACGATACTTCTCATATTTGTAATATTTGCAAGGAATTCAATATTAAAACGAAACTGAGTTAACTACAGGCTTTTCAACAAACTTTTAACAAAACTGTCCAGTACCAAAAATAGAGCATTTCATATGTATTTCATAACTCTACTACTAAAAATAGTTGCTTACTACTAAAATTGAGTACATGATATTGTTCTAGCAAATAGTTTCAATAATTCTTTTTAACGATTTTCAAATTTGATTTTTGATTGATAAATTAATACTCCATTCTCAAGTATCGCATCCTCAATTTTAGCAGTTATATATTTCTAGCACTACCAACATTCCTTTCAATACATTACATAACTAGTAATTATCATATAAAAGGAACCTCATTTCAATAGCCTCAAAGAGAATAAATATTTAAGCTAATTTTTGGGAATATTTACTAGAGACTTCATTCGTTAAATATTTTAAGTGTGAACTTCGATATCGGTGAAGATATCGGTTTATATAGAAAAACTGATCAACTAATCATTCTCCATGAAGATAATAAAATTGAGGTTTTCTTTTTCTACACTCTATTCTACTTAACATATTTCAATAAATGTATTTGTATAAATTATAAAAGTAAGTACATTTAATAAAAAAATATCGTAAACACAGTATAAATTTTAAACCTCAATCGACACATTTTTCTTTCAGCTATTTTTAAACTAAAATCAAATTCGAAAACAAAAAATATGTCGATTTTATTTTTGTATCATTTTTATCAAAAAGCATTGTACATACATAAATATAAATGAGAGTAATAGTATTAGTTGATTAAAAAAATTCAAACGGTAGAGAGCTAAATAAGTTTATTTTTAGGTTAATGTAAAACTATGAATTAAAGAAAAGAAGTGGTAAGTGATAAACAAAATGTAAGTAAATAAATTGAAATTTTTGTACCCACCGTTGCTTTTTTGGTTTGTTTTGGTTTGGTTTTCAAAATTATTATTTACTCAATTCTGAATCTAAAATCAAAAGCGTTAAACAAAACAAGAAGCATTCATTAGTTAGATTTTTTTCCGTTTTTTTGCTTTTCTACAAAAACAATGTAATTTTATTTATTATACACAATTTGATGATGAACAAAAATTAGTTCTTAAAAATTAATTGTTATTTTTGTTTGTTATTCGTTTTTGCCTTACGCTTAAATTATGCTTAAAAATTATTTTTATAATAATTACTTTATTATAACTACACAACAATATTTGCTACATTAAATGAAATATTTCTTCTTTGTTAATTAAATTAAAATTAATTATTTACAAACACAAATGTAACGTTTCTTAATGATTTTGTTTTGCAAATTATGATATAAAAAGTATATTCTTTTCATATCACATTTTCAACAACGATTTTCCAATGTTACTTTTCAACTTTTCAACCCATAAATTGATTTATATTATCCTATTACTGTTATGGTTTAGTTATTATTTAAGTACATTACATTTAATTTTTATTTTTGAATGTTAATTCAAATTATCTCTTCAGTTATTGTATTCTTTTTTATCTAGTAAACATAACAGATAAATCTTACATCAAAATTTAGGGTCAAAAATATTATAAGATGATTTACTCCATTAAGATGCATTGATAAGTGAGACAAAAACAAGCTTATTGCATTCTCGAATGATTGAATGACAATTGAGGTTAACTGAAAAATTATGCAAAATTTATAGCTGAAATTTTTCAAATCGAAAGTAATCGATTTGTTCTTACATATTGTGGCGTTGTATTTTTGTTTAGAAATGATAACCTATTAAAAAAGAATTTGATATTCTGGTGATGGTTGTGAAGGGGCTGTAGCTGGCACGGTATTAATGTACAACAGTCAGCAATCGAAGCTGAAGTCATATGTACTAAAACAAATTTTAATCCTTTTCAATAGCAGCCTCTTTGCTAAGACAACCAGCAATTATCTAACTTCCATCAACACTTTGCTTTAATTGGCACAGTATGCTTAGATAAACATGGGCTACCGACATCGGTCCAGCATTACTGTCAAAACTGAACTTACAGACATCGATATCTCTATCAAATTTCTCGTTTAAACTAGATATTTATCACACTTGGAAGTAATTGATTCCAATTCAGTCATTCGTAGCTGCGACGCAAAATCCAGTCAGAAAATAAAGACCGATGCTTCAAATTTCTATATATTTCATACTATTCGGAACTTTGTCCGTTACAGGAAGGCCAGTGGCCACGGGCCTCCACCACATGGTGGCCGTCATCAGTCGCGATAAAAATGCAGCAATTCTAGTTGTAGCGAGGAAAAATATTTTTTGGTAACATCGTTTAAATTTCATACTAAAATGAAAGTCTACTTTCAATTCTTAATTGGAAGTGTGGAAACAAAATTGATCAAAGGAAACTATTAGAAGAGTAGGATTAGAAAAGTTAAAACCTCTAAAACTGTATTACATAAATAGTAGAGAAAATCCCTAAATGCCTAAATCTAGTACTACCAACAAATTAACTTTTAATAAAATGTACTTGTCTCTCTTGTGTCTACTCAGCATTTGAAAAAGGGGCCCCCACCATCCTTGGGCCCCCACCATCCTTGGGCCCCAACCATCCTTGGGCCCCAGGCCCCCAAAAATCTAACTTCGGTTCCGTTTACTAGCGTTCTCGAAAGTTAAAAAGTAAATTTGTCAGTAAACCTTTTAGAGCCATTGATTTATTTTTGTTCAAAGCCGTTCCTAGCCTTAAAGAATTCTAGTGTTCTTAACTTTGAAATTTGGATTAATATTAGTTAATTATTCTCTTTCAATGCTAAATAGGATGGATCGCAATTGAAAGGCTCGAAGCAAAAATAAAGTCAAAAATATAGTGGTCGAATAGTGAAACAATATTATTCAGAACAAAACGAAATATGAATACATATTTGAGGACGAGTTAGAACAATGCCTGACCACTGAGCGTAAATTTCGTTTCTACTCTATCCAAACAGTAAGTTTGCGGAGATTCTTAGCGGGCATCAATAGCGGATTCAAGGACGGCTTTAAGACATAAAACAATCTTTTCCGATAAAGATACAGTCTTAATAGTTGCACATGAATCATAAAAACTTTTGAAGAGATGATATATTTTTAAATAGAGACAAAATTTAAACCTGCCTCTTGTCCACAATCTCTGGATCCATAGAAGCAGCATACTATTTAATAAGCTGTCAGCTAAAAGTTTCGTGAAAGGAAATAAAACCTACTAAGTAAAGTAATTAACAAGCTGCCCTTCTACTTCATGACGTCACAATATGAATATAACCGCATAGGAAACATTATCATCAGTAGTTCACATCAGCTCTATTTCTTTCATCTTCAGGTTTATGGTATAGGGTATTGGGTCTCTAGAGCCAATAAGCCAAGATTCGATAGTTTCTTCGACGAAGACTAAGCAATGTGTGTTAGTTAAATGCAAAATACATATAAAAACATCAAAAGAAGAATGATCATATAAATTCCAATTATTTAATAAAACACAACACCAATAACTTACATATTTACATATATTTGAGTAAAAGTAAGAATAGGGGAGAAAGAAGGGTAGAAAAGTAGAATGAAACCATACAAAACATATACGATTTTAATCTTAAAAAAAATCTACATAAATATTATATATGAAATTACTTGAACTATAAAATGAATCATAGTAAGGAAAGTTTTGACCTCACTCATCTCATCTCTTGTCATTATCTTCTGTAGAATAATTTATTTTAGTTACAATTAATAAAAAATAAACAGCACATTAATTAATTAATTAAACATTAAAATATATAATATATAGTTATACATACGTACATAGGGACATAGAATATAAAATAAGACAACAGACATCGTATAAAAATTCTTAAAGATTTTTGCTTGTTCTCATATAGCATTTTCATACAAGTACTTACGAGTACTTCCGTATAACTATGCAAATAATATACAGACTCACATACATTTACATACATATGTATGTAAATATAACATCAGCTTTGGTTTTTGATTTTCTTTTATAACTTAACATGCCTTAAATATTAATGCTAAATTTTACAATTACACTATTCATTTATTTATTTATATTAAAACCTAATATAAAATTTAACTACGGCATTGTTGATGTAATGAAATAATTCATACATTTATATATATACGAGTATATATATGTATATACATATAATCGTATATATATAACTATGCATATATAGGTGCATATACCATATGTATATATATAGTACATATATACATAAGTATATATATTTCTAACATTGCCAGGCTCACATGAATTTCATATCGCATTCACACTTTTCGTTTCTATTTATTTAGTTTTTCTCACGATTTTTCTTACGATTAATTTTTATATTTTCTATTAACAATTTTACTATTTCATACTGATTTATTTGACCATTTTACTTTTATTTGAATTTTATTTTTATTGTTTTCACGATATCTCGATCGATACTTTTACTCTACTGTTTCGCCGTCGAATCTCTCGAACTGAACATTTGTTAGTTTGTTAGTTAGTTTTATTTTGACTTTTTTTTTGAGGGGGGGTTTTTGGTTTTTCCGAATTATTCGTTTCCTGGATTCTACATAGCCTTTGTTTAGTTTCACATACTTTTCGTCGCCTTTAGAAGGTCCTTTAAATTTTTAAGAAAGAAAATAAGAAAATAACAAACAAACGAAAAACATAAAACGCAAGTGAAAATAATAATTGTAAAAAAAGAAAATAAATTATAAAATCAGTTACGAAATGAAGAGGTGAACGAAAATAAAAAAGAAAATTGAAATATATTAGCACAATCTTTGGTAGAGTTCCTTGTGATTAATCAAATTCAGTTTAATATTTATTTTATTTGGCATTTACTCATCCTCCTCTTCCCTGAAGAGATAAGTGCTCCAGTAGACCAGATTGAAAAGCGCAAATACCAGCGGGAACGTTATTCGCGATATAACGTCAATTCTCTTCGATCTAGAACATTGTCTTGGATAAATATTTAGGGATTATTAATTAATTGAAAATCTAGAGATTAGCTTTTTGATTTGTGAACAAAAAAAATCAAGAGACTTTTTTGTTTGTTTTGTTTTTAATTGTGTTTCTTCGTTTTTTGATTTTGATTTCTCATTTACATTAATTTGTTTGTTTTAAAGTTGAATCGGAAACAGAAAAACGTGAGTTAATAAAGCACAAAGATAAAGAAGTCAATGGAAAATCATACAACATAAAATTATGAAAATTTTCACAGCGAAACGACAAAATGCATTCATAATTCATTCAATTCATTAAAATGAAATAAAAAATAAATCATTATTTAAATAAATAAGGTAAAGAATTTAAGGAACAATTATTTTTAAAACATTTTCAAACAACCAATGCTTACTTTAAATTCATTTACATTACATACATATACGTAGTATATACAATTCAGGGTTCCTTTTTATTTTTGAGTTTTAAGGTTTTTCCGGGTTCCAGGATAACTTCATTTGACATGTTATAAGTAAGTTCTAAACTGGGATATGTTAGAACAAAACTGGATATGCCTGGAAATTGCTGCAGCTAAGATTTAGTAAATAGAAATGCATTAGCATTTCTCATAAAAGTTTCCCCATACAAGTTTTTACCGACCCTTTACCAGTTAATTTATACAGGTGAGTAAGCAACAAAATTTGTGTGTGTAGCGTTCGTTGTTCAACTAGAAGATTTTACCAATTAAAAATAGTTTTACGGCTGAAAACTAATAAGGCTAATTTGCCCGCCTGCCGAGTTCCTTAAGATCGGAGGCGAATAGCTTACATTGTAAACTAGATGTTTGGATCTTAACAGTGTTACTTCAGTTCTGGCAAGTACAGCATTGTGCATATATTCATTAAGTACATACGCTGACTCCAGGAAAATACTCGAAAAAGTACAAAGCGGTTAAAAAGCCTCTTTGGGCATCCCAACAAAGGGATCACATGTATGCTTCTCACTGGCCGGTATTATCTGTACAATAAAAATTGTAAATAGCTTTTCTCCGCCAATTAACACCAATCGAGCTTTCAGGTAATGTGATTATTTCTATGTTAGTTGGAGAAAATAATTCAAGCTGCAAACATCGGCATCTCAGGCATTATCTTCTATCAGAGAGGAAGTCTTCTGGGAAGCGCTGAAGAAATTAGCTCAAAGTGCGAACAGTGGCTATTACAGCGTTATCCAACAGTCGCGATAAAAAGAACTAAACGGCAACGGAAAGCCGTTTAGTTTAGGGTAATATAATTTTCATTGGAAAGAACAAGTACAAGGGAGATCAACTAATAACACTATAATATTAGTAGAAAAATGTGGATATCGACCTCCATAATCCATCCCAAATACACTGAACACCATTGTACATATATGTATGCATGAAAAATTGTACTGATAAAATTTATTTATTTACATTTATATTAACTACTCAAAATAATTGCAGAAAACAAATTATAATTTTATACAAAAAAATTTATTTAAAATTTTGTTTTCAAATTTTAAAAATCTAAAATATTAATTTTATATTACATTGAAACAAGCAAAAAAGTTGAAAAGTTCAAGTTCAAATAAGTAAATAAGTGGGAATTGAAAACTTCAAAACAAACAAATTTAAACTATATTCAATAGTAATTAGAAAGATTCATTTCCAAAATTTGCATAAAAAGCTTTAATTTATAAATTAAGTAAAATGATAATTGCGCTGTGTGATAATTTGACAGATTACAAAATCAACTGGGTTTTTTTAAGGATAACTCGAGATATGTGACACTGACCCTGTACTCAGATTTTCTTTTACTCGTCTGGGATTTCCGCTAAATAAGTAGGCATGACTTTGACCTTCTGTGATTCCTAGTTCTTCCCGATGGGGAATGTTTCCTTCGAAAGTACTTCGTAGTTTCATTAAACGACTAATCCAACTTGATTGTTGAAAAAAGAGTTAATTTATTTAAAAGAAATTGAAGTTATATGGTTTTAACTATCAGTATTTTAAGAAATACTTATTTTCTCGGGACATCGTTAACTTTTACCGTTCTGTGAAATGTTTCTTTAAAATCTTTAAAATGTTTGGTAGTTTCTAATTTCGTGACCGCAAATACTTTCGGATTAGGAATATTTTAGTCACAGATTGAGCTATTATATGATATATGATCTTTATCTGGATGAGAAAACTTAAGCTGTAAAAAAATTTTCCGTTCTTTTACAATACTTATCGATTAATCAACATTTCTACTGATTATCTTATTTCTTGTTGACCGTTTCGCTCGTCACTATTGGCAGTTTTGATCTGCAGTAACCCAAACTGTATTTCGATAAAGAGTATTTTTGCTCGGAAACTCATGTGGCTGTTTTCACTGTCGCAAGCATGAAAAACTGTAAGAGAGAGACAAATAGAAAAGTAAGGTCGTAAGAAAGAAAGCGAAAAACGTATTCTTAAATTCGTGATTTCTCTTCAAGAGAAATGCCTTTTTCTTAGGCATGAAGCTAAATTGAACCAAGTATATATATGATTCAGACCTCTATAGCGAGATTCTCAGACCTATAGACCAATCTGAGTACCTAGTCCGAATCAGCAACTCTGAATTAACCTTTAAAGATGATTCATTCACCATTTGGTTGTGGAACGTGTAGCAATTGTCGCACAGTGTCAATTAATTGTTTTAGTTGTAGAAATTTTAAAATTCGTAAGCGACACAAAGAAAGTTAATTAAATGAATTAAATGAAAGAAAATTGTGTTTGTTACATTACCAACGGAACGGAAAATAACTCATAGAAGAGAATAGAGGCAAAAGGCAACAGATAAACAGGAAGAATAGCATCACAACATCAAAAAGGAAATCCAAAATTTTTAATTTTTAATATTGAAATTTTTTTATTTATATTGTTTCTTATTTTTTGTTAATATGCAACCAAATGCAAATGCAAAAAGTTTCGCTTTTAGATTTTTCGATTGAAATTCAATGTTACCTTGTTGGGAACTTCGAGAGCCATGTCTTACAGCAGTTTGGACGTTTTGGTGCCTGCATATGCACCTCACATTGACGCAGTTTCTCTAACGCTAATGGATCACCGGGATGACGCACTAACGGCTTCTAAACGACGCATTTGTTTGTTTATTTTGTTTTTTTATTATTTTTTTTTTTTTTAATTCATTGAGATGATTTGAATGTAGTTGTTGTTGATGATGTTATTGTTGTTGTGGTTGTTCATGATGTTTTTGTTGATGATGTTGTTGTAGTTGTTATCAATTTTAATGATGTATTAAATTATAAAAAAAGAGTGAGATTAAGATATTAAAAGGAAAAATTTGTAATATTGCCATTTGATAATTTTGATGACGCCAATATTTTAAATGAAAGAAAACAAAGCAAAGAAAACATTCAATAACAGAGAAATGGAATATGTTTTAAATAAAAATATATAAAATCACAAGAGACAAGTTAGAGTAATCGTTAAAGATTGGAGATTCTATAAGTAATTAGTATTTAGTATAAAAGGTTCTTGTAAGTATGTAAGTATATGGTAGATAGGAGACCAATGATATCTCTTAAAGACAAAGAGATCGTAAGTAATTTAAAATTTAGCTGGTGATCTTCGACGGAGTAGACATTTGCTCATGTTGTTATTGTAATAAAACACTAGCAAGTGCCTCACATAGTTGGTGTAAAATCAATCGGGATCTATATCTATGTATGTTATTAAAAACTAGTACTTTTAATAAACTGACACAAGAATCGAACTATCCACATCTGGGATACAATATTCAAACTATGGTATGTCGATCTCGCATGCTAAACCTGAAATAAACGGCAAGTTGCATTCGAATATTTGAGTTTCTGTTCCGAATTATTATCTGAATACTTGAAATCCGGATAACATTTGAAGTTTCCTCTCAATATGATAAAAATCACTTACTATATCTTTTCTAGGAAAAGATTCTATGTCGAGACAAACCGAAAACTAATCAATTTCATGTCATTTCATAGTACCTTAAACAAACTTTCTAAATACTTTTAGTATATGTGTATAACTTTAATTTTAATATATACCTTTACTAAAGTATACTAAATATAAATAAAAACAAATTAAATATTGAAGATGTCATTAACAGTTCTTTTTTAACTCTCCCTTTTTCTATCTCTCTAATATAATTTCAAAAATATTAACCTTTGGCAGCACAAGATCAACTCAGCTCAAAAATCGTATGCCAATGCTTATGAAAAAGATGAAAAAAAAATGTCCCTGATTGAGAATGCATTGTTATGTGAATCGTATGACCTACTTATGTATGTATGTATGTATGTACTGAATTCCTCATAAATTTTTATCAATCTTCAGAAAATGATTTTCCTAGTAGATATACATACACAAATACATACTGTCAATTAAATTTGAATTAAATTTCTATGGAAGGTCTTTAATAAAATGGAACAATTATCTAATCTCTTTCCGAGATATAGATGTATTTGTTTTGTAATAATTTTGAATTATTGTAATAATAAAACTAAAAAATTAATGAAATGTCAAAATAAAACCATTTAATCGAATGTTGTACTAATAGGAAATTGAACAAATACCATTGCAAATGTAGCATTACTGTCTGTATCTAACAAATCTGAAGCAGCATCTAGACTAGCCTGCTCCAAATCACGACGTTGTTTCTTTTTCAAGTTCTCCTTGTGCATGTCTGCGGCCCGATCCGTATATGTGGCATGCGGTAGAAAATGAGTTTGACAAGAATTTATTTGTTCCAGAACAAATTTGTGTAGTAGTAGTAGGTGGTAGTAGAGTAGAGTTAAATAGTAGAAATATTAGAACAAGTAGTAGTAGTAGAGTAGGTGCACACACATAGCAGTTGATTTTTTTTTGTAGTAGAAGTAGTAGTACAATATACAGTTGAAGTACACACGATTTACATTTATTTTTGGAAAATTAAAGTAAGAAAATAATAATAATTTGTTATGCAGCAAAAAGAGTGATGATTTTTTACATTAGTTAAAAAAAAAATTATTTATAAAACAAGAAAGTGATAAATTAAAAGTTTATAATTTAAAGAATTAAAGGCAGGAATTATGAGTTGTAAACATTTATACAAACAAAAATATTTAAAAAATAAAATGGAGTTACAAATACACAGACAACAAGGGCGACAGGTAGGTGCACATTTGTCACAAACAGAACAGAAATTAGGCAAGAAAACGAACAATTTAGATAGTCACAATATTTAGTATCAGTAGAAAATTATGGTTTAATTCAAAAAATTATTTCAATAATTAAAAATAATATAAAAGAAAGTTTCAGATTTAAAATTTGAATATAAATTTATACAGTCCAGATTGGAAAAAAATAAAATGAATAAATAATATGACATGAAAAAGTTACATTAAAAAAGTTGATGATTTTTTTAACGTTGTTATTATATATATAAATTTTTTTTTTCAGTTGTAGATTTCGTAGCATACAGTTGATTTTTTATTTGCAGTAGTAGTAGAAGTAGCAGTATTTTGTTTATTTACAACCAAGTGTAGTTTGTTGATTTTATTTTTGTAGTAGTTGTGTAATTTTATTGATGATTTTTTTTTTTTTTTTTTTTTTTTAAAGGTGACGAAAGAATGAAATAAGAAAAAAGAATTTGTATTAGTGGAAAAAATTCTTTTCGTTTTACGAACATATTAGTAAAAATAAACATTTTTACAAAAAAATTAATTAAACATATTTTCCCTTTCCAGTGTACATAGTTGTGTAGTGAAGTGAAGTGCAGTGTTATTATTGTTGTAACAGTGAGCGACATCATATGTGATCACGTTCATGAAAATGTACTTTTCAATTCTATCGTATGTACTATGTATGTACGAGTATGTATATAAGTAAGTATGTATGTAAGTAAGAATGTACGAGTATGTGACTAAGTGAAATCTAATTACAGAATATATGAGAAATTTTGAAAATTACTAAATCGTAGTTCGTGCAGTCATTTCGTTCTGGTTTCCTTTGTACGAAATTTTTATTTCTTTTTTTTTAATTTTTTTTCCTTTTTACTATTTTATATTCAGTCAATTAGTCAAGCGCTTCTATTTATTTGTTGTAGCATGTTTTTTGTTTGTTTGTTTTGTTTTGTTGGCAAGCTTGCAGTTTTACATATAAAAATTACACGAAAATAAAAATATAAAACACCATTAATTAATTAAAGTACATTTAATAAGAAGCATATAAAATCTCAATTACTAGCTTTATTCAAACCTGAACGGGAGGCATAATTCACCAGCGCAAACTCGAGCAGCGCACCAAATACAAACGTCAAACACACACCGGTCCAGACATCGATAGCTTTTGTATAGGAGACTGGCGGCAGTGAGGCATTTATGCCGGATGTTTGTGTGGCCATTGTTAGGAGTGTTGTGACGCCTGCAAAATGTGAACATGAGTTATATGCTTTTTAGTATTCACTTATGTATGTTTATGTTTTTTTTGCAGACATAAGACATATTTTATAAAATTCTCTAAATATTGTAGTAGGTATGTATACTTAAAATTACTATATGATTTTTTTGTAATATGATGTCAAACTTGAACTCTAAATATATTTATTTGTCGATATTTCCATTACCAAACCTTGACTCAATTTTTCACTTGAAACGTATTCCATATTACACAATTACACAAGGTATAATGATTTTTTATATATATTATTTTAAATATACATTAATAAAATATATTCCCCGAAGAAACTCGAAAAATTGCTCCGAAACGTTAGAACTATGTGTGTAAATTATGAAATACTTAGTTTTGCATTTGCATGTTAAAATTAACGACCAAAGAAGCCGAACAAATAAAGAAATTTGGAATTGGTCCAAGTGTGGTATGCAAGTACGAATAGTTCTGTAAAAAATAGAAAACAGGTTGTGTGCAAACAAAATATGTTTTTCAAAATTGTGGTAAAAAATTCTGTGTTTCCACAATATGAAAAGTAGTTCTACTGTTTTCAGAAAACCATATAATTTTTAATTGATGTTGCTTCATAATGAAATATATATACATATATATATATATATATTGTAATATATATACTTTTATCAAAATAAGGACAACATAAAATGTTCTTCCACCACAACATTCAACTAATTTTTTGTGGAATTGTTGGGTTTTTCCGAAAAATAACACTCAACAAATTACTCATTCTTTTCGTCGGATACCTCATACACCATTTCTGCCTAATCCGTGAACTCTGATTTCAACGGCTTACTTAATTTTTCGACTTGTTCTTCATTTTCCCAGCAATCTGTCACTTGACGTATCTGCCTATCGACCTTACCCTTTCAGATTTAACTTAAATCTATCCATGGGCTATCAGGCTAAACTCAACAAAAACAGCTTCAAAAAATTGCGTATTGATTTTCTCCGGAGTTGCGAAAGTACCCCAATTGCCGAAATTGGCATTTCTTTCAAATGAAATTCATATTTCATGTACCATTTGTGTTGCCACTTCAAATAGGAAATAGTTTGAAAGGTAACTTAACTTCTTTTAGAAAAATATATATGTTTTTACATTTCAAATTTCAATATTATTATGGAACGAATTTTGCAAGTTAATTATTCAAATAAAGTGAATATTGATTACAATAATTTAAAAATGTATTTAGTATGCAGAAACGACACACTTTTATGCACTTCCAATGAATAATGGCTGGGTTCTGAATTCCGTAAATCTATATTATCGATTTCGACGATTTTGTCGGATTTGGCCTGAAACAAAACCATGGGTAGCGTTTGAGCCAAAGCCAAATTCAGAAATTTTTATACTTTTAATTTGGAATGGCTGAATAGTAAAGTTAAAGGTAAGTAAAGGTAAGTAAGCAAGTAATCGCCAACGTATTAGACCCAAATCCTGATATCCTAGAATCAGTTTAAGGTGCTTAGTTAACTAAATATTTTAAATTAAATAAGTGAGTTAAGTTTCTCAGTTGACTTATCCACTGGTTAATCCGTAAAATAAATGAATGGTTGACTTATGAAGAAAAACTTTTCCCAGAAATGTAGGAAGATTTAAGATTGCTTCCGCCCAAAATGTCCAGAGTCCGAGAAGAATACCTAGTAAGCATGGTTAATGGTTAACTTATGAAGAAAAACTTTTCTCAGAAATGTAGAAAGATTTAAGATTGCTTCCGCCCAAAATGTCCAGAGTCCGAGGAGAATACTTAGTAAGAATTTTTGCTTGATAAATGTATGTAAAGCTGTTTAAGAAGAAAACTGTATCCAGTTTCATCAAAAATAAAATCTTTTTTAATTAAGTGGATGCTAATTTTTAGTGCAAGCTTTATATAAAAGATTTACAATTATATTTTTTTCCATGTAAATATTTTAATTTAAAAACAAAAAAAAAAAACAAAAAAAAAGACCATTGATTTATATTAGCTTTAAGATATGCTTTTAAGGTATGCTTTAAAGCCCGTACAACGAATAATTACCTAATGAATTGTTTCAATAAACTTTCTTAAATTAAAGAAAAATATTAATCAATAAATAATAAGTAATATTAACGAATTGTGGATATTTCAGTGTTTCTGTAGTATATACTTATGTGTACCGTGTGGTCCATTTACCTTGAGACAGCTCGAAAGCTATGCACTTATCTTTTCAGAATATTGTAAATACGTAAAGTTTGGGAGATATTTTTAGTTTTTTTTGTTGAATATACACTTACCCAATGACACACGTGCTGGTACTGCGCCTTGATCAAGCCAGAATGACACCCATGAGACAATGACCAACATACAGCATGGGATATAAATTTGGATTAAGTAATATGAGAATTCTCGCTTGAATAGTAGATCGACTTTGAGGCAACTGTATTCACCTATGAGTATACAAGGTACGTACATACAAATAAAACACAAAATCCACGAAGGGTAGGACGGAGGGCGGGGCATTAAATCGAATTCGAAATAAAACCAAAAATATAATAACACAACTTTTTTTTCTTATAACTTTTTTTTATAAACTATATTGCTGACAATGACTGGCAACATATATAGAGTCAGAGAGAGAGAGATAGATAGAGAAAAACATAGAGATTTAGAGACAGATAGAGAAAAAGTGAGTGAGAAAAACAATTGAAATTAAAAATAAAAACGATATTACAATGAAAATAATTAAATCAAAACATAAAAATAATTTGATTTTAAAAACATAATAAAATTTGCACCATAGGCAAGTAGAATCATCATCAGTTTCATTTGTTCTCGTTTTTTACTGCAACAAAAGTTTTAACGGAAATGAAGTTTGCTATTTTACGTATGTATATTTCATTATTTAGACGACTTTTTTTTGCTTTCATTTCCGTTAATTTGTTTGCAATGCGTTCCATACTCTTCAAGACAAAGTTGTTTATTATTTCACATTCTCATATTTTTATACATATTTTGTATATGGTAGATTTGATTTTCTGTTTTTTTTTTTTTTTTTTTTTGTGTTATATTTGATTCGGCAACGCACGCTCTGCAATTTTTATCTCTCTCTTCCAATTCATCTCTCATCAATGCATCTGGCAAATAGTTTGAAATAATTTTTTGGTTTTTTAAATTGCATTGAGATATTATTTTGTTGTTCTTTGTGATTGGTGATTTGGTGAATGATACATACATAAGATTTTCTTATTTAGACATAGATGTTGCTGAAATATTTTGTTGTATTGTAAGCTAAAATTGTGGACGTGTACTAAAATGTCACTGTGAATTCTTCATATTAGAAACCATTTTTTCTTTGTTTCATTTTGTGGTTCCAAGTACAAAATTTTTACTCTCAAGAAATACTTTTATGTAACTACTTACTACTTATTTCTATATAACTACATGTTGTATAGAGAAAATATCAACAGAATAGACTAGTGTAAGTATATTTGCTAGCCCGAGAATGATATAAAGTAACAACTTTCACATACTCTTTAATGGAGGGAATATATATTAGTCTTTTGCTTAATTTCTCAATGTTTACCTTCGCAAACGAAGCAATTCTAAATGAACGGCCGGCAATTCGAAATTGAAGGTAACTTGAGTAGAACTTGCAAAAACCGGCTCAGATTGTAAATAATTACGTAGATGAAAGAGGTGGGTATGATGGTTCAAGATCTTTGAGGCCAACTAGACCGTATTGTGATATGTCTTGAAGTAAGAAGTTATTTTATGTCTCAATATATACGTAGTTTCTTTATGAGGGGGGCATTTATTGTGAAGAAATTGTTCATATCTTTAGGAAAACCTATCGGATAGTTCGTAACGCTGCAGGAATAAATTTTATAAGGAAAAAGTCGTGTTCTTATCATTGGGTACAAAGCTAAGTGATTTGTCTTCCTTTTAAAGAATTCGGTTAGTAATTTTCTTAATCAATGAATAAATTTTTTTCTTTGTCCTCTCCAAAAAAATATGACTGGCTTGTAAAAACCATCACATCAGTTAGTCAAAATTGTGAAGTGCTGAGTTTGTCTTAAGTAAACAGGAGACATTTTTGTGTGTGTGAAGATTTATAATACATATAAAAGGTATTATGAAAAATGTTACCCGACAGATAAACAAAACCCCCAAAGGAATTAAATGTTAATAAATTTCCTTTAGTTTATCTCTAGTTTGTTAACTCTCCTTTAGTACCTACATAGATTTGTATTAATATTTTGAAGTCTTTGAGTATCGCTTTTTGAATAAGTATTAGAACTTATAACTTGGAAACCCGCTGAGTACATAATTTAATGAAATTTATATGTATGTAATTTCGGGTAATACTACGCCCACAAACGTGGTTTTTAATCCATTGAAAAGATTTTCAACTGACAAAAGTGGCTGCAATTTTCTTTTTTAATTATGAAACCTCATTCTTTTCTATCACTTTCAAAATAATAATTGGCAACGAAGTCACCGTGGTATACTTAATACTGGCTTTTAAGGTGAAGCTTACAATGTCAAAGTATTTAATGGGTAAGTACATTTAGTTTTCGAGCTAGAGATTTGATGTCAGACACATCTAGAAATTTGTGCCTGATGAAAACACATTTTGAATAACTTAAAAAAATAAATGAAATGGGTACAAAACTAAATGATTTGTTTTCCTTTTAAAGAATTCGGTTAGTAATTTTCTTAATCAATGAATCATTTTTTTTCTTTGTCCTCTCCAAAAAAATATGACTGGCTTGCGGGCTTGAACCTTTCTTCAGGCAAAATGTTCAACAAAATAACTTTTTTCAGTATTTCACCATTGTTAAGTAATAAGTTTAATTTGTTGCACTGTGTAATTTTTATCATATCTCGTTGTAATAACTGCAATCTCTTACCTTTCGAATGAGTCGAAAATAATTTAAATAGGATAACATCGTTACAAAAAATCATAATATCTTTACAACAAATAAACTTCTTGTTTCGGGCAGTACTCTAAACACGTGACAGTGCCGAAGAAGAAATAACCAAAATCGCTTAAATTTATATCTGATACCGTAACGATTTTGTTGAAATTTTGCAGATCGAAGACTGTTTTTTCTAATATATCATATCTTGTTAAATTAGGCCAAGTCAAGAAAGAATCACCTAACTACATTCCAATATCTTTGGTCCAAGATGCAATATTTGTTTTGTATTATCTTTTTATATTTTCTCTTGTACAGCAACTACACAGATAAAATACTTCCCTTAATATTATATTAAATATTTTTAACTTTGTATAATTCCTTTCATAAAATTAAGATTCTTATTTGTGTATTCGTGTTTATTTTTAATTTCAGTTTTGTTTAATTTGTAATTTCAAAAACGGTATTATAAAATTTAAACTGACAATATCATGCAATTAACTCATAACAAAAAAATTCTTATTAATATAATTTTATAATGAAAATTTTACCAAACAAGTATTTTGATATGTATGTAAAAACAAATGCAATTTATAAAGAAAAACTTGAAGTTACTAAAAATTTTAACAATTGAATTATGCTGAAACTTTAAAATATTTTAAAGTGTGTCAATTATATGAATTTGTATAAAAGTTGGCCTTACATTTATGTAGATAAGTGGATTTGCTCATCAGCGTTGAGTGCCGATATTCAATTCACAGAGCAGGAAAAAGTCCGAGAAACCTACTGCACCACAGTTTTATTCTATCCTCTACGCTGAGTTTTGTGTGCTGACTTCAAAATCTCTAAGGACGACAAAACTTGTAAGCCACGATATTAAAATTGTGATAGGCGACTTTAATGCCAAGATGGGCATCGGAAAATTCAGACACCTCGATGAAGCCGCAGGCAACAGTATGAGACTGATCGATTTTGCTGCGGCAAAGAACATGACAGTTAATAGCACCAAATTTCAAGATCTCGATACTCATAAGGCCACTTGGCTACCCCCTGACCAAAACACCAAATCGCGTACGTATAGGTACAAAGATAAAGCTGCGTGTCGAAAAGCTGCAACCACAACGGACAGTCCAAGCCTTCTCCAATCAAGTCTCACTACTGCTATCGCAAAACACTCCTCAACTTGATGATGTATGGGCGCAGTGGACGCACATCCCGCTCTTTGCGTACAGCTGCCGAAGAGGTGCTAGGCTACCACCGTCGATGGAGAAACATGTGGCACTACCAAGAGTTTCGCAATGCTACTACTACTACTAGCGAAAAACATAGTGCAACCCTGCAGTTAGTTGCACAGCGAGCTGCTAAGGAGCAATACAGAAACTTGAAGAGGGGGGAAAATGTCTGTTGAAGCGAAAAAAAGAGATGCAGAAAGACGTGAGTAATAATATCGAGATATTACGGGACAGGAACAAGGTCCAAAAAGCCTTTAAAAGAATAAGACGCCTGACTAACGGAAATCTGGTGACACATGTCCACGGTACTATGAAGTTATACAGGGAGCACTTCTCGAAGTTGCTTAATGGCGATGACGGCAACAATCCCGCCACTAAGGAATCTGTTCCGAAAACTACAATCACTGACGGCGTTGAGGATGTCGGCTAAAAAACAATGGCAGTGGTGCGCATGACCTTGTTTGAGGCGAATAGCTCACAAAACGCATGCACGAGCTTCTATGGAGAAGCTCCTAGAAAACAAAAGCAAATCGTCACCCACCATCTATTCATCCATTACAAAGCCGTATCCGACAACACGATTAGGGATCACTTATGCGCCGTAATGTTTGAATTCAGTATCCAATCATTCATCTTTGCAAAATGACACTGACCGAAACCACCAGCACAGTGAAAATTGGGACAGACCTCTCCGCGCCATTTGATACCAAAATATGTTTCAGACAATGTGACACCACCCTAACGTGCGACTTCTTGAACCTTATGCTGGAGAAAATAATTCGAGCTGTGAACATCGACATCTCTGGCACCTTCTTCTACAAGAGTGTCATGCTGTTAGCATACGCTGTCGATATTGATATCATTGGCACCAACGCGAGAGCAGTAGTCAGTGCATCATTTTCCAACCTGGAAAGGGAGCCAAAAGAAGTGGGTCTAGTGGTGAACGAGTACAAAACGAAATACCTGGATCCAGCATTAACACCAACAATAATGCCAGCCTTGAGATCAAGCGGAGATTAACTCTTGCCAAAAGGTGCTAATACGGGCTCAGTAGGCAGAGACTTCTCTAAACTGACGAAAATAATGCTCTATAAGTCTCTCATCCTTCCAATCCTAATGTATGGTGCTGAGACGTCGACCTCCATAAAGAAATGATAACTTTAAGATATTCATATTTAATGACTGAAAAGGTGGTCGCTGCGGCGTAGTGGTAGTGTTAGACTGTTACGCAGAGTGTCCAGTGTTCGAATCTCGTCATAGGCCAAATCAAAATGTAGAAAAAAACATTTTTCTACACAGTACCACCTCTTGGCAGGCAATGGCAAACCTACGAGAGTAAAAATTGCATATGAAAAGCTTTTCATTCGGCACAAAACTGTAGGCCGCTTCCATTCATGTACAAATGTAACAAGCACAACATGAGTGGATGGGAAAAGTTCGGCCTAGCCCCTCCATGGGTGTTTTGTCATTAAAAGAAGAAAAAGACGGAAAAGATTTATACGTGTATGACGATAACATTTGTCGATTCGGCATGGAATAATACCTCTTTGATTATACATATCTCCGGAACCAACTATACTCGATACTTTAAACAAAGTGGTTAGTTAACAATGCCATGATACAGGTGACAATGCCGTGTTACAGTTGCCAATGACATATTACTGTTGGCAATGCCATGTTGCAGAACATTTTTGTGCGACTGGAAAAGGTGGCGAGGCACTTCCTATAAGTATGATCTGAATATTTGCTATAGTATATTTTAATAATCATATACTGTGATATGATATAAAAAAATATATGTGGGACAAGAGGTGCTTTCCATAAAATATCTCTAATTTAAAGTCTTAACTAGCTGCGCACATCGTAAGTTAAGGACTAAATAAAACTCTAGTTTGTTCATTAAGGCTTTCAACCGTAGACTTTCTTCTTTAAATACTATCTTATCCCACATATTAACGTATGGCTCGTTTTGATATATCCGAGTTTCATCGATGGCACTCTATAATTTTTCAATTGAAGGGATCGTAATTGAAATGCATATAACCCAATAAATCGTTCTATGTAGAAGCAGTTGTGATAAATGATTGGAATGTAATATAAATCAGATTTATTACTTAAATTACGAGTTCTATATATATAAATATTTAAGTTTAGCTAACTAAGTAAGGTCCCAATTCAAAACATAAATTTAAAACTTTAAACTTTATCATTAAATGATGATTAAGCAGTTTAAGGAAAGATTAATATAAAAAATTTTAAGGGCAAATTCCATGCTCTGATCTAATGCAATATTCTTAGCACTAGTAGGAGATTTCGTTATGCATAGGTAATAATAGCTCTAGATTTATTTTATTTTTTTAATGCTTACTAACTAGTTCGACTATGCAGTAGTAAAATGTTTACTTTGCAGGTTTGGGATGATTTGATATTTTGATGAATGCCAGAACGAACATGCAATGTTATCTTATTTGTATTATTGCAATTTGTTTATATTTTTTTAGTTACGAATTTATTTAACTCAAGCCGATATATTTGAGTATTTATGTATGTAGAGAGAAACTTCGGTAATGTAAAAAATAATTGCATATTATATTTTAGTAGTTAACAAACAACTTCTTCTTTTTTTAAGTTAAGTTTAAGATTAAATTAAACAAAAAACAAATGGGAAACAAATGATATAAAATATTCATTAAACAAGCACAAAAATAAACTTTAACATTAAAACACTTAAAAAATATTGAAAGTTGGAAATATATTTATATGTAACTAATGTATGTATAGAGGCACTAAATAAGTTTACTAAATTTAATTTAAAGTGAAACTTATTAAACTTATAGTCTATTATAATTTAGTATTTAATAGAACACAAATTTAATCAAATTCGAATCGAGTATGTAAAAATAATAATAGAAACGAACATAAAACGAACAAACATACCCGTATTTGTTTTACTATTACAGTAATCAGTCAAGAACTTTTCCAATGTAAAGCGAGGTAGGTGTAAATTTTTAACCACTTGCACAGGGTCACCTTCTTTCCACAGGAAGACAAGATCATTTGTTGTCCAACCATCTGTAAGCAAATGGGAAAAGGGAATTAATTAATATTAAATACGTTTTATTCGCAACTCGCTTCTAGTTATGTATGCTAGCAGCGATATTTGTACGGAAAACAGCAACAAAGGCGCTGTCACGACGCTTATAATTTATAGCTGTTATGTATAGATAGAATGTTGTTAACATCACTGTTTTCTACTGTGAACTGTCAACTGTCAACAATGAAAGAAAAATAATGGTTTGGCAACAAAATATGATAAAGCGAAATGTTGTTAAATGTCCGTTAGCGATAAGAAGTGAGCTACATTAAAAATGGTATATGGCCAGGGCGAGTTCACCCATATAAGGAAGAGAAACGGTTATCCCCAGGTGCTGGAAGATGTCTTCCAGCTAGAGTTCGCAACCCCAAAACTAACTTTTATTTGCGGAACTGCACTGATAAAAATACGGGATATACCAAGAAAATTTGGGCATTGTTCAAACTCAAATACAGATAATTGAAATTCATCGTCATAGTTAGATAAATAAATACTTTTTGCAACAACCGTCTACCCTCTCTTTAGAAGGTAGACGGGAGAGTTTCGTTCAAATTTTTCTAAAAATGATAAATGTTTCTCGCATTAAATTAAAAGAATATTCTAAGACGAATTTTTGTAAGTAATGCAGAAAAATTACCGGAACATTCGGCTAAATCCGGGACAGTTGGTAACCCGACTTCCAGTTATCAGTAGTATTCAGCAGTTTCATTGTGAATGACAATATAACCGAGAAGTGATTTAGTAACTTCAACGTTTTATTCGCATAGGTTAAACGAGTTGACGAATAAAATATCTATCTTATCAATTTTTTGCACAGTAAGAATATTTCGTTATTTAACAATAAAAATCATTCTGTACTAGAATAAATACTCTGGGTCCACTTTGACTTAAGTCTTAAGATAGCAACAGATTGGCGAGTGTAGCTTTTTGCAATGCACATTAATTTCGGTCATTATTATCATGAAATTGCGCAATCAGTGCCATCCACACCATTCATTCGAGTCTTCACAAAGATGACTTGTTACCGATCTGGGAACTTTGTAAACTTTTGTGAACTGGTCGCCATAGTAGGGTCAGCAATTGAAATTGATTTATAAGTTAAATTAACAGGGATTAGTGAAAATACTATATCGAATATGCGGCCGCACAACGTTAAAGATACACTGTTAGGCATCATATGACACACCGAGTTAAGCTGCTGTTGGAAACATGGATACTTTTGTTTTAATTTATTAGGAACTTTCGATTTTCTTTTTACTTACAACTAGCCATCCGTAGTGAACATATTTGTCTATCCAATGGATATAGCTTCAAGTTCATTGGACAAGCCAATGTCAATGAGATACGAATACTATAAAGTACAGAACCATTTGGAAAGATGCGTATATATACATTCGGCATAATAATATTATGAAAATGACCCTCTTTCTCGTTCGAGAAGAATAAATCAGGCATCCAAACACGATTTGCTTCAGTTAATGTTAAATATTTGAGACGACCTGGAAAATTAAATAAAAGAAACATTGATTAAAAAATATAGGTGTTTAAGTTGAATGATAGTATGTTTTAAAAGAGTTGATAATAGGATTGATCTGATCTCTCAATTCGCCAATCATTCCATTCCTTTGACTTCCATTGAGTGAGCGTAAAATTCACTCAATCCGGATAAAGAGTAGATACATACAGTGTCGGACAATCAAATAAGAACACCTTGCACTATAAAACTTTCATTGATTTTTTTTTTATCGGACGTGCATATGGCAAACAATTTTTATAGAGGGGAAAATGGTATGGTATATACTTTATAAATTTCTAGGTGGCAACACCACATTTAAATATTTTTTGGGGATTCCCAAGCAAAAAAGTTGAAGCGAAGCATTCGAAGATGGACAATCAAAAAATAACAGCAGACGAAAAAATTTATATTTTTTAAAAAGAAAACTTAAATTTGTTTATAATTTGTACTGGTAAGCATTTAAATGGTACCATTGAGGGTAATTCAACAAATTAAATGTAAACTATTCCGTAATCTCACAGCAAAATGGGTCGAGCAAAGCACTGTAGCAAGGAGGAGCGTGATTTGGTGAAAAAACTGCGAAATAAGGGACAAAGCATCTGCCAAATAGCTAAAACTATTGGCAGATCCTCGACATTTGTCTACCAATCTTTATTACCTCAAAAATTTCATTGCCTCGCAAAACTACAAGTGCAGATGACAATCGCATAAAAATTTTTGCGGCACGCGATCCATTAAGGCAGCTGCTACAATTAGAGAGGAGACAGGGGTCCAAATTTGTGCTCGATCAGTAAGGAGACGTTTAGTGGACATCGAAAGTGTCCCATAGAGTTCGCTGAAGCGCATGGTTAAATTAATGCAAAAAAATGGCCTAACGTATTATGGACTGACGGAAGCAAGGTGAATCTTGTTGGATGTGATGGCAAACGTTGGGTTATACTAGGAAGACGCTTAAGAATGGAGGTGGAAGCATCATGGTATGGGGACGCTTCTCTTGGTAGGGTGTGGGCCCTCTGTATTGGATAAAAGAAACGATGGACAGATTTCTTTACGTAAACATCCTTCAGGAGGTGATGCTTCCTTATGCTGAATGGGAAGTGCTCCTGAAATGGCAAATGCAACAGGATAACGACCCAAAGCACACCTCAATCCTTGCGCGAGATTGGTTTTCCCATAATGGAATTCCCGTTATCACCTGGCCCTCACAATCTCCTGACCTTAATCCAATCGAGAACTTGTGGAATATTGTCAAAGAGAAGATTGCCAGTACCAGAGCCAAAAACAAAGACGAATTGTGGCAAAGCATTCAAAGAGCGTGATATTCCATACCCCAGGCTACCTAGAAGGTGTAAGGCGGTTTTAATTAACAAAGGCTTTTGCACAAAATATTAGCATTAATAAACAATTAGAGTCAATATTTTATAATTTTTTTTGTTGTTGTTATTTGTTTGTCCTTTTGAAATGTGATTTTATGTATAACTTTTAAATTTCTTTTTTTACACTGAATTGATTTTGTTTTTGTTTTAAGAAAAAATTAAACTTATGGAATAAATAAATGAATAAAAGTAAATACCTTTTAAATTTATCATAAGCATAGAGAAATATTTGTGCTCGAAAGGTTTTAAGGTTTTTGGTTTCAGAACCAGGTGTTCTTATTTGATTGTCCGACACTGTACATGTATATATCAATTCAGATAAAACGATCTAAACATATCCAGATTTAGATGCTTACCTTGTATATCATCAAATTTCAATCGCTCGTCTGTCCATTGCTCGCGAAATGTTAACTGCACGCTGTATTCCTGCATACGTATGAGAAAATAGATTAGTTCTATGCGTTTAGCAGTTAAATTGTTGGTTAAAACTACTTAACTACAATGCACTTTTTTGTAACAAATCGGAACCGAATCATTAGGTATTTATTTTTATTTTTATTTTTTTTGGTGGGACAAATTTTTGATATGAATCAATTAAATGTATTTTTTTAGCGTATAAATTTTTCGATTATCATAATTTTGGATTATCTAAATTTGAACGAATTGTTCGAAAGAATTTTGTGGTGATTTTGATTATCATAAATATATTCAAATTGGGTGAAATGTTGCGATTTTCAATATTATCTATTTTTGTTTTTGGTATTATGATTGTTTTTGTTTTTGTTATTTAGTAATGAGGGTGGTTGGTGTTTTCCATTCGAATTTTCGGATAAGCTTGGTTCAGTTGTAGGTATATATGGATGTACATTATATATTGTTGTTAACTTTTAACTAGTTTCTTAATGGTTTGGCGTGTAAGCATTTGTTTATATATGTAGATATGTAAGGAGATGCAAGAAATATGCAACATCACAGCAAAAAGGTATTAAATAACATGCTTTAGCATAATTTTAACACCAAGAGATATAAAACATCGAACATTGAAAGCGATGCACTAGCATACCCTAAGTAAATCCTAGTTATAAAAAGCATTTATATTTATTTTTTTTGGCTAAGCCTTGGCAGAAAGCGAGTATCATAATGCATAAAATATATTCATGATTAGCATCATGCATTAGCAAGCATTTTTACTTAGCATTGGTTTGCTGCAAAATGGAAGCAATAATTTTTAAAGCATCTTAACATATAATTTTTAAGTGATTTTAATTATTTTTTAATATAAACTAACTTATAAGTATTAGATTCATTCTGCATACCATTAAATCTTTCATTTTTTTAACGCAATAATATAAGTAAAATTGGCTCATGCTTAATACATAGTGGAAATATTCTGAACAAAAATGTTATATATTTAACATAAGATATAATATTTAAATTAATAATAAAAATAATAAGTGAATATCTGTATATGTACATAGACATAGAGTGACTTACATTCCCATGTTGCTCTATTAGCATAAAAGTTTTAAAAATAAACGACGTAAACGAAAGCGATTGCAGCCTAATAATGGGTATTTATGAGGTCACTAGTTGCAATTACGGCCAAGGTTCTGTAAAAACATATCTTAGATAGAATCCTGGATAAATAAATTGCAATTTAGGAAATTGCCCGTTCTTATTCAGAATAAATAAATAAAATTCAGAGAGCCAGTCTAATTTAGAAACATCGATTTAATTAAAAAAAATTTTAATTTGAGTTCAGAATTGTCACAAGAAATTCATAGTTTCCTCTTTTATATTAAGGACTAAGAAATATATGTAGGTAAGAGATCACCGTGATCGTTCGTGTGAATTTGGTCAGATGAAAATTATCAGAAATCTAATTGCAGGTAGCATATTTTTTAAGCCAACGAACCTTGCAGAATGCAGAATGCTCAGTTTCGCATGTGGGTCGCATAGTTCTGGGGAACGCACAAATTGAAGGCTTCAAATTGTCAACCTCCTCAGAACGCTACAGTTGTGTTCGTGAAGCTCCTGCCTGATGCGAATTAAACGAGAAGATCAGTGGGTGTGAAGTATTTTGTACATCGTTTTTGAAATGCATTTGGTTACATCTTTCGACACATTAAAAATATGATTATTCCAACGAAATTCACGTTAGGTGGAAAGGGAAGTCTTGATTCACGGGTGCCAAATGGTCTAAATGGTTACCTCATAGTTGAATTCACTAGCTCTACGCTCCGATTTGACTCATGGTTTAATTGTTCTCATACACCACTTCCTTCAAGCTTCAGTCTATAATTCTTTCTAAAGGTTTGAGTAGAAAAGAGGAATAGTCAATTGTGGATGTGTACACAGGCGCAAGCATAAAAGACTGTACCAGAGAAACAGGTTAGTGGTTACTTACCACAAAATATAAATAGGCTGGTTAAATTCATCATAGTTGAGTTTGAAATAAGGAAGTGTTAATTTAAATTCACAATAGTAAACTTAAATTCAAATAGTCAAATTCAATAACTACAAACAATTATACGAACTCAGAATGCGTCAATATAAATACGTTGAATTCGAAATTTATATATAATTATATAAATTTATAAAGTGTATATTTGAACTTCCAAATTTCGGAATTTCAGAAAGTATCTATTTAAATTCATTCAAATCAAACTGAATTGGAAATAAAAGCCATTAACTGACAATAATTCGGAATTGTTAAACTTACTTCAGTAATTGAAACTGTCAAACTGAATTCAAACAGAATTGAGCTTGAAGTTGTAAAATTGAATACAGTAGAAGTCATAGTATTGGGCGGAAAAAAATTCAATTTGAATCCAAAACACAGTGCTACACCTTTTCGGGGACAAATACCCAGGATCAATACCCAAGCTACAATTTTCTGAACCATCTAAGTTTACTTTTTAAAAACAAAACGAAAGTACGAGGGTAGCCTCAATTAAAAGATAATTAAGGATAGACTATTTATTAATAAACCTATTCACTTTTTCGCCAGTATTCACATGAAATATGTTACATTGTGTAATTTTGTAGCTATAAGAATAATATTATTATTTATTACAACAAATAATAAATTACAAGTAAGTTCGTTTTCTTTCAAATTGGTTTTAAACAAATCCTTCAACTGATTTTTATTCAGTTGAAAAACTGAATCGGATACGATTGTATGTAATAAGAGCATTTGAAATAATTTAAACAATAATATTGAGACTTAAAATGCATTTCCATTTTGCTTTGTGTGATAACTAAACTCAACTGAAAGAAAATTCAAAAATCTTTAGAAATTAACATAAAAAAGTACCTAGGTACATAAGAATATGAGGTGCAGTATCACAAATCACATCTAAACAACTGGGTGGCACTTGCAACATGCAAAATATCGAAAACCAAACAAGAAAATAATAGAAACATCCCAGAAAATATAATAGTCGGGAACAAAAGGATAGAAAGAAAGTATCATAGACGTGAGATGTGAAGAGGCTTGGAAAATCAAAACGAAATTTTAAATTAGCACTAAATCTTAAAACGAAGCAAACTTAATATATAATAATTCAAATATTATACCAAAATATATAAAAAGTAGAAGAAACTTATGCTAATTGAAATAAATAATGACTACTAAATGATAAAAAATTATATATTAGAAATAAAATTAAGATTAATTCTTTATATGTAATATGTCTTTAAATTTGGTAAAGCTGTGGTTATTTCGTAGATGTTGTTTAAGTAGTACAGCTTTCTTTGCCGTAATGAATATGTATGGCTTTAATTACCATAAATTTACAACAAATATTAAAAATTAAAACAAAAATTATACATGAAATAAAAATTTATGTTAGGTACTCGTGAGTAAGTACTTAAAAGGCACCTACTTATTTGTTGCTTCTATGGTTCTGGTTTAAAGCTTGAATGTTTTTGTATTCTAATATGTGCATGGAAAAGTTTCAAATGAACTGAATGAAAGTTAATGGAGGACAAATATATAATAAAAACTGAACTTAGTACGATTTATTTTTGGGATGTATCGTACATACATAAAAAGAGACGTACTTAAGTATTTTTGATTTTTATTAAAGAAAAAACCAATTTTAAATTAGTTAAACATTTTGTTCTTTAAATGAAAATTACATAAAACAAAATTCGAAATGGATGAAACTTTGTGCTCCTACCTACTTATTAATGAAAATAAGTAAATGATGATTTTTAAATACTATATTTATAACAAATAAATATATATTTTACAAATTTTAAGCGCTTATTCTTACAAACTAAACTTACTCTGTTTTTTCATAGTGGTGGAAAGAGCATAAAATGTTTCATGTAAATATTTTTATTTCATTGTTGTTCTAAATTTGCTTCAGCATTTGAAATTTTTATTCAGTAATACTATTTTGTTTTTGTAATTTTGGCAGCGTGTGTGGTGAGCATTTTAATGTAAAAACAAATTAAACACAAATAAAAGCGAGTGATTTGCTTTGAAAATAAATTAGTTCCAAAATAAAGCAATCATGTGAGCACGTGATGGTGGTGGTGGATATTGTAAAAAGATATTAAAAAAAAAATATTAAATTACATACCAAATATCATTATTTTATAAATAAGTAGTTAAAACTATTATATTAATGTTTTGTATATTTTTTGAAAGAATTTTTTAAATATATATATATTAAGGTTAGTGACCGACCTCATTTTAAAGTCAGAATCTTAAATGCAATTAAAGCTACAGTGATTTAGCTGATCCCTTCTAAAATTTATAATCTCTACATAATTTTGTAATCTTTAAACTCCACTTACCTATCTGATTGTACATTTCAAGAGGGCTTACTAACATACGAAGAAAAACCAATGCCGAATCATAACAACTGAGGAGTTTTTCCTTAAGAAAAGATACATACTCTTAATTTATAGTTAAATGTTTTTCGACGTGTTGACTTCAATTTGGATACATAGTTCTTGTTTCAAGACTCTAATTATAGATGAAAAATATTTTGGACAATCTAGGGAGCCTTTTCGAATAAATACAAAACTTTGGATTGCACCAGACCAAGCAGTCAAAGTTACCAATCGAAAATTTATGACGAAAATTAGAAAGACAAAATCACGATAGACAATTCAGACAACACACAATTCCGACAAGACAAAATTTCCGACAGGACACAAACTACATAAGATGAAACTCCAAATAAAACTTTCACCCAAAGTGAAAAGCAGACAAAATATAATTGTAAAAAAATCGTGTGTTTTTTTGGATTTGTTGTGAGGTTTGTCTGTGTGTTCTTCTTCTTTTACTGGCACCCATATTGTGCTTATTATATTTTTACATAAATTGACCTACAGTTTTATGCCGAATCCGAACGGCGAAGTGAAAAGCTTTTCTTAGAAAAGGTTTACTCTTGTAGGTTTGCCTTTCCCGGCCAATAGGTGGTTCCGTGTATATAACTTATTTTTTCCTGGGTCGAGATTTGAACCCCGGACACTGTGCGTAGCAGGCCAAAGCACTACCAATGACCACGTTTTGTCTTTATGTTTCACAAAAAATAATGCATTAAGGACGTATAACTTTTATAGAAATATTATTATACAATATTATACCTACAGATGTTATATTATGTATACTACTTATATTTTAAATAATAATAATAATTTTTGTAAATAAATTAAGTTTTCTAAAAAATGCACCAAATACAGCATGCATACAACGCCATAAATGGATTTTTATATATAAAATTTGAATTATTTTTTGATGGCATAGACAAAAATAATGCTCATATTTTGGAAAATCTGTTTTTAATTAAATTTTTAAATAAATATCTAAATATACAATAGTATAAGTGCTAATTTTGGTAAAAAAACTATATTGGTCTGTCTGGACAAAATTATGTTTTTGTAAAAATTATCTGCTTTTAAAAATGTTGTTTCACATAATTCTGCAAACGAGCTTTATCAGCTGTTTATCTGTTAAGTATAGTATAAGTTGTTTATGGTGTGTTCCACGGAATCAGATATCTCGAATTGATTATAATATTCATTGATATTCGACAAGAAGGTTAATTTTGAGCATAGATTGTCCTGCACATGTATAACTTTAATAGTTTACAATTGAATCATTTATTTATAAAAATTCCACATGTTACATTTACGACTTTTAGTTGCCAAGGAATGATCACTGTAAAAGGCATATCTGTGGCAGCATTCTAAGCAGGGTTGCAAACCGGTTTTGAACCAAACCATTTTTAAATCGAAACATCCGCAGTTTGACCTATTTGGATCAAACCATGTTTTTTTCATTTGAGCCAAACCAGAACCAATCCGGTTTAGCTCAAAAAAATGGTTTGGCACTATTAATGGTTTGGCGGGTTTTCAAACCGAACCATCAGTTCAGGCGAACTGATACTGCGAACTTTTGTTGGTTCACATCCCTGATTCTAAGTGCTCAAAAAAGACTTAACATATTTGAGTCCATAAGAGAGAATTAACATTCAAAGCATTGAACTTGATAAGTTTTCTCAATTGATTCTCTAGTTTAATACCCATAATTGTAGTTCCAGACATTGAAAACACTATTTTGTTAAATAATACTATTTAGGGTTTCCTTGCCAAACCTATTGAAATAAGTCGATACTTGCAAAAAACAACATATGCTGAATTTTCGCATTGAGTTTTTCGTTCTCTGTGACTATCTTTAACATAAAGTTATTGGTGGACTCGTAATTTCTTTTAAATTTTAAATTTTTGCACCTATCGACATTTAATCTTTAAAAGTATTGAAAATATATAAATGATTGTATTTTTCGATATTTTCACTAAAACCTTGTCCATCTCAATAGATGGTTTACAATAGATTAAATAGAAAAAGTGCGGACTTTTTTGAATCACTAAGTCCTCCATGGGCTTTATCTCTTTTGTAGAAGAATTGAAGACAAAACCTGTGTTACCAATTGCACTATTTTAAAGACATCATGCCATTTTTAAGACCATTTTTTGTACTATGTATAAGTATTATCAAAGCTGCCTACTATTTTTGTTATCCAATTATCCAGATGGTTGCAAAGGAAAAGATTTTTTCGAAATTGGACAATATCTTCATGCCACGTAGAGCTGATGTAACAAAATTCGATCCTAATATTCTACAATTCGTCTATTGGTAAAAATCGGTAGGAATGTAAGAAGCTTATGAATGAGAATTAACCATCAGACGAAGACGCGAATCAAACCCGTAGCCTCATGGATTAGAGCCTACTGCAGTTTAGAGGTTGTCAAATGTTTAATTAAGTTCTGTTAAAAATTTACAATCTAAAAAAACACTCTCGGGAAAAGTAAGACTTAAAAATTATTGAGTGAAAATGTTGTCCGATTTCCAAACCATTGATACATAAGTATATGACTGTACTTTTTTCCAACATTTGTGGTCACTAATCATTACCCTAAAAAGTTGTACGTTGTGATCAGGAATGTAACGCAAACTAAAATAAATAAATCCCTTAAAATATTCGCATCCCTTTAAACAGGCTAATTTCTTTACTCATCATAAACTGTAAAATGTTTTAAAATTATACATTATGCCATTATTGTGAAATTTTATTTAGCATAGTGCTGCTTATACTTTATTTGTGTAACTAAACTTAGAATTAGACTAGGTCTTATAGAAATATTTGTACATTATTTTCATCCACTTGCACTGAATTGTTACAATTATAAATTTGAAAAACAAATAAAATTAAGCCATTTCGAAAATATGTGTGGAAAACTTGTAAAAGTTGAAGGAAAATAAAATTAGTAATAAATAATGGCAGTTCAGATATTTAAAAAATATTTTAATAAAGGGAGGAAAAGCAAAAGCCAGTGGAAAATAAGAGAAAAGTGGTAATTTATACATTAGTAACATTAATCAATCAAGAGTATTATGTAGAAAAAAAAATAATATAATTAATTTTTTGGTATTTGAAATAGAGATAGATTTTACCAATATATGTAAGTAAGAGAAATAGAAAACAATAACAATTTAAAGGAACAAAAGAGGAACAATATGTTTTGTTAAAACAAATTTTGTACATTATACTCATTGTTAGTATAAAATAATTTAAAAGAAAATATATATGTATATGTATTTATTACTTTAATATAATATCAAAAAATTAAAACAAATAAAATATTTAATAAATTGGCATATATATTTATTTCACTTTTCATTGATTATGTGAAAAAATACAAGCGTTTTTAATAAGATATTAAATTTATTTAATCAAAAGAAATTTATTTTCCAATTTGAAATAAAAGTAATTATTTATATTGAAATTTATTTAAAAGAAAAAAACACACTTTCATTTTACATTTAATATTTATGTATGATACAAATACATTTATGTAGGTTTAGTATTTATTTTCATATTCATATAATATATACGAGTATATTTATAAAATGAAGTGGTATATTTATATATTAAGTATGTTTCACACAAAAGCACTTGTAACATTTTACATTTACATAGTTTTAGTAGATATAAGTATTTGGACAATGAGCGTAGGTATATATTTTGAATGTGGAATGTTTTTTTGAAAGATAAAGTTCTCTTCGGAACTTAAACGTAGCGTTTAGGACATTCAGACGGTTGGTGAATCGCTGAAGCTAAGTCATTCATGGTGTAGATTTGTATCAACTGAAGAAAGTAAAGAACATACTTTACATAAAAGTAAGAACTCGAAGATTCACTTTGTGATAGCAGAAGTAAAAACGTATAGGAAACGCTGAGCTCTAGAGTAGAACTGTTTCTTGCATAATATGAGCGCGGCATTTTAAATGTAAATTTCGCAACTATTATTTATATATGATTTATTTTATAACATTTACTCTTCTATATTATATTTCCAAAAGTGTTTATTAACACAGTTACAATATACGTACATATTTTCTAATATAGTGCTTGATTGGGTCTTTAAACGTATAGTTTTGATATAGATGGATCCAAGCAAAAGTATTTTATTTTTACAAAAAGTTAATATATTATCTTTTGATTTACTAATTGAAATACCGACTTGGAATACTAATGCAAGGACCCATCAACTGTTATTAGCTTTTTTTGTATATGAATATCTGTTTTGCTTGTATCAGTTCATCTAAAATAATTTTCGTAACTCACCATTTTGTAATCGTCGATTTTTGAAATTGACCGTAGGAACATGTTGACATAGACATAAGTAGGCACATTTTCTAAAAGATTTTGCATTTTGATTTTTCCATTTTAGTTTTAAATTTCTTAAACACATATTGCAAGTTATAAAAATAAAAAATGTATAAACCAGTGCAGTTTCAGAAATAGAAAGTAGAAAATTTCTTGTTGTGATGAAATGGAAATAAATGTTTGTAATATCCTATTGTCGTTCACAATTTTTATTCACTGTTCTATTTAAAAGGGATAATTAAAATCTGATGGTGCGTGAGAGAGAACAACTGTTCCTGAGGCTTTGTTCGGATCAAAGAATGAATCCTCATACTTTAATACGAATAGCGATAAATAAGAATGCTTAACCTTTAATATGCTCAGTTATTGTAAAAAATTTGTAACTTCTCAAACATCCACCAAAAATAAATAAAATAGTGAATAAAATTCAATAGCGAAATGACTTTTTGAAAAGAAGTGTAAAAGTTCGTGTGGCTCTCTGATAAATAAATAAGTAAATATGTACCATATACGCAGGATCTTACAAATCTAGACTTAAAAATAAACATAAATATTAAGTTAAGTTCATAAGTAAGTATCCTAAAGTTCTTAGATTATATTAATTAGGTATAAGTATATGTATGTCGGTATTAAATATAATTATGTACTTGAATATAAAGTGATGATAATATGAACGGACTGAATGTGAAATGAATGCATTAACAAAAAAATTAATACAAATTTAGAAATCGAAAAACAATACAATAGCTCCAATAAAAAAAAATATGTGATAAAGAAAATGCCTGCATGGATCTCATTTAAATAAAACAAAATAATAATACTAATTCAACAAAAGCAAAAAAGTGCATATGAAAAAAATTAAAATATTTGATTTTGAATAAATTGGTTTGATTAGGACATTTTTTTCTTTTGATATTCAATTTTATTTATATTATTAAAAATCATCATATCAACAAAATTGAAAAATGCATGCCACACATTTTCAATCTTCGCTTTTTGTATTTTGTACGATTTATTTTTAAAGGTTGGATTTTTCGTTTTCATTTCTTCTTTGTATTGTATTTTCTGCGCAGACTATTAAAATTAATTTATTCAATAATATTTTTAAACAAAATTAGAAAAATCAAACGAACTTAGAATTAATTAGAAATTTAATAAATTTGTTTAAGATTAAAAGAAAATAATAGTCAACTATTTTTCAGCTAATTCGAAAAACATCGTACGATAGCTTAATGATTATTCAAAAATTAAAATTAATAATATATCAATAACATTTAAAGCATATGAAATACTTTCGGAATAATTATTTGTTTTTTAATCATTATTTTTTCGTAGGTAAATAAAAAATAAAAATAGACAAACTATTTCAAAGGTTAAAAAAAGAGAGAGGCAGACTGAAATGAAAAAGTAAATTGAAGAAATAATTTTAATTAATTTTTTAACATCAATATGCAATTTCACATACTTTTTAATATTTTATATATTTTGTATTCTTAATTGTTTTAATTGTGAAATACACACATTAAAGAGCACATAAGTATGTAATTATAGTTAAATATAAATATATAGGTTGTGTTAAGTTAAAATATATATAGAATAGAATAGATTTAGAGAGAGAGAGAGCAAAAAAGAGATCCAAAAGACATTTTACATTAATACATTTTAATTGATATTAATAATAGTATTAATGATTATTAAGAGAAGGTAAAAATATTTTACATTTTAGTATTAAGAAAAATAATAAAATTAAATAAAAAAAGAAATTATTATCAAATCGTCATACTAAATATAGCCAATTTTAATAATCACCTACTCCAGTTATAAGATTTACAGAATTTTCTATACTTATCAAATTTTATTACTTATACATATGCAGGGAATAACTTCGTCTTTTCTTCTTTTAATTTTACAACAGCCTACAGAAGGCCTAGGCCTTAGTGCAAAAATGCCAGGAATGCCGATCAAATATTCTTAATTAGAACATTCGTAAGCTGTGGTTCCTTATTCTAAACAGAAAGGCATAATTTCATCGTATCCAGAAATAATTTTGAAAAGTAATATGTGCAGGGGAATACCGAAGAAGTCTTTTCATGCATTGTCTTTGAGACAACGGCTAAGAGATCAATCCTAAAAATTATAAGGAAGAGAATGGCAATAGACTTGGTGGATTTCTTGGAAAGTCTTAAACCGATTTTCTAACGAGATTAGACAACAAGAAATGTATGCTGAAACTTATATCTTTGATCAGAGTGATAAGGTGGGGTATATATCTTGTATCCCCCCATACCTTCGCATCTGGACATACGTATGTGCGTAGTTTATTAAAAATATATATGGTTGAAGTTTATTAAGGATGCAAAAGTAGGTACTACAAAATTGGTTACTGAAACTTTCCACAGTTTCATTTACTGCATTGAAATCTGCATTTCCCAACAAGTTTTAAAATATTTTTATTTTTCAAAATATTGCGTAGTTTTGTATAAATATAAATCATTTTGAAAAGTTTTCTAACCATACCGGTCATATCGAAGCGCCTAACAGACTTTCTGTTATCACTTAACAGAAAGAGCTGTAGGTCTGGAAGCCAGTGCTGTCTGTGCTGCCTGTGGTTTTGAGGAGGAATATGATGTGTTGGCAGACCACTAACTCAGTAAGTGCCCCGCTTTCTGTCCTCAGCTCTTTCGCACAGTAAGTAGCTTCAAACTTATTAATATATAAATCTGGTAGATTTGAAAAATAGGAAAAGGGAACTCATGAAATAATACAATGTAAAGTAATATATTTTGAGAGCTGTATTCTTGAACACTTCTTTTACTGATCCAAAAAAGAACACAAAAATCATATTTTCAGACTTTTAAAAATAAAAATGATCCAAAAAGTGTGCCAGAAGTATTATTATTAAAAAATCTGAAAAGATGAAGACTTAAAAAGACATTTTCCAGCGAAACTATGCACTTCCATTATACAAACAAAATTTGTTTAAAATCTGTTCAGGTATTAAATGGTTATAGCTGACCTAAAATTATCAAAACTCGAGCAAAACGACAAACCTAAAACCCATATTTGAGATCAGCAACCTTCAAATTATTAGTATTGAAAATTTCTAAAGATCTGAAATCACCTTCAACTTTTGTCCAGCCGTGCTATGTGATCGGGTCATTGAGCATGGTATGAAATCACAAAATATTGGTCCTCATTCCAAAATCCTATCTACGCCACTTGCCAGACTAATTTTTAAACTCTGAACTCATACTTTAAGTTCCAAGCTGAAAATATTAAATCCTAGCTTTTTATTATATCTCAGGGCCTTGTAACTGTCAAGGTATTTAGATTAGAAAAATTGACTCTGAAGGATGATAGACCAAGCTGTTGCATAAGAAGCATTGTTATTCTAGGAGGATTGTCATCGCCTGCCAAAAAATGGTGACGTGTAGAAAAATGGTTTTTCTACTTTTTGATTTTTCACTGTGCCGAGTATTCGAACCCCGAGAACTCTGCATAGCAAACCAGCATACTATGTATGTATTAACTACGCCACGGCGACCGACGTTAGGTAAGTTAGTAAGTTAGGTCTGTCTGATTAATTATTTTTCCAAAACTGAAGGCAAGTAAAATTTTGTAAAGTAAAACTAAAGAAAATCAATATAATTTTTCACTCTTTACGTCAAAAACATCAATATCCAATATCAAACAATTAATTTTAATTAACATAATTTAATATTAATTAAAGACAGTGTATAATCATAACACTAAATTATCATTATATGTAAATAATAATCATAATTATTAATAATAATAATGTTAATAAGTAATAATAATAATAAGGCGCAGTTTCTTGTACACATAAATTTTATTATTTTTGTGTTTTATTATTATTATTTTCTTACTAAGTTTTCACTTTGTAACAAATATATTTATGTATTAAGTAAATGGCATTTAGACATTATTCGTTTTTTTCTTGGTGTGTAGATTCGAATAAGAGACTTATGTAGGTAGGTATTGTAGGTATTGTTTTTGGATTTTATTATTATTTTCACAAAAAGAAATAAACTATTTATGTACAACATTCACAGGCAAATGTCAGTTGATTTTTTTTTTTCGTATAAAATATTAAAGTTATTTATATGTATGTTTAGAATTCAAACTAAATATTGTTGAATCAAAAACTTTTGATTGAATTTTTGAATTTGTTGTCATTATTTTGGTGTGATGTGAAGAGAGAGAGAGAGAGAGAGAGAGAGGGGTCGATAGAATCGAATAACCAGATAATCAGAAGGGCAGAGAAAATAAATATATTAGTATGTAGCAGGGTGTTGTGTCCTTCCTTCTGCTAACGTAGAGTATTCAGAATAAATAAATTATATTGCAGAATTGCTTTAAAAAATCTAATTCAAGAACTGAATTGAGTTGAAGAATTGAATTAAATTGAACAATTTAGTTGAAGAATTGAATTGCTATGAAGTACTAACTATTTATTCCTCGTTATGATTTCTGCTTTTAGCGCATTTAATGTTTAGCTTTCACTACAATTTACTAGCACAATAATTGGTGTTTTTTTTTGTTTTATTTTTTTGATACTTTATCCTCTACGCGCACTTACCATAGTAACATCATCGATTTTCGATATACTTCTTACGAATATGTTGACGCGCACAACAGCGGGACCATCTGTATAATATACACATGAAGAAATATCGTACAGAGTAGTAAACAAGCAAACAAACAGATTCGGATTCAAATTGTATTTGTGTATAGTGTATGGTATTGTAGTATTAATATTGTAGTAGGTAGTATTTCTAGAAATGGCTTCAAAATAAAAATAAATTTAAAAAAATAGTTTATGTATTTTTGCTCTACGAAAAATTTGTCATCGTTTCCTTCACTACAACTACAAAATGCTTACTTAGGGCTAAGCAATTAGTTAGTATCTTTTTACCATTTAGCAAATGTTTACGCTTGTTTTAATCGACAACTCATTTAGTACACATATTTTAGTTATTATTGTTTCGTTTTGTTTTACTAAATATGTACAATTTCAAAGTTGGCTGCAATTGAATGTTAATTGTAATATTCATATGTATGTGAAGGCACTCACATATGAAATAAACCTATTATTAAAGTGTTAATATAAGTACATACATATAGTAGATGAGTATAGAGCCTCTCAGAGACTCCTCACGATATCAAATTATTTACTTTAACTTTTTGCAAAATGTAAGAATAATACGTATCTCTGAAAAACATAGTATGTTTATAATATGCAAAATCTGGATTAATGATATTATGCAGTTTATTAAGTATCAGCAAAGACTATCTTTACGATGATATGAAGAAGAATTGTAAATAAATGAAAAAAAGTGCAACAATAAATAAAATAAAACTAACAGTCGCATTTTGAAGATATAATATAATTATATAATATGGTTTAAAAGAATTGAGGAAATTGATAAAAAAAAAAAATTTGTATGGTTGCTATAACTCAGAAAAGTAATAACCTGGTGACTCACCAATTTTATGGGCCAGTTATATATCCATTAAAAATTTGCTATGAAGATCAAAAAATTAAGTCGCTCGACAACAGGATTGGAAGAAAAAAAGAATTAGAGAGAACATTGCCCATGTAGTGCGAAAAATCATTGAGTTGAAACCATGAAAAATTAAGTCGCTTGCCAACAGGATTGGAAGGAAAAAAAAGAATTAGAGAGAACATTGCCTGTTCTCATAGAGTTGAAACCATGAACGGCCCCATGATAGAGAAAAGTGGAGAAAAATGGTTGAACGTAAAGCAGGAAAACTCGGTAAATCGTGGAATGTGATATGTTTAAAACAGTAAAACAGTTCCCAGGAACAGAACTTAGTGGGGCGAATATGCTTACATCCTGTATCCCATTAAGAACTAAACGGATACTTTTCAAAACATTTTAGTTTAGTCTCACTTTAAAGAAGGGCCCAAAAAGAAATATTTATAACAGAAACCAAAGGCAGCATCTTTTTAAGTATCTGAAATATTTGATCTATAAATAATTTAAATGATTTTTGACGATTTTTTTTCTACAACAATTAACTAAAAATATATTTCTGTCCAAAATGTTTTTAAGTTTCAGAAGCTTATTTTTTTCGGGGAAATTTAATTAATTCTTCTTGAAGTTTAAGTTTTCTATTTAAAATGGTATTCTGGTTGTTTAAGATTTATTATTATTGTATGTTTACTTATAATATGCATAATTTAATTTAATTTTGTCCATTGCTCGTAGTACTGTGCAATGGCCTGGAAGTTTTGAGGTCACCTGATCTGCAGATCCGTAGTAAATTATGCCCCTTCTTATACAGGAAAACGTGTGTTACTTAGCCCCACGTTATTTCTGATGACCAACTGAAATAGTTTTCCTAGAAAAAAAACAGAATGGGTAACAAAAAAACTGAAGCCAATATTTAGAATGTAATTTTTAGTATGAAACGCTTTTCGACGGTCCTTCATAACATTGACGTACCTCGGTAGATGACGTACTTTTGTTTTGTCAGTCCATAGTTCATAAATCAAAGAACTTCCGAGTCGCTAATGGCGATTAATACTTTAATTATTGAATAATTTTTTCGAAACAAACTTTATAGTAAAGACAAACTTTTTTTTTTAATTTTTAAGTCTAGAAAGGTAAATTTATCTCCCCATTATTCGTATAAAAGAAAAATTTTTTCGCGTTATTGGAAGTATCAAATATAAAAATATACCCAACCGGGATCAGGCATACAATCCGCATAAGTATCGCACCGATCTAAAAAAATTTCTACATATTCTATAGAGTGGTTGACACCATTGGCCGATATGATAGTGGCCGATATGATAGTGACCGAAAACTTATTAAAATTCAAGCAACTATAGCATGGGGAAGTGGTCTTTAATTTAAATATTTAAAAATTTAATAATTTGTCTTTCATATCGTAGTACTTTGTCTAAATTCCTACCATTTCACAAACATAAAAGTACTAAAGTGCAAATCACTACTGGTAACGCTGCATATAAAATCATTTCGCTTAAGCGTTATCTCATATTTTTTATTTAGATTAATGATGAATTCTTATTTACTTAAGTTTCTGTTCAACTCGAAGCTATACATATACAGTGCACTCGCGGTAACGTGAACACCGTCTAACGTGAACACCGGCTAACGTGAACTCTGGCTAACGTGAACACGCTTTTTTTACATTGTTTACATTGACTACTCTGTAACGTGAACAAAATTTTTGTTCACTACACTTTTCTTTAACATATGGACAACATATCTAATGTGAAATTTTATTAGCAATTTAATAGGTATGTTCATACCCATGTTTATTTGTTTTGATCTCGTTTTTTTTAATGAATTTTAATTTAAAAAAAAATTATATCTTACTAATGGCAATGATAAGATACTTTTACGTTTAAATGTGTAAAAATCCTGAATTTAGCAATTTGAAGTTATTTTGCGTCTTCAAATTCGACAATCGCTAACGCGAACATTTTCACTAACGTGAACTCCCTTGGTTTCAATTAGTTCACGTTACCGCGAGTGCACTGTATGAAGTGAAGAATGTCGCATTAGCAAGACTCTTATCCAATCCATATGAAAATTTTAAATATTCGAGTTTAGGCAATAATTGTATCGAAAAATCCATCCGGAAATAAGTCAGGGGATATTGATTTTTTATTACCATAAGTTGCTCGGTAAACTCTCTAGTATATTCGCAATTAATAAATGCATTCAATTTGTCTAGCTCAGAAAAAATCACGGCCGAGAGATTTACATAGATATTTTTGGGTAGTCACTATGCCATCCAAGTTTGAACCCTTTGAATCGCCAACTGGTGGAACTAAGTTTTGCAATATCTTCGTTCAAAACACGGGTGTTTGGATGAAATCTATTTTAGAAAAATAAAAACCAGTAAATGACTGATTCTTACAATTTGTACAGAATAAATTATAATGACTAAGTGAAAAGAAAAAAAAAATTATAAGAAAGTTCAATTTAGTACTGGAGTTCAATTTGGTAATTGTACTTTGAAATGTTTCTGGAAATGTGAGTTTAGCTTAGGAAAAGACATGCTGCCGTTGTAAAAATTATAGTTAAGTATTTTGCTTTCTTAATATGACAAAATGTTAATGGAGTGAAAGGATTTTATAATAAAATTAATTTTTATTTGCACTAAGTAGTGTTTGAATTTTATATCTTCAATAAACCTTAAAATTGGTAAATTAAATTTATACAAACTTATAAATTTACATAGCAAAGAAATATTAAATTATGAAAGCATATAAAACTATGTATTTGTTTTAATTAAATAATTAACTTAATATTATCTAATAAAACTTAATGCAGAGGTAGAAAGAGGGAGTGAAATAGAGGGATTCATATTTTCGAACACATAAGTTTTGAATAATAAAAAATGTCATTTTGACTGCAATAATTTTGGTTGGGACTTAAAAATTCAGCATAAAAATATACAGTTACAAATACATTTTCATATTAGACATATATACTAGGAAATAGATTTTTTGTTTAAGGTAATGTATGTAATTGTTATGTATATATTTATAAATGTATATATACACAATAGAATGTATAAATAATTAGAATAATTAATATCATTGCAGAATTCTTCAAACATTAATAAATTAATTTAATAAATAAATACATACATACTAATAATTAAGTAAAATTCTGTATAAATTAAATAGTTTTGTTTTAATGTGAAAATTTTGATTTTTATTGTTTTGTTTTTTTTTTAAATTTTTTTAAATATACTCGAAGTAAAGTTCTTTAAGTGCAAAATAATTTATGCAATACTTCGGCATGGGTGAAATTATAGGAAATATAACAAATTATGTATTTATTAACAGAATTCAAATTTCTGGGTGCAGTAATCATTATCCAGTAAGAGGTTTTCTTTTTTTTCTTGTGAGAAAACCAGAAAAAGTTGTAGCTGTCAAAAAGTGTGGTTTGAACAGAATCCCAGAAGTATGACAACAAATATTGACATTTTTGCCAGATCAACGGAAAACCTTAATTGCGATTCCATAAAGTTACCTGTTTGCATTATATACATATAAGTTCCAGAAATTAATAATTAGTAATTAAAATCCCATTTGAGTGCTCTGAAATTAAATTATGGCTACTTTTCGTATACCGAACGATGATATCCTTAGTTTATATATATTCATATATTCATTTCGATATCTGCATGCGAAATACATAAAGTGTATTTAAAGTATTCTGAAATGGAGTTTAAGTATTCAAACAAATAATCTGAAATTATGTGAAAACTTGGACTTCGGAATAATCCATTAGAAATATTTTACCATTTTTATATCAATTTAAAAAAAATACATGATATGAAATATTCGGAAAGAAAAAACAGGAGATACTACTGTGGGTAAAAGTTAGTAAGACTTTTTAATTTAAATTTCGCGCGGAAACCCATTCATTAAAATATTATTTTTTTAAGGTTGGTATGACTGTCGGTGACATCTGTGCCAAAGGTCACATCAAAATAATCATTAGTGTTTAGTATACGCTTGTCTTTCTGAAGTTCTGAAGTACAAAAAGTGCATTCGGCGATTTTCACAATGAGTGAAATTATTCAACAAAGAAGTCCCATAAAATTTTGTGTGCGGAATCAAATTTCTGGTGCCGAAACGTTCAGAATGTTGCAAAAGGCCTTCGGTGATAATTGTATGTCGCGAGCAAGTGTTTTTGATTGATACAAATTGTTCAAAGATGGTCGAGAACGCGTTGACGACGAACCACGTACAGGACGGCTATCAACATCAAGGAATTGGTGCTCGAGAATCGACGATTATCAGTCAGAGACCTTACTGGCATCGTTGGAATATCGGAAGGATCAGTGAAAACCATTTTAAAACATCATTTGGGCCTAAAAAGAGTGAATGCACGATTGGTTCCAAAATCACTGCATTGGTTTTACGAGACCATTTTGCCAAAAATTCGACTGATATCGTTCCGCAACCACCCTATTCGCCTGACTTAGCACCGTGTGACTTTTGTCTATTTTCTAAACTCAAAAAACCGCTTCGTGGACACCGTTTTGAGTCAATTGAAGACATTAAACATGAATCGCTAAGCGCATTGAAGGCTATTCCGGAAATTGACTCTAACAACTGTTTCGAGAATTGGAAAAAACGTTGGCACAAGTGTATTGGGGCCGGGGGGGATTACTTTGAACGGGACGAAATAGATTTGGAAGAATGAATAAAAAAATTTGAAATTATGAACAAAGTCTTACTACTTTTTGCCCACAGTAGTAGTTTAAGAATTCACAGGTGAAGTGAAATTTATCACGGCCAACTTGTCTTTAGAAATTTAAGTCAAACATACATATGTATACGAACAACAGATTAACTTTAAAAGTAAGAGTATGTTATCTTAAGATTAAGCAATTTCTCCATATTTACGAGTTCATAGGGAAATTCGAATTTTTACTTTAACGCTTGCAGAGATAGGGGAAAAGGAATAACCTGTGCATACTAGACCCTCATCCGTGAGGTTTCGGGTTCGATTCCCGTCTTTGTCTGGAGAGAAATAACCACCCTTTCATAACCTTCCGATTGAGGTGAATTAGAATTAAAAGAAATGGTACAAGTACACCTCTTGGCAAGCAATGGCAAAACCACCAAGTGATAACAAATTGCCATCCCGCCATTCGGAACCGACGTTAAACTGAAGATACAACCATGTGGTATCACAATGTGCTCTTCTGGCCTAAGTGTTTCCTACAGTAGGACAGCCAAGCTAACCTAACCTAACCTAAAAACTATTTTGAAATAACACTGTACGACACTACTTTTCGAGCATGGGGTTTTTTATATAAAATGGAAGGGGTAAATGGCGAGGATCAATATCCTAGCTGGATTTTTCTAATTACTGGAACTTTTTAATTACAAGTATTTTCTTCATTATTTTGCACTGTCAATAACTTTACTTGATAAGTCTCAATTGATTTCATATTTTATATAATTATTTCTGATGCGGTTATGTAAATTCATTTGAATAAATTCTCGATACTATAAATCGGAATAAATTAAGATTGTAATATGTAATTGAATTGGGTCAGGTAAATAGGTAGATGGGTATGTATGCATGGGTATTTAAATTTTATAAATTTGTAGTATAATGAATATATGAAGCTTATTTGATTATGAACTATTTTTTGTTGAAATTGTTTTTTTCTTTACATCTTCCGTTTATGTCAATATAATGAGAGCAAGTAACTAAGTCAAATTCAATTAATTAATACAAATGCAAACTAATACAATTTGCAATTAAGAAAAAACTTGTATGGTTAACGCAATTTATCAAAAACAAAATAGATATATATTGCTATATATATATTGTATATGAATGAATATATAAGTAGAACTAGTAAATAAGTGTTTCACTAAAATATTAATTATAAAATCATTGCATTAACTTTTGTTGTTGAGTGGATGATGGGAGGGTAGGCAGGTGAATACTTGTGATTATATTTTAATTGAAAAATTTTGTTTAATTTTTGAATTTTATTGTCTTTCGCTAAGGTAAATGGTTTTTTAAAATTTTATATATTCGTAATGCTATATTTTTTTGATAGTTTGACCATTTTCTCCAGTGGAACTTACCATTTTAATATCACTTATCGTCATAATACTTCGTACGAAAAGATTTATTCGGACTATTGCGGGGCCATCTGTTTTAGGTACATGTTAGAGTTTTTGATTTTGTATATATATGTATGATATATATTTATATATATATGTATATAGTTGAATTTATAGGTAATTATAAATAAAGGTTTTAAAAGTACGTACTTAAAATACAAGGTACTTAAACTAAGCTCGTCTTGTTTCTTGAGGGGAATCTATTTATATGCTGCTATAGAGCGTTTATAGTAAATTCGTATAGCAATGCGACATAAAAGTCTAGATATGATATTTTGTAGTACCTACTTAAAGTATGTATGTCTGAATATGTATGAATACTTAATTGTAAAACTCAGATATATTTTACTTCATTATTTCAGTTCTATTTAAGAGAAAATTTAATTTTGGTATTTAAAATACAGGAAAATAATTGGGTTATATGTATATTTCTAAACTATTTTTATATTTTGAATTATAAAAATTGAAGATTCCAATATTTACAATTTGGTTGAAATATCTTACTATAGTTTATAGCTATTAATAAATATATATCTAATTAAAATAAACTTTATATTTATTCTAAAAACTAAAACAAACAAAAAAATTCATTTTTAATAACCCATAGAAAAACATAAAAATTTCAGTAAAACCACAATAGAGATTATGTTTGTTTGTTCTTCTTACCCGTTCCATTAATTCCCGACGGACGTATTCTGGCATCGTATTTTCCTGCACCTAAAATTTGATCTAAGACTTTTTTCTCCTTTTCTCGGAAATTTATTTTGGCATTATTAGCTCTGAAATTATGATATGTACGTACGTATAATAGCTTTAAAATATATTCTTTTTTATTTTTAGCTTTTTTTGTTTTAGAAATATTTAAACACCAATTAAATTTGTTTTAATAAATTTGACAAACACATAAAAAAATTAATCAATTGAAAATTTGTGCATTTTATATATAAAACGAGTCCCTATCGTTATTAGCTACTATAATTAGTTAATTGATTTTCTTTCGTTGCAATTTGTGCATTATACAGTCGCACTTATCATAAAGAAAAGCATATCTGCAAAGTATCCATAAGATATGAGAAAGTCAGACATTTGCATATAGTACGTAGTAGTATAAATCAGATATGCCTTTAAGCATATGCAAATAATTCCAAAATTTATGCTCCGACAAAAATTAAAAAATTGGCAAACTTGTTAAAGGTTTGTAGTATATATATTTTGTGTTTTAAGTAAACTATAATAAACCGTTGTTACTTTATTGAAATATTTCAGTCATTAAATAACTTTTACATATTTATTTCATAACTTAAATATTTGCTCAAAAAATAACAACAATTTTTGTTTAATTTTGTTATATTTAATTGCTTCTACCACTTTTTGTTTTGTTTTTAATATAAGTAAGTGTCACTCAAATTGAATTTCAGCTACTTTTAATGTTACAAATAAAATTTGAATTAAACAGAAATAAAATGAAACGGAAAATGTTATAGGTATAAAATTAAAAATAATTAAAACAAATCACATTGAAACTATACAAAGTTAACTAATTAATCAAAATTAGAAATTGTACTTACAGTGATGCACTACATAAGCTGGCAAAATAGAATATCGCCCAAAAGTAATGGCCGGTTCCCATGATTTGATTTAGCTTAGAAATGGTGTATGTGTGTTTGTGCACTCTTTGGGGAAAATTAAAAGACAGATAGAAATTGTAATATTTATTAACTATATTTAATATAGACATATAGATTATGGACGCTTAAATACATGGAGCAATTACGGCTTACAATGTTAATATCCTTAAACCGGATTTGGATGTTACATAAATAAATTAATGTTAAACACAAGGGTTAATAAATACCGTATACAAATACTGAGTGTTCTAACTATTACAAAACTCGATCGACTATTGACTCGTCTGTAGTTGATCAGATCAATAAGTTTCAATTTTTGTACAGTGGAACTTAACCGGCTGGAAAACCACTGTTGTGACTTTTAAGTTTGGCAGCTAACTATTGTGAGTGTTTCGGTGAAATGGTTTTCTACAGTTTCATTCATTTTTTAAACAAACTGCGATAACTGGAAAGATTTTCTCCATTAAACTATGGCTCGAAGCCTAAGGGTAAATAGCAATAACCCAAGATTCCGAAGAAGATTAAAGGATATCTCCAGTGTTTTTGGAGATGGCTTCAAAAATGTTCACTTTTAATTTTGGTTTATCAAAAGAGGCATTGCTGGATATTTTGACGATAATTTAGGGCTCAGGGTTTCTATCAATTAGCAGTAGGGGCACCAATTTGTTTCTGTTGGCGACAGATGTGGCTTGCGTTCCCATAATATGTCTATCTCTTTATCGGTCTCCTTTGATTGCATTCCGTCTCTCATTCTCCCTCCCTCTTCCTCCCACCTAACACCCTTCGTTTCAATCAACAAAATGCTCTTCATTCATAGGGGTAAAGCCTGTGAGTTGACTAGAACTTAAAAAAAAAGTACACACTGGATGTACACAGCAATAGTGGCTCCAATATTAATCTACGGTGCAAAAGTTTAGCGGCTAGATCCAAGCTAGTGCTTCATTGTTTGAACCTATACGTTCTATGGAGGTCTGAACGTAATGCTGTATCTTTAAGCTTAGGACAACCGGTTGTTGGGCTGAATGTAAGTATGGAAATAGTAAAGTCCAGTAAAGATATTATACGAAGAAGAACAGATTATACCACAAGTGTTTTTCAAAAGCCATATTCTGTCCTACAAGGACAGAATGGAAATTAAAATGCTTTTCAACAGAGTACAACATCTTCATTTTCATAGATAGGTGTAAAATGGCATGCAGGCGCATGTAGGCGCATTGGTTTACTAACACAGGTGGCAATTAAACAATTTATACGCCTACCTAATGATGCCACGGTTTTTCAGGCTTGTCAATTAATAGATAGAAATATCATAGAGAGATGCAAGATCGTTATTGTTAACGACAATCAGGCAGCAATAAAAGATTTTCAATACACCTCTAAAAAGAACGTAAAGAATTTAATAATGTAAGAATTTATCTGCTAAAATTCCAACATGTGGACAAATTATGCAAAACTCGGCTTTTGCCATACTCTTTTCTACTTAAATTAATTATTTACTACATTATCCCTTGGGTATTGAAAAGGTTATAATATCACAAAACGTCCTCTAAATTGGAAAAGCTCTGGCCAGGCTTTTTCGTAGACAAACAAATATACCCAGACAATTTTTACAATTTTATCCAGAAGGAAGATTAGAATAAGCCTGTCTTTAGTAAAAGTTAAGCTTTGGAAACATTCCAGAAATAAGAATCCAAATAACTAAATCATACATATGCTAAGTGATTTATGTATGTATGTATGTGTAAACGAGTACATCGAAGAAGGTATACGAAGAAAATGATTTACAATAAAGAGTACTTACATTCATACATACATAGTACATACTTTCATACATTGCTAAATTCATACATACATATCTTTAAACATTTCTCTTGTGTTTGTGTGCGTGTGTAGTTACAAATGTCCACAAACATTACCCTTAGGGTGTGGAACATAACAAAAATAAGACATAAATTGATAAACATTTGTAAATATACTATATAGTACATGTATGTATATGAAATATTAAAAGCGAAAAGAAAAATCTATGTACGAGTATATGTATTACAACATTGAAGTAAAAATGTATTTGAGTTGGGAATAAACCACATCATCAGTCTTTTTTTTGAATTCTGCTTTTCTGCAGAAACAGCAGAAGCAATGGCTAGCAATATTTATGAGGACAGAGCACAGGAAGCTATAATATTCAGTATACGCTGAGTAAAAAACATTGAGCGAGCGGTATGGAATACGTCAGTATTCTTTTTTTATTTCTGCCAAAGGAGGTGAAGGTTGTTTTAATTTAGGCTTGCTTGCATGCTCTTGGAGTACGAAAACGAGTACGAGAACAGAACGAGTACGAAAATGTATGTAAATAACATTTCGAGCCCGTAAAATACAAGTAAGTACATAGAGCACTGCATATTCCTATGTACATATGAGTGGATGTACGAGTATGTTAGGGCGTACCGAAGTAATTCTTTTTTAGCAAGCAACAAAGACAGAAAAATAAAATAAAATTCGCTGTCGAATCCTGGCCGACTTTGTCGAATAAAGTATGCCAAATAAATGGCAATGTAAATAATGGGAAAATGGACCCCCTCCCCCTACAATTTGTATAAGTTTTAACTGTTTTATATGGTTTATCTCTTGAGATATCGTAAAGATGTATGGAATTTGGACATCGACAAAGGAAGAATATGATGGATCTCATGTCTTTACAAAATAAAGGGGCTAAAATTCCATTTTTCATACTTTATTCTGTGTTGATTCTTTGTTGTTTGTCAACAGCAAAACAACAGTACGCCCTAATATATATGTATGTATGTACGTGCATAAGTATGAACATACATACATATGTTGAACATTAAAGTTCAAAGTTCATGCTGCAAGAGTAACAAAAATTGTCGATGCATATTTACTTTGTATTTATTTAAAATTTAATTGTAATATTCCAAAGGCTATAGTTATAATCAAAATAACACACATACATGCGCAAAACACAAAGACTTGCTTCACACTTGCCCCAACCTCGGCATTTGGTGGTAGAGTAAATTATTTGCAAAATTATTTTGTATGTATGAATGTAGTCTCCTTGTCGTTTGCCGTAATTTCCATTGTAAGTAATTTCCATTGTAATTTAACATTGTAAATTTGAATTTCCTAATTACATTTGACTGCCGACAATTAATTGGCATGGCCATTAGCTGAGGCCCCCTAGCATTTCAGTTATTGATGTGAGGGATGCCATTTACTTAAAACATTTAAAATGTATACTCACACAAACACACTTACCAAAATACAAACATACAAAATTAAATGTTGTCAAACACTTTGTTTACATTTCTTAAATGATTCCTTTTGCCGTGTCGTATTGTTTGTAGAAAATGTAAATACTATATAATGTCGTAATAACCGGACATGAAATGTGTTTCATTAATGTTCTTCTGCTTTTTATTTTTTTTCTTCTCCTTGATATAGCAGCATGGTGCACGTTGAATTTAAACCAAACTAAATATGTACTATACATATATATTCACACACATTTAATTGCTTATACTCTGATTAAATTATACGATTTCGTGCAGACGATGAACGAGTGATGAAAAAAGCTATTCGTGACAATTACATACATATATTGTATAAGTACATAAATTCTAAGGTTTCTCCTTTGGGAAAAAGTGAGCAACTGAACAGCTTATTGCAAACACAGTAATTGTATGCGTATTAAAGAGCTACACCATAATTTCTTCACAAAAGTATACATTTGACCATTACTAATCTAACTAGAGAAGGTTGGAATTGATCACAAGAGACCTCGAGGTTCATAGTGTTATCATAACTTTCTAGAGTCAATCAGAACTTCAAACTACCTCCAGCACTGTCCCCAGTACCACGGGTACTTAAATGGGCCGGGTTTATACCAGTTAGGTCGTCTTCAATATATGTTGTTCTGGAAAATATTTCTGTATTCCACCAGACCTAAAAATGTCAAGTAACCACAACATTCAAGAAAGTGAGAAAAACAAATTTAGTTTCAGTATGAAAATATAAAGGCCTGAAAAGTTTTGCAATTCGAGAAAAATTTTAGTTCCCCACAATTTATTAGAAGTGGAGAAAAGTTATTTATCAAAAGCTGCTTAATGAAAACTAAATGAGTCTTTGGTGGAGTTGTAGCATTTATACATTTATTGTATAGTTCTGCTTTTCAAGACCTTCCGGCAACTGTTCGGATAAATATTTATTCGCAGAACATTTGTGCTGCCCATGAGTCTTTCCAAAGCTATATAAAGGGTGGTCCAACTAACATTTGGAATACGTTCTACTGGTTATTTTGGGTGTGGCAACTGTAATTTCATTCGTATTAGTTTTTTATTTGCGGTTAAAGAAATGGGAAATACTAAAAATTCATTCTATCGTAAATATAAGAAAACTACGTTCAAAATTCGGTAGAAGAAAAATGCTTTACACGTAATTCATGGATTAATTTCTGAAACTTATGTGTGAAACTGGATCTTTATTGGATAAAACAACAACCGAAAAAATCGCAGCTATTTCTAAGAGGAAGGAAGATGCGTTACAGTGCATTGCTACTACAAGGCAAGTCGCACACACACACAATCTACAATTAACATGAAGGATTGTACTTTTGAATAATACAAACCACATTGAAAAAAATTATTCGTTTCTTATTTACACCAAAATCAAATTCCAAATTATAAATGGTTCCACCTTGTATACGTATAGTACCTCTATTTAAGGTTAAAAACACTCCATATGTGGAGTGTCGCAAATGATTTTTGTTCTTATCATCGTTGTACAGCAGAATGCTCCACCTGAGCTAACTTAAGCCTTGGTAAAATCATTGATTATGTTTACTGGGTCAACAGACCTTGGAAGCCAGAATTCGCACTAAAGGAGCTTGAGGAATTTAAAATTTAAAAGTAATTCCTTTCAAAAATAAAAGCATTGAACAAACTTTTTAAACATGAAGATGTATTTAAATCGTAGTATTCTTCTTCTTCTTTCTTTTAATGGCACAACAGCCCATGGACGGCCTAGGCCGAGCTTTTTGGATCAATTCATGTTGTGCGTATTTCATATGCAATTTTTACTCTTGTAGGTTTGCCATTGCCTGCCAAAAGATGGTGCCGTGAAGAAAAATAGTTTTTTCTACTTTTTGATTTTGCCTGTGCCAAGATTTGAAACCCGGACACTCTACGTAGCAAGCCAACGCACTACCAACTACACCACAGCGACTCAGCGACTGCAATCATAGTATATTATAGAAGTTGTAGTGGGAGTAATTTCTTATGAATAGTTTGAGCAAAATCTCTTATTTCGAGAAGTGACCTATAGCGAAGTACAACAAGGAAGCATCTTTATTTCCTGGGTGTTGTGCGCTATTTCGAAAAAATTAACGAATTTGATCAAGAAATTCGACCACAAAAATTATAAATTATATGGCCACTAAAAGTAAAAATCGGATAGTGATAGTGATGACGTTCAAAGTCAACTTCATAGAGGATGCATTACTAATCTTTTTTTGTTGTTGTATTGTGTACCTAAATAGGCGAAATTCAAATTAAAATTTGCGATGCACCCTAATTGTTTAATAAAGAGTTAAGCTCATTACTCTGATGATGAAGTTTTATTAGTATTTGTTGAAAAATCGAAAAATAAATGCAGATACATAAAAAGAAATAGTGATTATTTGCAATACAATTTCACAATGTACGAGTAGATGCATCGAAATTGCAGTAGAATAAAACAATGAAGGCAAAATTGCTATCAAGTATCAGTAGCAACAGCAATCACAGCAGCATTACCACCAACACTAGAAGTAGACATAATAACAAACACAACAGGAGGAAAAACAGTTAGAGTAAATAAAAAATGTATTTATATGTGTATGATTGTGACTTGCAAATCGAAATTGCAATTAAATTAATCCATTATAAGCATTTTTTGTTTCAAGTACACACTATCCACATTTCAGTGCCCACACTCTCACCACCTCATCCGTGGTCGTTTCCATCGCTCGAACGAACGAGCGAGCCTACAAACTCAGCCACACAATACTGTATATAAAATTTATTGCAACAAAGGCAAATAATCAATTTGCAACACTCGAACTCGTTGCATGCATACTTATAGCATGCAGACAAGAATGCAAAATAAAATTGTGTTATCACTGCAACTGCAAACAGCCAGTCAGTTTCCATATATTGAGCTTGCAACTGAGTAAGCACGGAGCAACAGCACACATAAACCAATCAAGCAGCAGCAAGAAGGCAGGCAGTGAGGCAAGCAATAATTTTTGAGGCAGCTTGTCGCTTTCAACGCCCGCTCCTCCATCGCCAACCTGAGGACTGCGCCAATATTGCAATACAAATTTCATTCCTATTTTTTTTATTTTTATATTGTATTGTTAAAAATGCATTGACTTTTTGTTTCTGATGTTGTATTTTTTGTTGCTGTTGTTGTTGTTGTTGTTATTATTGTTGTTGCCACTGTTGTATTTGTGTGCCTGGTATGTTGCCAATGTGCAATAAGAGAAGAATAAGACAAATTTGCGTGTAATTTTTTTTCGCAAGGTTCTCAGCAATGGATGGAAATCTTTTGAAAACGGCAAGCGCAAATATGTGGCGTTATTGATAAACAACTTAGCAACAACCGAGACAACAACAACAGTGGCAGCAGCAACAACAATAATAATAATAAGTAATAATAAAAGCAGTGATATGAAAATAGGTTTTACTTTTATTTCATTTATATTAATGCATATGTATGAGTTTGAAACGGCGAGGAGCGACAAGAAAGAGACTGGGTTGAGCATAAGGGCGTTGAGTGAGTGAGTATATGTGTGTGGGTGTGTGTGTGTGGTACTCACGCTGAGACGACGACACACTTTCACACACACAATCCGCACAGCTTCAGCTCATGGCAGGTGGTGCTAATGTTGGTTGTAGATGATGGGGAAGCAGCAGAAGCATAAAGAGAATATGTAGTAGGCGAGAGCGGTAGAGTGAGCAAGAAAGGAGATGTTGCTAAGGGAGTGGAAACGCTGCTTGTAGCTCGTTATGTTGATTGGATTTCTTTCTTGCAATCGCAATTGAGGCACACATATGTACACGTATAAAAGTGTGTGTATACGGGAGGATGTGTGTGTGTGTGTATGTTGGAATAAAGTCAAGTGTTATGTGTGCCATAAAGCTGGATATTTTTTTATACTTTACTTTCTATAGGTATAAAATTCTAAAAAGTAAGTAAGTGGGTTTAGAATGTGCAAAGTAGCATTTTATGTATGAGTGTGCGTGTGAATGTTTTTGTTTGTTTATGTGTACGTATATGCGCATATATGTAAAGGTATTTGTGTTGATTTCCATAAAGTTTATTTTGCACAAAATAACAATATTTTTTCGATGTTTTTTTCTTTTTGTACTAGAAAAAGTGAAAGCATAAATAAATAAAAAAAAACATTTTATACGCGATTTTGCGCTGACTTAATTAAAAATAAACAAACTTCAACTTGTGCGTATATGTTTTTTTCTCACGCGCGTGAGAAAATAATGAACTACCTAGAAACGTAAAATGGTTGCTCGTTCTTTGCCTTATCTTCCCCCCTTGCCCCGCTGCATAATTTTTGCTTTGAGTGAGTAATATTTTTGTAATACCTTAATTTTACATATTGTTAATCACAATGTATTACTTTCATATTTTCTTTGCACAAAATGTTAAAGATCCAGTGTGTCAATAACAATATCAAATCAGAATCAGAATCATTCATCCCTACACTACACTTCACTTACACGCAGTAAATCTTTCAATGCATTTCTGATACTATTCGGTACTAGGCACTCGTAATTAAGTAGAATCTCCTAGAGACGTCATCCATTAAAATGTAATACTTTGACATTTTCAACTTATGCTCACATAATTGAAATGCCATTTTCAAGTTACGCAAAAGAAAACAATTTGTTGCTAATAATTAATTGAAAATGCTTGTTTGAATTTTCAAAATTATGTCATAACTATGACGCTTGTTAATTGGAAATAGTATGTAAATACCTACATACATATGTATGTATGTATGCATGAATATATGTATAAATATGTACGAAATAGATGATGAAAACAAACATTGTACATGAAGGAACTAATAATAATGTGGTACTTGCGGCAGGATGATTTTGCAATAACATATGCTTGTATCTGAAAATGATTTTCCACAAATCATAAACAAGTTACATTTTTAAAATTTCAAAACCGAAGTAATAATGTTCAAATAGTTTTAGATGATGAATTTGAATCTGGAAATGTTATACATAGCTGGTTAGAAATGAACAAAATTGACACTTTGGACTTGTAGAAGAGTTGAAAGAAGTAAATTATTATCTCGTATAAAATTTGCGATATGTAAGGTAAAACTTATTACCTTCGGTGTGGTGGGGTATGACTGGTTTTGCCAGTGGTTTATGACTTTATATGGAGACATCAATGTTCAGGAGGACATCACATACATTTTATAGATAAATTTGCTTTTAAGAAATCGGAAAGTAAATAAAATTTTTCAATTCGTCCCACATTTCAAAGACAGTTAGGAAATTAAAATCATCCTCTTTCTTCTCTCCACTTTGCGCTCATCACAGAAAAAGCTCTTTCAGAAAATGCACTACTCAAAAGATTTGATTAATTTAAAAATTTTTTTTTTTCATACGTATTTATTGGAATGCTAAATACGTATGAAAAAGTCAAGTCGCATACAATTAATATTTTTTTCTTTTAGCAGACTAAAGTTGTGTCTAATAATTTATTAATTTTCCAAAATTTTGATAAGTATCGAATTACTAGAAATATTCGGAGGAAAAAGAAACGATAACTCATGTTCTCTGGCGGCATTAGGGCAATGCATGTTGAAAACCTTAAGCAAACTACACATACCTTAGTTAAATAACCTTAGGGACCTAAATTAATTCTAATTCTCCCACATGACCAAAAATGGACTTGATATCAAAGCAAGCGCTGATTGGGTTCGAAACACACTCCTCCCCTTCAGCTCCGAACAAATTCGTGTTTTACGCCCCTTGCTCTTCTGTGATTTAATTTCATATTTTTTATGCTTCTAAAATAAATTCTTTAGTTTTTTCGTTTGTTTATATTTTTGGCAAGCACAACACAATGTTGCTAGTGTCAATAAACTGTAAACATTAACCCGAAGCATGTCAACTATCCAGTTGTAAAATCAGAAAAACAATTGCTACGAGGCACGGCACCTAAATACACAGTGACATGAAATTACAAAGTAAATTAAGATAGTAATTCGCTTCTAACCATAAATTATTCACATTTACCGGTGATTGAGGGTATTTAAGTAATAGAATGAAGTTAACAAAAAATGCATTAAAGTTAGTACTGGGACATGTCGCAAACAGTTTACTCAGCAACTATTCACACATATCGCTCGTTTGCTGCACCGAGTCAAGTACACAGAAATATTCATTATTTAGTGCTTTATCTTCATATCATATCTGTATCTTATAAACTGTTTACGTGAGCAGTGTATTTGCCTTTACCGATTGTATGGAATGACAGGCAAATTGAAAAGTTTATTTTCGATTTACTCGATGTGTTTACCTGCCTACATACAAATGACAATCTTCACACACGCGAACCGATATTCCTTTGACTGTAAATTTGATTTATAAACAAGATAACCAGCGAATGTTACACATTGAGAAATGAAAATGTAGGCACTGAAATCAATTTCTTATAATCTGAATTAATACAAATAAAATAGTTTTAAATGTTAAGATTAATTAATGATGGGATCTTTTCACGCGCTAATTGCCAAAAAACGCAAGCAAGCATGAATACCTTCGGTGATAGTATATAAATAAATTAATCAAATCTTTTGAATTCGAATAAACTATATTCAAAATCTACAAAAGATTTCCATGTAGTTGTGTATTTAATTGAAACCTTCACCGAGACTTTCATCTCTACATACAAAAAAGCAAATAACAAACAAAAATTATGGTGTCAAGTTATTTATTTTATTAGTGCTGCAATATAATGTTTTGTTTATTGTGCATAAACAACAACAGTAGTGCAAACAGCAACAGCATTACATGCCATCATTGTCAACATTTCCTTGCAGTAGCAGCAGCAATTTCAGCAACAAGTGCACACACTCACACGAATATTAAGAAACACAGCCACTCACAAATTGTTTGAGTTGATTTTCTTGGCACCAAATTCACTGTAACTTTGCTGCTTTTACACTTTTCTATAAATATACCCCCATATATTTTTAATAGACTCACAAAATTATTTCTTATGCCCGCCACTTCACTACTCTGCTTGGCAAGATTCAAATCTGTGACAGAAATTTTATTTGACCGAAATTACTTGCATTTTATTATGAAAATTTAATGAAACATGCTCGCATATTCATAAGCATGAAACGTATAAATTTTATGCAAAATGTTTTAAGATTTTATGAACTATACTGTGGGCAAAAGTTAGTAAGACTTTTTAATTTAAATTTCGCGCGGAAACCCATTCATCAAAATATTATTTTTTTAAGGTTGGTATGACTGTCGGTGACATCTGTGCCAAATGTCACATCAAAATAATCATTAGTGTTTAGTATACGCTTGTCTTTCTGAAGTACAAAAAGGGCATTCGGCGATTTTCACAATGAGTGAAATTATTCAACAAAGAAGTTCCATTAAATTTTGTGTGCGGAATCAAATTTCTGGTGCCGAAACGTTCAGAATGTTGCAAAAGGCCTTCGGTGATAATTGTATGTCGCGAGCAAGTGTTTTTGATTGATACAAATTGTTCAAAGATGGTCGAGAACGCGTTGACGACGAACCACGTCCAGGACGGCCATCAACATCAACTGATGATCAACACGTCAATAAAATCAAGGAATTGGTGCTTGAGAATCGACGATTAACAGTCAAAGACCTTACTGGCATCGTTGGAATATCGGAAGGATCAGTGAAAACCATTTTAAAACATCATTTGGGCCTAAGAAGAGTGAATGCACGATTGGTTCCAAAATCGCTGCATTGGTTTTACGAGACCATATTGCCAAAAATTCGACTGATATCGTTCCGCAACCACCCTACCACCCTATTCGCCTGACTTAGCACCGTGTGACTTTTGGCTATTTTCTAAACTCAAAAAACCGCTTCGTGGACACCGTTTTGAGTCAATTGAAGACATTAAACATGAATCGCTAAGCGCATTGAAGGCTATTCCGGAAATTGACTTTAACAACTGTTTCGAGAATTGGAAAAAACAAAAACGTTGGCGCAAGTGTATTGGGGCCGGGGGGGATTACTTTGAAGGGGACAAAATAGATTTGGAAGAATGAACAAAAAAATTTGAAATTATGAACAAAGTCTTACTAACTTTTGCCCACAGTATTAGTCCATATTTTCCCTGAATCCCCTTTATACAACGAACATTCAAAACGTGACACCATCGATTTTATATATTAAGAAGTTTTTTTTCTACTTTACTTTATTCAGAAATTTAGAATACTAATAAGGGTAATTAGCTTGAAAAATAAAAACAATATAAAAAAAAATAGTGGGACACGTTAGAATGGAACGCGTGAACTTCATGAAACATTCATCATCAGCTGAGCTATTTGCAATCAGTGCAAGAACGTTATGTTTGGTTACGGAGGCGACTATTATGGTGGCGATATTGTAATGAACAAAGGGTCGTGCATATATGTATGTATATGCCCTTTCTATACATGCAGATGAATTCGAAAAGTCGGCATGATAAAAGATTTGAACCCATACAAATACAAGCTCGCAGGTTACGGAGGCGACACTTTTCTTACTTTAGTTCTTTTCATATACACTTACCTCTTATTGACCCGGTGACCAATTACATTTCTTGCGTCACTATCTAGTCACTTTTGTCATTTTCCCGCTTTGAAAATCATTGCTCGTCACGTGGAAAAAAAGGACATAATACGGCGGCGACATTTTCGTATGTTTTTAGCTCGAAATATTTTCCCACAGTATTTTTTAATTACTGGTAATAATTACCATTAAAGTATAGGTAAAAAATATGGGCTGCGTGCTATGTAAGGTCTTAAATTTCAAATTTAAAAAATCACCTGCAATTCATAAGTCACCGTTCATACTATTTTGAGTCAGATTACCTGAACTAAAGAAATCGGAACAAAAACAGGAATCTTCGTCAGCACAAAATCAAAGCCATGAAGTCGTGCTGTAGTGGTGCTACTCATTCTGCTATTAAGTATAGCACTAATGTTGAGGGTTTATGAATTTTAACGGCCTAGCTGTTACTTATCTGGCAGTTGATGAAAAATTAATAATTTTTAGTTTAACGTACAAATTTAAATTTCTGTTTACATAAATATTTTTAAATAGAGTACCGCACGGTTTTGATAGGCAGCTTTTCTACTTTCTGCTTTTAATCGCACTACTGCCCATTGAGGGCCTAGGCCAAGCCTTACGCTTTCCAAAAGGCGGATGCATTTTTTAAATCTGAAATGGGAGATTTTGTGTGCCCTTGGAGAGATTGTGGTCCCTCGACTAATTTGTGATTTACCTCAAGTTCCTCCTAATAGCTCTTGATTCTTTCTACTCTTAAGCATCCTCGGCCTCTGCCAATTTTCTGAACGCGACTATGAATGGTTAAGCGTAAATTTAGTGTAAATTGTCTATGATCATAGGTGCAGCTGACGTAATAAGTTGTGTACGAGGTGCTGATTACACTTTTACACCTAAAAATCTACTGATAAATTTACATGTATGAGGTAAATAAGCTCTCATACCAAAATTGTGAAAAATTACATGGCAAGGGAAACTTATACTGTTTACGAGTTAGCACCAATCCCCTTAATTTATTTGTAAAATGTAAAAAATACTAAACAGCTAATTTGAACTTTCATTTCAAGTACAAACGTTTTTACGAGATATTCGGAATAGAAAGATTTTTCGCCCGGGAGAAATTAATTTTATGGAAAATTTATGCGAATATTTAGAATCGTATTCGAAGAAAATCTTAAAGCTCTTTCCCTTTCCCCCAGTACAAAACAGCAGCATACCTGTATACATACTTGAGCCTACACAAAAAGTTTTGCCATTTTGTTAATTGAGAATCATTTAATTTCACTGAAAGCGCATCAGCAATTTGTAGAAACAGCAACAACGACAATGAAAAAAAAAAACTCGAAACACTTATGCAATTGATTTATAACAGCCTTCAAAATATCATATTACAAATCCAAAATGATTAAACGACGGAAAATATATAGAAAAAAAAAAGCTGAGGGTGGAATAGAGTAGGGCAAAGAAAGACAGCCTAAAATTAAGATTGGCAAGTACGAGTAACTGTGTAGGACAGCATCTAGATAGATACATACCTGAAGTGGAAAGGCTCAATGCTGCTAACGCTGCTGGTTTTACTGTGACAGTGTTTAATATGACATTTCAATTATGTCAATATGCACCTATCTAAGTATATGTAGAGATGTGCAAAAAAGAATATATTCAATTTAATTCTCGTTTTCGATTCTAAATGAAACCTATGCAAATGGAAAGTCGTAAAAATGATTATGTTTTATTTACAAAATAATAGTCAGCTACAAATCCTAGATACAAAAATGAATAATTTGGAACACGAAGTCGACGTTAATATTTTCCACACAAAAATATTATTCTCTGGTAGAATTTATTTCATAAAATCAACATTTTATTGGCTTATTTTATTCTGTATTCAAATAAAAGCGAGATATAGAAAATAAAATAACAACAAAATAAGTCACGTTTACGCTGCAGTGCATGCAGATTCCCAATCTACGCTACGTTACCGTGCCCTACAGCTCGCAGCACGGGCTGCATGGAATAAACACACATATACACACACACACACAGGTGTATTTGGCGCACGTAGCAATTTTTTGTAAATTTTTATCATTCACTTCCCCTTCTTCCCTATCACTATGTTTCTCGCTCTATATTCAAGTTTATTTATTCAAATACACAAAACGTGAAGAACTAAAAAGTTTAAGCTGATTTGCAGATTATTATCTATGGTAAGTATCTATGTATATGCTAACAAAAAAATCTCGAAAAAACTTTTGCAATTTATGTGAAATGTTTTGCAATTGAGATAAAAATAAAATAATAAAAATTGTTACAAAATAAAAAAAAGGAAAAGAATGTAAACCATAAAACAACGAATGCAAAACAAAAAGTTTAACATAAATTGAATTGAATTTTAAATGCTTGGTTCAACTTGAAACATCTCTGACTTTGAATATTTGTAAAAGTTTTTGTTCTTGTCTACGGTTTTCCATCCTGCCATCCATCTAGCCATCCATTCACACGCTCATTCATTCATTTATCTATCTATCTGTATTGGTTTACCTGGCTTTGTGTCTCATCGTATGTACATACTTACATACTTAGGTGCTCGTACTCCATTGCGTATGAGTAACATTCAATTTTACATACGAACGCACGTATAGGTAATTGAATTGAAGTTGCTTTTAAAGATGACATTTTAACATTCTAGGTCGAAAAACAACAACTACTGCTGTTGCCATTTCCAACTCTTTCGTCGAACAATTTAAGCTATTTACATTCATTCACCTGGAATTCACCCGCCCCGCCACATACACTTTGAACTGACCTTTTCATTTATCACCCGCTGTCTTCTCTTCCCTCTCTTCTTTTGCATGCAATTCGTGGAACTCAGTCCTAAATTATGATGCTAAAGGTTCTCTTTTTAGATGCTTGTTTTTTGTTTTCATTCTGCAACATTTGCAATTTAGCTTGCAACATTGTACAACTAAATTGTTGTTGCAGCACATACAAAGCATACACATTTAAATAGTGTATAGTGAGTGGAGTGTAAAGGTATGCATATTTATATGTGTCTCTGTGTGAGTGTTTGTGAAATGTAATTTTATGCAAAAGCATACAACACAAGTTTTTAATTAAATTTCAAATGTGCTTTTAACATTTTGTGTGTAAGTTTGTGTGTGCGCCTGCAAAGGTTGAGGATGCAAAAACTGCATTAATGTATTTAGAGTGTTGTTGCAACTATTTTCGGTGTGATTGTCGTTGCTACGGTCGGTTGTAATTGCAATTATCGTTGTTGCTGTTGCTACTGTGCCACTACATCCTATCTTTTTAATGTGTAAATATACAATAAATATACACGTAAACATGCGCAATGAGTTCTCTTCTTGACTGTTGCCTTTAATCTTATGTATAAGTAGCAGTAAATGAAATTAAGTTTTCGTAAAAAAATTAGTCGCTTCTACCGTGATAGAGTTAAAGGGTGATTTACATAATATGTGATAGTTGGCAACATTGCAAAAAATTATTTCCCCCAAATCGGATTGGTGGTCGCTGTGGCGTAGTGGTAGTGCACAGAGTGTTCGGGGTTCTCGGCACAGGCAAAATCAAAAAGTAAAAAAAACTATTTTTCTACGAGTTAAATAATCTGAGCAAGTAAATACTGCACAAAGAATAAAAATAGTTTCCACCGAACAGATTTTTTTACTGCCAATTTCTGTTTTGTAGAAGCAAATTGTTCAATCAATATCATATTAGTGTGATGGTGAAATTACTTCTTCTTTGTATTTGAATGATTCAAATTTGATTAATGGTAAATTCATCCTTGAAACAAACAAAATAATTAGACTTCCTCACAACACTTAAAGGGAAAGCCAGTTTAAAAACCGTTGGACGTAACTACCATATAACTCATTCAAGAGTAACGCTTTTATTGGTGTATCTCAAGAGAGCCTGTAATGCAAATCAATAATGCGATCAGTGAGGTGCAAGTCTTTTCCAGAAACAGTGAAGTGTGCGTGTGAAATCTGGAAGAACAAAAGTTTTCTAAATTAAACCAAGTGCGCAAGCATAGAAAAATTATGTGTCCTAGATGGAAGCTGACATCGCTGGAGCTGAGGTCTTCTGAACAAGATTCGTGACAACTATAGCAAATGTGCAAAATGTTGTCGGTATTTATGTGAGAAATATCTGGGTAAAGAATGTATGTATACGAAGACAGCCACCTCAAATTAATAACTCAGACTCATACACAATAAACAGTAAAAAATTTATACCGTATCATGAAAAATTTGTTGAGCGTATCGTCGCTCGTTTAAATAGTGAAAACAGCGTTTCAAACGTCTGTCCATAGGTCCAGAGTCATAAAGGTCTCCGATAGACCAAAACGCTCATAAACCCAATATCCCTTAATTCGAAATAATAATAAATTAGGTAGGTATAACGAGTATTTTTTCCTTAATAAATTCAATCCATAGTAAAGTTTTGAATATGTAGGTATGTGCTTATACATACATATGTGTGTGTATACAAGAGTATATATTAAGGCTTTTTTCAGCGGTCGATTATCTTTTATAGTACAACATAAGTAAATAAGTAAAGCTTTTTCGATCGGATCATCTCTTTAACATTTCTGTATTGTAGTGATTAGAAACTACCCGGGGTTCAAATCTCGACAAAGGCAAAATAAAACTGTAGAAAACCAATTTTTTTCTACACAGCACTTGGCAGGCAATGGCAAACCTACAAGAGTAAAAATTACCTATGAAAAGCTTTTCACTTTTGACGTTCGGATTCGGCATAAAACTCCATTCATTCATATTTGTCCATTCATGTACAAATATAACACGCACAACATGAATGGATGTGAAAAGCTCGGGCTAGGCCCTCCATGGGCTATTGTGCCAATAAAAGAAAAAAGAAAATGCGTAGAAGTCTCATATTTAACATAAGAGTTGCATTTTTCAGTTCGTATGCGATTGGGGATATTTTATTATAGTATTCCCCTCCTACATATTCCCAGATCTCTATGAGGGTCAGAGTTACATACATATGTAGTAGATTGTACTTGGGTATGTTCACAATACGAGGCAAAACCTTGTTCTGATACCTCTAGATTATATTTATACTCTAGCGATTGATAGAGGTACTAAGTTCTGATGAATATCTCAAGAAACAGGAAATTTTAGAAGAGGCCAACTTAGTGACTTTATACGTACGAGTATGCTCTTGATTGACTATTCAAAAGAATTTTTCAGAGACCTAAAACTTTAGCATTTTTAAGTATTATTTACATTGAAAGTTGTCGGTTTTATTCAGCACTGCCTCATGCATCACGAGTACCAAAGATTTCCAAAAACACTGATGAGCACTGTTTTGAGATTTTTGCCACTTTCCATAACGTACATACATATGAACACTTCTTAATTTAAAAACGCATCTATTATTTAGATGCCCGAGCTTTATGATACCTTTAGTAGGAAGTTGTTTTCAAACAAATTTTCCTTCTTTCCTTACTTCCTTGGTAACTTAGGACTTCTGCATGGCTGTGCTAACTAATACAAATTTCGATGTTTTTACTAACAGGAGATGTAATTAGGCTACCTTAAACGGTTCTGAGTCAATGCTGCTACCATTTTGCTCCATGATTCACCACCCTGAATTACGCATCTGGTTTGTATCAAGGCTAAAATTTTGGATGAATTTACAATTGTGTAAGCTAATCTAGGGGTCTCGTTGTTTCATATCTTTGGCCCTTCAAAATCACTACTTCTCTTTATGTAATCATCATATTGGATGTCTCTACTGATTTTACGCTCTTCTTGAATTTTAAATAATGAATATAAAAAATGATTTTATAAATTTTTTATAATTCTTAATTTTACCAAGAGTGTTTAGGGAATACATTTGTTCCTGGTTGGGTTGAGATTCGTCGAAACAGAATATTTTTTTTAGTGAACATGCCCTCTGTTTTTAGTCAGTTGTTTCTGGCTCAGGTGCTAATTGCAGCCATTTTCCACACTTATCAACAAGGAGTAAGTCGCTGTTGCGTTCATTACGAATCATTATGTACGTAATTATAAATATATGTATGCACATATGGTATATACATTTGTAAATATGGTATGTGCAATATACCATACATACAAGTATGGAAAATTTTTAACCCCTTTTTTTCAATAGATTTACTCTTAGAGAAATGGCTGCAGTTATGCGCTTACATTCGATTACATTCGACAATTGACACTATCCTTCAAAACACACACACTCATATACCAACAACCCCGCGGAGGAAAAATGAGCATCAGAATGGATTCTGATGCACAGCTGTAAAAGCATGTTAAGTACCTCGTATTTTTAAATCATGGTGGTGCTCTGGGCCTTATTTTTTTAAGCAATAACATTTACTTATTACTTTTTTCTTACACTATTAATTTATTAACACTTTAACTATGTATTCGATCCTATTTTAGTCACAGAAATCTCCACTTAACTCCTTTTTCGTGCTGCTACTTCATGCAAGATACTGAATCGAGTTTCCTTTTATAAGTAGCTTCCAGAAGAGAACGTTAGATGCACGGAAGTGAAAGCGAATTAAATTTCGCCGTAGGGATGTAACCCTAACCCGTGCATACACATAGACACATCGATACTTACATATGTACATAGATATACTTAAAAGAAAGCGCAAAGTACTTAAGTACTTTTTGATTGTTTTATGAGAGACACTTATGCCTGGTATAATTTTGAAAATGTCAATGTGCAAAGTTAAACGTTAAAGTTTTATCGTAAGTTGTGGATATTGTGAAATAGTTTTCTTTGAGAATCTATGTCTTTATCCAAGACTAACATTGAAAAGCAGCGAACATGCAGGAGATTATGTATTTTAAGAATCCACTAGGTGGTGAAATGCGAATGGGGTTGCTACTTTTGGGTTGCTAAGTGCTTGAATAAACATAAAACAGAAGGAACGCCAAAAATATAAATTTTCCTTTTTTTTGTAGAACAGAATTGACATAGAATACTAAACTCTACCCGCGAGGTTGATGGTTCGATTCCATCTTTTACTTTTTATTTCCTCTTTTCACCCAACATTACGCTTTGTTTTTAATCTTCTTCATTTCTAGATAAAAGGAACAATAATTTAAAAGTTTAAAAAAAGTCTTAACAATTACTGTAATTGTGTTGTTGTAATTGTCTTGTCTATTTTAAACAAGTGCTGATATCGTCCAAGTCTTCATTCTTGTTATATTGGTAAACTGTCTAGTTTGTATCTTGTTCGTTCTCTCCTTTCTGCGTCTAATATTATAACATTATCTAAATCAGCTTTGTGTCCATTTGATGTTGTGTGTTGTTGCAATGATGTTGTCATTCTCTTCTTATGTTGGCTTCATGTTCTGTAAGTCTAGTTTTTAAAGTTCTTTTTGTTGTTCCAATGTAAATTTTACTACAAGTTTCTATTTCGTGTGCCTGTTGATACACCACATTGCTTGGTTGTTGTTTGTCTATTGCTGTTTTTACTTTCATGGTCGCTGTGGCGTAGTGGTAGTGCGTTGGACTGCTACGCAGAGTGTCCGGGGTTCGAATCTCGGCACAGGCAAAATCAAAAAGTAGAAAAAATAATTTTTCTACACGGCACCATCTCTTGACAGGCAATGGCAAACCTACAAGAGTAAAAATTGCCTATGAAAAGCTTTTCACTTCGCCGTTCGGATTCGGCATTAAACTATAAGTTCCTTCCATTCATGTACAAATATAACACGCACAACATGAGTGCATGCGAAAAGCTCTGCCTACGCCCTCCATGCTGTTGTGCTGCCATTAAAAGTAAGTAAGTAAGTTTTTACTTTCGTGAATATTGTTGATAAAGTGACGTTAGATTTGTATGATAGTGTTGTGTTTTCTTTTATTAAGTACTTTGACGTCTTTGTTGAATTTGCCTGCAAATTTTAGGATGTACATGCATATGTATGTAACGCTGAAGAATTGTTGAGCATTATTTTGCTGTTTTATCTGTGATGCTGTTTTGGGGTTAATTTTGATTTTATTAGGTTGTGCGTTAATCTTTGTGGGTAGTTGTTATTTTTTTAAATTTTATGTATTTTGTCGATGTTTCTTTCTTTTCTGTTCGTCGCTTAAGGCATGATTTTGTGTATAAGGTTTCTTGCTGGGTTGACTTTGTATTGGAGTGGTTGTGCAAAGAAAAAGTTAATCATTCGTCCAAATGCGATTGGTTTTGAGTACCAATCTAGTATAAAGTTGTCGTCTTTTTGTGAATTTTGACGTCTATGAAATAGATGCTATTGTTTTCTTCTTTTTCCATTGTGATTTGTAGCTTAGTGTGATAACTGTTGAGTGTGTCTAAAATTATTTTACCGTATTTTCGTTTGATAATTGCTGTTGTATCGTGTACATATTTAAACATAAATTTAATGTCAAAGTTTTTCTGTTTCAAGTCCTCACTTGTGTTGCCTAGTAAATTGTCCATAATTATGTCTGCAATTTTTGGAGAGAGGTTGTCCATTGGTATTCCGAGTTTTTGGTAATATAGTTTATTGTTGGACATGAAAAATATAGTCATTATGTTTCTTTGAGGCAGAACTCTAGAATATTAAAAAAATTTATTTTTATGTATTTTTGAAACCTCTTCAATCCTACTCCTTTGTTTCATTTTTTATTGTCGTGCAAAGTATGTTGAAATATTAGTAAACACTTAGACTGTATGAAACAACACTAAGCAATTATCACCATCCAAATATATGTACATATATAGCTCATCAGTATATAGTTGTTAACTGTCGTTTTCATTTATAGTTCTGTATAATGTATGTGGTTTATGGTATTGTTGTTTTGATATGTTCATGTGTTTTGTGCAATTTCAATGCTTAGCATTTTGATTTTGTATGATGTTGTATTTTTTTTGACATTTCTTATGGAGTTCGTGAAGTGTTTTGGTGCAAGACCGTATTTTTGCATTCGAGTAAGAATTTTAACTATTCAATAAGCTGTGCTAGTCTCTTTTTATGCTTATTGTAGTCTTTCAGTATTATGCACCTTTGTTCGCCATATTTAAAGCGTATATTTTGAAAGAAATATTTCATTGTTGCTGTTGTTTTTTGTTATGTTATGTAAACTGTTTCTCGGCAGGCTTCGTAAGACCTTATAGATGGGTTGTATTTTTGACTATTTTTTTGTTGTTAATATTGTAAGAAGTTTTTTAGATTGATTTAGTCAATTAATGTTCGACGCAAATAAAAACTTATTATTTCATCTTTTGACCCAACGTTTCACTTAATTTTTAAGCTTCAGAGGCGTATATTTTACAAATTATAGATTTCAATTTCTTCTTTGTTTTATGTACATAAGTTGCGATGTTCTCTCGGCAAGGTGCTGATTTGAAAAGAAGTGATCAAAATAGATAAGTGGAAATCGTATGGGATAAGAGGCAGGTCTCAAAAGAATTTATTCTTTTGGGATCATTCTATACCCGCTCCAAACTTGTAGCACTCAAAAGAAGTAAGGTCCTGATGATACTTAATTAGTTATTTTGTATCTAATTTATTATTAACTATTTTCCCACCAGTGAATTAAATTTGTCAATTTAAAAGTAAAATATTTTCCAGTTAATATTATCAGCAAATGATATTGGAAAATATGTGCACATCATTAAAACCCATAAAATTTTTCATGATAATTATCGAAAATGGAAAAGCATGTAAGAATCTAATTAAGTACGTAGCTTTGTTACATGAAAAACTAAAATAAATAAGCTCGTTTAGTAAATAAAATTATATTCTAATGCATAACAAATAAATGATATATTTTTTTTTAAATTTATTCCAATGTTTTATGAATTCTATTTAAATAAATAATCACATAAATTTACTCTATAAATATGGGTTTTACTTACATATAAATAAATGCATCTAGTTAGAATGTGGTAATTATTAATACTAAATAAAAAAATAACACCCAAATCATGAAATTAACTATACACTCACACCTAAAAAAAAGATATTTGAAATATGGAAAGCTCTACATAAATTGATTTCCAAATAAGCTTTTATTAAATGATGGAATAAAATTAATTGTCTAAATATTTCAGCAGAAGAAATATTCGAAAATAATTTTTTTTGGGAAAGAGAGATTTGTGTAAAATAGTTGAAATAGGAAGTTAAAATTGTAATTTAAACCTTTTGCTATCATTTCTACTCTTTTATCAATCGTTTTTGTTTTCCTTTTTTTAATAATTTCTTTTATTTTTTGTTAAAAAGGTGCCTTGAGCTTTCTTGCAGAGACACAATTGGCAGATAGATTACTCTAAACATGACCCCTTGGAAACACATAAACACATATACATATGTATATACTTAACCATTCAAACATAAGTATATAAATATGTAGGTCAACTATAGAATTGTAGAATAGACAGATCTATTTTTTTATCAATCTATTTACCTTTCAGTAAATCAATCTGCTTGAATGATGGAATTATATGAAGCAGTAATGCGAATTTCCAGATATATACTTTTTTTTATCATATCATCAATCTCTAGACTATGCCGACTAAAGTGAGTCAAAATAAAGTTGGTTTAGCACTACATTATTACATATTTTTAATTTAATGGGATACATAGTTCAAAGCAGAATATGTTCTGAATCAAAATCATACAATCTTACAAAACGAAACTCTTCGAATGCTTCAGTTTGCGATGCACATTGTCATATGTGCACTATTGAGGATGATGTAAAATTAACGCATTTCGACTTATATCATTCAAAAGCATCCGTCGAGATAAGCCCAAACATACACAGCCGTTTAATTTAAAAATTTTTTATTTTCTCAGCTGCTTAAAAGGGAAGTCATTGTCTTGTATACATATGTGCTTGGTTAGACCATAAAGAGGACTATACTTCTGCATTTTCCAAATACATCACTTAGATTTTTACTCTAGGTGCGCTTGAATACGAATGTAAACTTTTCGTAACTCACGTAGCTCTAGAAGAGCTACGTGAAATTTTTATGAAATCAGTAATTTGTTTCCTTTCTTTCGATTATGATTTTATATTTTTTTGCAACTATATTGTTTCATAACAACCGCTTATTTTCTCAAACAGTTATCAATTACGCATAATAGCACATACAAAAATAAAACAGCACATACACTTAATTTTTATGCCATTAGTCCAACAAAAATCATTGCAGTTGAGATCAAGAAGTTGCCCTGTGTGGGTTAACGATTTTTCTTCTTTAATAACTAAATCATTTAATGTAAAACACTTAGGCTTCTTATTTAGTGCATACATAACAGCAACAGAAAAAAAACTAGTTGAAATGTATTTTCCTTTACTCACTGAGTTCATATGTAGAACTTTGCCAATAATTGCACACGAAAATTAGCTTAACCTTAATTAGAAGTAATTTAGTAGATAGAATATAATTCTCCCCCTCACATTGTATTTTCCTACTATTCATTATCATTGTATGTGGTTGAGCTAATGAATTTGTATTGTATTTCTTTTGTTTTTGTTTGTTTTGTTTGTATTTGGTGATGTTTTAATGTTTTGTTATGACAGCAAAACTATGAGAAAATGTAATGAGTAATATATTTTTTGTTTTATCTGTTAAATGTAGAATGGAATGTTCTGAATTTATGATGTATGTGACGCGGTTTAGCTGGTTAGTGTATTAATTTGTGGTTTGTAATTAAAAAGCAATTCATAATACATAGTAGAAAACATAATATTTATAAACGGCGCAAAGCAAAGCTATATGAAGTCTGAAATGAAAATCGACTTTTGAACCGAGGAAATGGAATACATTTTTCTCTCGATTACTCAATCTTAGCCAATAACAATTTTTGGGGAACACTATTAAGTAGAGTCTCCAGCTCTTACAAAATCACTCAAGAAAGAAAGTTTAATGTTCCTTGACAATAAAGGTACGGAATAATACAAGGTTGCACGGTAGCCATGATGTGCTGAAAATAACTCTGTTCATGAACAAAAAACTATTAAGTACAAATTGTTGCAAATTTTTACTGCTAAAGTGTTCACGTAGTCGAAAAACTTGCAAAGAGAGATTAAAAATGAGAGCGTAAAATAGTGAGAGTAAAAAAATATCTTCGGAAAAGCTTGTCCAAGGCCCTCCATGGGAAAAAAATAGCTGTAAGTTTGTGCTAGTAAAATTTTTATTTGCAGAAATTTTTAGCCTCCAAAAAAATAGAGCTGTAAATATTAAACAGCTACTATAATTTTGAATTTGTTCTTTATGGTTTGTGTTGAATAATTTTTTAGAGTTTTATTTGAAACAAATAGTATATTCTTCTAGTGGTCGCTGTGGCGTAGTGGTAGTGCGTTGGACTGCTACGCAGAGTGTCCGGGGTTCGAATCTCGGCACAGGCAAAATCAAAAAAAAAAGAAGAAAAAATAATTTTTCTACACGGCACCACCTCTTGTCAGGCAATGGCAAACCTACAAGAGTAAAAATTGCTATGAAAAGCTTTTCCTTCGCCGTTCGGATTCGGCTTTAAACTGTAGGTCCCTTCCATTCATGTACAAATATAACACGCACAACATGAGTGGATGCGAAAAGCTCGGCCTAGGCCCTCCATGGGCTGTTGTGCCATCAAAAGTAAAGTAAAGTAAGTATATTCTACTTAAAATTTGACTCGCCAGATTTTCGAAATACCTCTCGTGTTGTTGTATTCTGCTCCATACTAAATTTATAAACTAGGGATGCAGAAAACGATAGATTAAACCGAATGAGTGATATTTTTTAAAACCAACTTTTTACTAAAATTTTAAGTAACAGGTTAGGTTTTATATCTTCTGTTTTCTACTTTATTAACCGGTTACTCAGCATTTTACTCTATAGCATGAATAGGGATATTGTTTATTTTTTTTGCTTTATACTTTCATATCTAATTTCAGATATTTGATATCAGTTTTGTTTGAGTACTTTTCTGGTTATATATTATTAATTACCCATTTTTTTTTTTGAAATGGGAAAAAACACTGGTTGACCCAAAACCGAATTTCTTCTCTTTACTTTGCAACTACTGGCGTAGTTATTAGTATGCTTGACCGCTACACAGATCGCACGGGTGAAAATCTCGGCACAGAAAACGATAAAATAAAAAAAAACATAAAGTTATAAAAAACCAGCACCACCTCTTGGCAGGCGCAAGCTGGTGTCAGTTTATAAGGCCAAGTGCGTGTCTTCTTCTACGTGTTCCTCCACCGTGGCTCGAATATAATACCCTTTCAGCCGGAGCGCTTTCTCCCCATTCGCTCAACATGACCCAGCCATTAAAGCCGCTGGATTCCTATATTCTTGAATATGTCAGTGTCGGCGTACAGCTCATACAGCTCATCATTCCATCTTATTCGATACACGTCATGCATGCATATTGGACTACAGATCTTACGGAGTATCTTCCTCTCGAACGCTCCTAACAGCCTCTCATAATTGGTGGTCAATGTCCACGTCTCGGCGCAATATATGTATTAGAACGGGAAGGATGAAGCACTTATAGAGTGGCAAGAGTTAATCTCCGCTTGATCTCAAGGCTGATATTATTGTTGGTATTAATGATGGATCCTAGTTAAACGAAATCCTTGACAACTTCAAAAGTATAATTGTAACATTTTGTCTAAGACGCCGTGACTCTTTGTTTGTTGACACACGGAATTTCGTGTTGTCTTCGTTCACCACTAGACCCACGCGACGAGACTCCCTCTCCAGATTGGAGAATGCTGCATTGACTGCTCGCGCGTTGGTGCCAATGATGTCAATATCATCAGCGTATGCTATCAGCATGACACTCTTATAGAAAATAGTGCCATAGATGTCGATGCTCGCAACTCGAATTATTTTCTCCAGCATAAGGTTAAAGAAGTCGCACGATAGCGAGTCACCTTGTCTGAAACCTCTTTTGGTATTAAATGGCGCGGAGAGGTCTGTCCCAATTTGGGGAATACCAAAATCAGACATTGCGGCGTACAAGTGATCCCTAATCGTGCTGTCGAAGGCAGGGTCTTTTTCAGGATTTGGCGTAGTGTGAATATCTTGTCGACAGTGGATTTAAAAGGCCAGATTACCAGCCAAATTGATAAGGCCCAATCAGTTTGTTGACAATGGGCTTCAGTCTTTGGCACAGTACGCTCGATAGAACCTTATATGCAATATTGAGAAGGCTTATCCCACGGTAGTTGGAGCAGATCGTGGAATCACCTTTCTTATGGATTGGGCAGAGTAAGCTGCGGTTCCTATCACTTGGCATGCTTTCATCCGATCATATTCTGCATAAAAGCTCATGCATTCGTTTTTTGAGCTCTTCGCCTCCAGTGTTAAACAACTCATGCAGGCCATCTGCACTTGCAGCTGTTTATACCTCTTCATAATCGAACGGCGGTACTTCAACGCCGTCAGTGATTGGGGTTTCTGGAGAAGATTCCGCAGTGGCGGTATTATTGCTGTCATCGCCATTAAGCAGCCGCGAAAAGTGCTCCCTCTATAATCTCATTATGCCCTGAACATCTGTCAGCAGATTCCCGTCTTCATCCTTGCAGGAACTGGCGCCATCGAGCGCATAGCAGAGGCAACTGGAGAAGCTTTATAGAAGCAGCCAAGACCATCGGTTTAAGTGCCAGCTAAAAAAAAAACCTCTTGGCAGGCAGGGGCAAGAGTAAAACTTGCTTAAGAAAATGTTTTTACTAGCTGTTCGGATTCAGCACAAAACTGTAGATCCCTGCAACTCATGTACAAATATAACACACATAACATAAATGGATGCGAAAAGCTAGGCCTAGGCCTAGACCTTTCATGAGAGGAAATGGTGATGAGGTATTGTACAAAGCCCGGTTATGTATGGTTTAGCTATTAGAGGTTAAATACTTTCATACACGATTGGTTTAGTTGTGTTTCTCATGATTATCATGAATATTCTTTTAGAATGTAATCATCACAGCTTAGTTTCAATAAAATGAAGCTACAGATAAAATAGTAAGCTTTCCTTTGAAAAAACCATTTAAATTCCGTATAGAGTTGCGTCTTTCATCTAAATATGTCCCTTTTTAAACTGAAAACAAAATTTTTTCAATAACTTTTACTCCTACTCCTACTCACTTGCTATTTCCATACTTTGTCATCTTTTTGATATGTACCTAGATTGGTATACCCCATTTATTTTTGTTTTGTTTAATTTCTGGCAACAGCTAAAAAAAAATAAATTTTCAACCATAATCTTTTAAAAATATAAAAGAAAACTAATAAAATGAAGGCATCTTCCTCTTATCAAATTTAATATGTGTAATTAAATATCCTGCATATGTCAAGCTCCCACCAAATCTTTTCATTACACCATCAATTACTGCTTAAAGCAAACTTTGCTGCTTTGCTGCTGTTATTGCTTAAATTTCCCTTTTTTACGCTAGCTCTCTACGCCGTCTTCTGTTATTTCAAGTGCTTGGTCAACTACACCACTATCAGCAGCAACTAAAAGAAAATACTTACACAAAAAAAGACACACAAAATAAAACGCTGAAGCAGCAGAATGATATGTAGATATACACAGATGTATGTATGTAGATGAAGAAAAAAATGGTATAAGGGTACACCACTTTGCTTTCGGAATAATGTCAGTTTCCGGTCATTTACACGTACTTCCGTTTTGTGCCAAGCAAGAGACATAACGACACAGTATCCTACATTTTTATTGTATTTTTAGTGCCTACTATTTGCTAGTGCTGCTATGGTTCTGCTTCAGTTTTGATTTTTTTTCATATTTGCCTCCTTTCCTTCGGATTTTGTTTGCCACTATTACTTGCTTAATTTTCATCTAAATCTTAGCTACTTAAGATTTTGTTTGTTTTTGTTGTGAGTTGAATTTATTTTACCATCATCTTCAGCACTCTCTACAGGCGGTGGCACTTCACCTCACCTAACCGCACTTTTCTCTTGCGCTCTCGCTTACTTTACCATGCTCCATTGCTGCGTGCAATTCAAACAATTATGTTTTATATGTTTTTGATAATTTGTACTCATACTTGGAAGAAGTGGAACCAAGGCGCCGTGTTCCCTCCTTTGGTTGTTACTTATTTTGTATTTAAGTACCTATGTTATTTCTATTGTTACTGAAATCTGGTTTTCTTATTTTTGTAAACGCTGTCATATTTTGTCTGGGTATTTGTGTGCAAACATAATTCAAACAATTATTATTAATTCATACCGAACTGAGTATTTTCAGTTTTAAATATTTTGAATTTATTTTCTTTACTCCTTTATTTTAATGTCTTCTTTTTCTTATTCTGCTTAACTATTACTCTCAATTTTGGTGCTCTTTTTTATTTCCTATTTGTTTTTGCAATTTACTCTCTCTCTCTATCTCTGGGGCAGACAGAATTACATGTATTTGTGTGTTTTTTTTGTTCCTACATTTCAGTTTTTTTTTTTTTTGAGGCTGTGGCCGTTTTGATTTGGAAATATTACAAGTTTTTCACTTTTCATATATGCATACATAAAATATAATGAAAATTAATACTTTTTATGATAACTTGCAGACAAAAATATTTCGATATTATTTTTGTATACAAATTATTTACTAGCTGAGTTTAAAAAGTTCATTCTAATTATGCATGCTTTCACAGCATTAATTTGTTAAAATTTTATCACATTTTCACACACATATTTGAAAATTTCCATTAAATTCAAAGAAAATTAAAATCCGTTCTTTCTCATTTTTGTTGTTGTTGTTCTTGTTGTTGCTCTTTTTCTATATATTTTACTTCTTCCTCTTTTTATCCTTGCACAAGCACTTTTCTTTTTGAGCACACGATGCGTAATAAAGTTCACAGCAGCTTCAGCTCAGTTATGAACCCTACAGGATTTTATTTATATGTATGTATGCAAACACAGCTAAAGAAACGGGAGCCGAAAAAATTAATGCTCACAAAAGCATGCAACATACTTATATGTGTATAAAAATAAAACCAACAGCAATCACTCAAATTCACACACAATACACAGAGAACCAGCTACACAATAACAACAAAACTTTTCATAATTCCCGAAATTCATAATTCTCAGAAACATACATACGCAGGCAATTCGACATTCGTTCTTCGTTTCTTTTCGTTCCGTTCATTCGTTTATTATTTGTTGTTATTTTTGCTTGCGTATGTACATACCATAAATATATTTTATGTATGCATGCCTGTTTGCGTGTATGTGTTTGTAAGCTGTGACTGTTTACGCCACATAACACTGCTTCTGCAGACAGGATCAGGGTGTGGTGAATAATATTTCTATACCATTTTGACAAAGAACAATAAGAAAAACGAGAAGAAGCTGAAGCAGCAAAAGCAAAAATAGCAAAACTTGAAGAAGCTTCTTTTGAGTTCCTTTTAAATTTTTTTTTTTTACATCTGCTACTTCTGCTGCTGTGTTTTCACATTTAAACATTGTATGGTATACTACCTTTTCTGTTAACAATGCAAAGATGAAAATGAATGAAACAATTCTTTCGCTTTTACATATATCCCTTTTCCTTCCTTTTTCTTTATTTTAGCCTTTCCTTTACTTTTTCGGTGTAGTGTAGTAGCGCTGATATGTGAAAATTCAGATGCAGTTGTTCATATTGTTTTATTAATCATCTTTCCTCTTTGATTGCTGGCACTTCTCTGTTAAAATTTTCTTTATTTGCTTTTCTATTTTTTTCGTGCACTAATTTATATAAAATTTAATAAAAGATTTCTATTTTTTTTTTTTTTTGGTTAAAACACAGAAATATTTTTTATTTCTTTGCAGCACTTTTTTCTACTTGTTTGCAACTTTTCTCACATATAAATTAAAATTTGCTATTTTCTCCGCTTAACATCCGTACACGTCAACTGTCTACACCTGACTGAAAATCGATGCCATATGCAAAAGTCATCTCTCTTTAACTTGTATTTATCTCTCTATGTGTTATATCTCTTTATGTGGCTGTGTGTGAGCGTGTAGCAAATGTGTATTTGCTCTCACTCTCATCGTTCTCATGGCGGATGCTGTACTCATCGTTGGTCGATTGCCATTGTTGTTGTTATCGTCTCCGATGTGGTGAACTAACAAAACTTTCTCTTACAATAAAAATTACTCATACGCTCTGTATTACATAGAAACCTTTACGTTTGTGTTTGCTAAAACAATGAGTATGTTCTTGTTGTTTTTGTTTTTGTATACTAATTGTTTTGAGCATAATCGTTTTTTTTTTGCTTTTGTTCTGCTATTTTTTATATCGCTCATTTGTTTTGTGCTGCTACATATTTTGTGATTTGTGCTGCTCCCAAATTTTTTTTTTTGCTGTAAAATGCATGTGCTTTTGTGATGCTGCTACTATTACTTTGAAGAAGCTTTATACGCTCTAACTTTTCTATATATACATACATATACATAATTCAACTGGGAAAATTTTAAATTTTAGACTAGCGCATGAAAGATTAGTGTTATATTAACAAAATAACGGAATACTTCTTCTTCTTTTAATGGCACAACAGCCCATGGAGGTCCTAGGCCGATCTTTTCCCATCCACTCACGTTGTGCGTGTTATATTTGTACATGAATGGATATTTAGTTTGTTATAATCTAATTTTTTATATATTTAATTAAGTTACAGTTTGTATGTGATAATCCACGAGAGATCATAACTGAACTGAATTGTTTGTTACATTTTTACTAAGCAGAAGCTAGCAAGTACAAAAAATGTATATGCTTAAAATATTTTTGGAATATAAACTCTTAAAATGTACACTACAAATTATTGAAGATTAATCTTTTTTTTAATTTTGATAAGTAAACAATAAAATTACTTGCAGTTGAAGTGCAGTTTTATTTTCATTTGTAGAATTTTTTACAAATTATGGTTTTCAATGATTATGTAATGAATATGTAATTATTCCCATAAAACTTTTTCTTCATTTCCTAATTTGCACACCATAATATAATTTATTCATTGAAAACTTAGGATAAGTTTCATTACCTTTCCATGGCAAAGCGTTCAAATATCGGTACACAGGAGAAGCACACAAGCCGTTATACTACAGTCGGTGTATATTTTTAAAAGGTTTAAAATCCAGCAAATTCTTTCATATATGGTAATATCATTTGGAAATACTTTTGTCGTATTCTCTCTAATATGAAAATTGTACAACATAGAAATAATACGGCACCTAAAGTCAACTCCTTTCAAAGAAAGAAATAAATGCAAGTTATTTCTCTTATAAAATTGTATAACTTGCTTGCTTAGAATTATCATGCCTTTGAAATGATTTCTGAATTATACAGAGGTAGGCCCGTGGTCGCTGTGGCGTAGTGGTAGTGCGTTGGACTGCTGCGCAGAGTGTCCGGGGTTCGAATCTCGGCACAGGCAAAATCAAAAAGTAGAAAAAATAATTTTTCTCCACGGCACCACCTCTTGGCAGGCAATGGCAAACCTACAAGAGTAAAAATTGCTATGAGAAGCTTTTCACTTCGCCGTTCGGATTCGGCATTAAACTGTAGGTCCCTTCCATTCATGTACAAATATAAGACGCACAACATGAGTGGATGCGAAACGCTCGGCCTAGGCCCTCCATGGGCTGTTGTGCCATTAAAAGTAAGTAAGTAAAGTAAGGCCAGTGTAACGAATGATATAATAATGTTCAGGTTCGTTCTTTATAGTATGTCAAAAATTCTTTGTATTAAAATTTTCTTTTTTTTTCAAACAGAATAACAAGTTTATTTCATTTTGTAAATAAAAGAATTATTTGTTTACAAAATGTTTTAAATAAAATAGAGTACAGAATAATTGAGATATCGGGCTGAGTATGGAATTCCATATCGCTCATATGACTACCCCGAGCATGTTTACAAAAAATTTAAGGATGCGTTGTATTTACATAAATAAATACAAAATTTGTATCTCCCTATTGAAAATCCCTTTATTAGCTCGTACTGCCTCATAAATTTATAACTGCGTAAACTTGTCAAATTTGATAGTTGTTTTATGTGTTTATACAGTTCACAAGGTTTAAGAGGCATTCACGAGTTTGCATGAATCCGACTATTGTATGATAATTTATATTAACCCAAATAATATATATGAATATTTAGTTCTTGTTAGAAATTAATGGCCAAAAAGAATTTTTTTTCTGAGTAATGCAACAGCATTTTCTTGAAGATTTCTTAAGTAAAACAAATATTTTCAAGTGTTCAATATTATTCTTCGGCCCATTTGATAAACATATGAAAAGCATTAATTGCGTTCTTAGGAAATGTGTCTATTTGATAGCCTCAAAGTTTTCAATCATCCCAAATAAGAGTCTTGAAGTTCTTGAACTTGCTATTGATAGTTAATTCGCAATTGTTAAAGTTTCGTTAATTTGTTACTTTTTTTTGTGCATCTGGTATAAACTAAATAACATGTTGGTTGTAATAAATGTAGGAAGTCCTGTTTCAATGCATTCCATTTATTCCAATGTTCATTGTTATTAATACGCAACATGGACATAGTTAGATGAAAGTTTATTTAACTCTTCTATAGTTGAGTGAACAGGATGGTGTCTTATCTGACATCACGATTGTTGGACCATTTACAGATGTACTCAATCAGGGCAGTAGAAAAACCATTTGCATGGTAATGAATCTATTGCCTTATGTTTAACACAAGCCCAAAAATTTACACCAGATTTGGTCAAACATTTTAATCTCACGCTTTGCAACGTAGGGCCAATGTTGACCTCCTAATTGGAGCCAAGTATGGGTTATAGTTTGGCCACGATTTATCATATTAATAATAATCACAGGCTATGGCTTTTTGATATGCTGGTATAAAAGGATTATAATCTATGCTCAATTTAGATGAGACGTGAGTATAAAAATTATAGTGAAAGCAAAAATCCCTTATGGACGATCCACAAAGAATAATATCGGCGAAGTCTTATGTAGGACGCTTATAAGTATTCAGCCTACAAAGCGCCGCGAGCTTGGCAATCAAATATTTAACCTAAATATGTAAATATGTAGGCCAATTATAGGAAAGGTCATGACCAAATTGCGTTGGTATCCAGGGTAGTTGGTTAAATTATATTTTCTTAGCAAATAGACCCATGAAACTTCATCGATTTTGTGGTAGTTGATAAATGTAAATTTTCTAAAATTTTAAGAAAAATTCACTATGAAGCATATCCAGTTTATTTCTCTCTTTGCCTTTTTTTTGATTCTTTTTTTCTGTAATGATACATTCAACACACAAGGTGTACCCCTATGAATACAGAGCATTGTGTTGATTGGAAGGAAGATTGATAGCTTAGAGGAAGAAGAAGGGAGAATGAGAGCTTTCTCAGCTTAATTTTTAAGCGTGGTTATTCAATATGATGTTCTTCTGTTTGTAACCCACTCTTTATTTAATTCTTCTTTCAAAATAATGAAACAAAAAAGTATTTTCATTACTCCTTTCATTACTCCTTTCTAAAAAACAAATAGCTATAGAAATTCTCAAATATTTCCCAAATCCACCAAAAGTCTATGGAATGCTTCTAACAACACATACACTCACACCCTCTTCCAAGCAATGAATATATAATTTTTATTGGTATATGTTTCTTTTTGTGCCCTATCTAAATTGTCTCGCTCAGACTTTCACTCGCTTTGTTTCACTCACTACCGTCTTCAATTTTAACATATTATTTATTGGTGTACTTTGCCAATACAAGAAATAGGTGCGTTGATGTTGTTGCTGTTTCTTTTTAGTATTTTGCTTATTTTTATTAGAAGCAATTTCCATTTTCATAAATTTCAAGCAAAACTACCAAAAGGGAATGAGTACGAATCAGATATTATTTTGTACACTACACGCACATACAGACATACACACTCACACCTACACTGAAAAAAGCAACAACACATTTATACATACTTTACATGTGAAGTCATGATGTTATTATTACATTGATGAGCTTACAGTAATAGTATCATCACTTCAGCAGCACCAACAACAATATATGCTGCCTGTCATCTCGCTGAGGGATTACGCGGCAAGAGAACAAAAACGTAAACGACGTAACGTAACATAACGTTACGTAAACGAGCCCGCCTGACACACAGCCAGCCAACCTCCTACGTTATCATTTATATAGGCATTTTATGCCAATTGCATTTAGTATCATCAATTTTTGACACTCTGCCTCAATTTAAATAAATTTCTCTTCTCAGTTTTGAGTTTTCGTATGCTCGTTACCTTATTTCGTTTTTATTGTTTTCATGTTTTTTAGGTTTCTTGCTATTTTACGTTAACTTTTGAGATAAGCCCAAAAGCTTTGCATTAATTTTCTACATACAGCTTGTACTTTAGAGCACTTTTTCAAATTTACTGTTTTAAATCAAATGTTAAAGCCATAGACATTGGTGGCGACGAGAACGAGGACGACGACGCTGCCTTTAAGTAGGTGGCATATAAATGGACTTATTTAGGTATGTATTTACACACACACTCATGTTCTTTTTCATATACATATTCATGTATTTTTTTTTTCTTTGTGTTCGACAAGATAGGGGAAATCACCATAGATACTGGCAGTCCCGTGTTGTTCAGCATGTACGATTCACACCCCAGTGTACCTACGTACTAAAACCACCTCCTGAGCCACTCTGTCCTGATTGACCCTCGCGGCACCGCCAATTGAGGCATTCCTTTGCAAGGCAGGAATTAGTTTTTTAACTATTATCCATTGAGGCCGCTGTGGCTCTTACAGCTTCCTCATCGCGTCGTAGTTGTTGCATCATTTTCGCCAAGATGGCATTCGCATCATTCCATGCCTCTTCTGAGCTTAGCATGTAGTGTATAAGCCCACTGGGCGTTATTGGTTGTGCCATGTTCTGTTCCAGTTCATGCCTAGCGCACTCGAATCTCACACTTTAAATCAGTACGTATTCCGCGTTCTCGTATTTGTTGTTGCAAAATAAACAGTATGGGTCTTCTACGTGCTTGTGTTTAAACAAGTATTGGCGGAAGAACCCATGCCCACTTAAAAACTGTGTCAGATGATAATTTACATTACCACGCTTCCTCCCTATCCACGTTGATAAGTACGGAATAAGAATGTGAGTCCACCGGCCTTTTGTACTGGTATCCCATCTATCCTGCCACTTTTTTAGGGTTTCGGCTTCAAGGAGTTCCCGATCTAACTCGAGCAAGTTACGCTGTGATGTGGCCTTATTTACTTCGATATCAGTAGGCCATCGGCCCGCTATTACGGCAGAAGCTTCAGCTGAGACGGTCCGGAATGCTCAGCATACCCTGAGCAAAGTCAGCCTGTGCGCAGATATGGCGTCTTTTATGTACGATTTGTAGTTGGTAGCTGACGCCCATACTGCCGCAGGGTACATCAACGTAGATTTTCTAACAGTTGCTATCAGGTTCCTTATCGGCTGTTTGGGTCCACCAATGTTTGGCTGGCAGGCGATCACTCGCGCAGCTTTCTCACTTATTTTACATAGTCTCTAAAATTTAACCTGTGATCCAAAAGAACGCCGAGGTATTTAATGTGCGGGCTGGATAGAATGTTGTGTCCACCATATAATACACAGCTGCTCGACTTTTCTTGCTTCAGTTTTGTGGTTTGCTTACTGGAGCTTCTTGCAAGCCACGGTTTTACGCTTTTTAGATTAGCGTTCTATCTAGGAAGTAGTTTTCTATCATTCTAAGTAAGTAGTCTAGTCTGGTTGTTGAGTTCATCGAGAGCAGTTAATATTTCCAATTGGGCGAGTTAAACGCGTTTTTAACGTCTAGGGTAACTAGAGCGCAATATTGCTTTGACCCTCTCCCCATCTCGTTCCAGTTATTGCATTGCGGGCCAATTTACAAACGGCATCAATAGCGTCGATAGTGCTTCGCTTTTCCCTGAAGCCAAATTAGTGTTGGGATAGACCAGGCGTACCTTCTGTGTACTCTTCCAAACGAGAACAAATTATGCTCTCAAGCACTTGCCTGCAGTGGAGGCTTATCACCTTTCGGGAAAAGGACAAGTCGTTGTCGCTTCCATGACAAAGGTAAAGATCCCTCTCTTATGCAAGCGGTGTACTATTTGGCGAACACTGTAGGGTGTCTATTGACTGCTGCTTTAAAAACGATGTTTGGGATGCCGTACAGTCCTGGGGCTTTTTTGGGTTGTATCTTTGATACTGCTCTTCTTCACTTCTCACTTCTTCGTTGGTTACGGGCGGAATTGAATTTACGCCGATTTGCCATGCGCTTCTTGTTACCAAAGTGTCATGTCGAGGGAAAAGACCGGCTACGATCGTAGCCATGATGCGTGGACATGCCGGTGCATTTCCTGTATTACACTTTAGTTTGTTGCTCAAAATTTTGTACGCACTTCCCCACGGGTTATTTTGAACGTCGTCTATCATCGCGCAAAAGGCTTGGCTTTTACTCCCAGATATATTCATGCATATATGTATGTATATGTATGTGTGTCTATGTACATATGTATGTGCAAGCATGTGTGTTTTTTTTTATTTTTAATTCGGTTTCGACCAGGTAGGTGGGAATCTTCATAGATATGAGTAGTACCGTACTGCTCACATGCCCGATTCGCCTCCATGCAGCTACGGACTAAACCCACCTCCTACGAGCGCTGTCCTGTGTATCCCCGCGGCACTACCAGTGAAGGATTTACTTCACGGAGCAGGAAAAGGGGTTCGACCCACTTCTCTATTTAATTATTTGCTCGCCTCGCTGCTTGCTCGTCTTTTCGCACTTGCGTCATCATGTGTGCTATGACCTCACTGCATTCATGCCATTTCTCTTTTGCCAACAACATGGAGTTTACCAGTCCCTCTGGGGTGAGTACATTGCCAACAATCATCCAAAGTTGGTTGCTGTCATCCACAAATCTGCCGCATTCTAATAATATATGTTCAGCATTCTCGATTTTACCATCAGAAAATAGACAGTACGGATGGTCAACTTGGGTGTATCCGTACAGATACTGGCGAAAGCATCCGTGTCCTGATAGGAACTGTGTGAGGTGATAATTTATCTCCCCATGATTCCTATTAACCCACCTCTCCACACCAGGGATCAATGTCCTCGTCCACCGAGATGTCGAGATGTTGATGTCTCCCATCGATGTTGCCACTCTTCAATGCATTTTTCTGCAACCGCTGCGTGGCCTTCAGGATTTTTCCTGACTTCTGCAGCTGCTCTTGCCATTATGTCTATAGGGCATCTGCTTGCCAGGAGGTTCGCCGCATCGTCCGACACTGTTCTAAAACCACAACATACCCTTAGTGACGACAGCCTATACACTGAGGTAGGTGGTTTCATGTACGTTTGTACTTCTGTAGCTGTTACCCAAATTGTTGCCGCATACATTAGAATTGACGTACTAACACTTGCCAAAAGAGTTCTTAATTTTTGCCCTGGGCCACCGACATTAGGCATTAATCTTGAATTTGGCCATGCTCACTTTTCTTTCCTTTTCGCTTGTAAAGCATTTGTAGGTGTGTGTGTGTCTGTCGCTTGGTGCTTTTTCGTTTTTGGGAAGCTCTTTGTCACTTGATGCAGCGCTCGTGGTCGTGACTGTGGTGTAATTGGCAATTGCTCATAAATGTGCTAACTTTGAATCATTTTTAGTTTGCTGGGTGGTGCCTGTCGTCCGTTCTCAACCTCTCTCTCCATTTATGCAATAATAATTGATGATTTTTACCAACGCACGAACACAAATTAAATTAATTTGATGCATAAATACATGCATACATATGGAGCATACCCACAGTTGCGTGAATAATAACAGCAGTAATTGTAGATTTGTATGTAATATTATTGAAAAATTCCAGAAGTATAAAATTTTTGTAGTGATGTACTAAGACCTATATTCTTGCGTATAAGGGTTCGTAAAACTTACGGTGGAGTGGTTGTGGTATACTGTTTAAAACATAGAAAACCGTGAATAGATTTTGTTCCAGAACATAGCATAGTTTTGATAAATCAGTATTAATTTGGAACCCCTACTAACAACTAAATGTATTGCGTTTATCTATAATAAATACTTCAAATAAATGTTCGATCGAACGTGTTTCAAAGAATACAACATTTCTTCGTTCATCGATTAAGAGCAGGCTGCAAGGTTGATGTCGGGTGCGGTCTAACTTTATATGGCTTACATAACCTCGGAAATAAAATACCATTTTGTATTCAGTGGTTGCTCCAAATTTGGTGGTTTTTGCATCAACTATTTTATTTTAGCTCCCTTCCATTCATGTACAAACACTGCTCAAAAAATATGAATGGATGGAAAAGCTCAGGCTATATGTATTGTTAGAAGAAAGAAGAAGATAAAGAAGAAGGCTGCTATTATTGTTCCCAAAGCTGTTTCGGCTCGTATGCGTATAGGCGAATGCGTGTGATTGAGTTTAATAAAACAACGCTAGTTTCAGAAAGTAATTCTGACCGTTATATGCTGAGTAGTGAAAAGAGAATAAAAATTAATAAAAGTATATATAACAGGGTGATATGTCTGTTTCAATAATTTAACTCAAAGAAAATATATGAAAAATTCTTGTAATGGTATTTCACGGTTACCTTTTCGAATATTAGTAACTTATATGGATTATTGAAATACACATATCATTGATCACTAATATCACTGATGGGGAACGATGGCTACTTCTGAAACGATCGTCTGATAAGCCTGTTCTATGTACTTTTTTTAACTTTTAAAGGCACAACAGCCCATGGAGGGCGTAGGCCGAGCTTTTCGCATCCACTCATCTTGTGCGTGTTATATTTGTACATGAATGGAAGGGAACTACAGTTTAATGCCGAATCCGAATGGTGAAGTAAAAAGTTTTTCATAGGCAATTTTTTACACTTGTAGGTTTGCCATTGCCTGCCAAGAGGTGGTGTCTTGTAGAAAAATTGTTTGTTATATTTTTTGATTTTGCCTGTGCCGAGATTCGAACCCCGGACACTCTGTGTAGCAGTCCAATGCACTACCACTACGCCACAGCGACCACCTGTTCTATATACATTGTTGTTATTCTCTCTATGGCTAACATAACGTTCATTAAGCCTGTTTAATACACTAGATCTAATCTCACAACTTTAACTTACCAAATTCAGGGGAAAAAACAATTTTCCAAATTAAAAACAAATCAAAACAGAAATAAGTTTTCAAAACACTCGATGAAAGTGGAAAATTTACAATTAAGTAAAATATATTCAATCAATTTTATATATCCTTCATTAGTACGAGATCCATGAAACACCACTGCATGACCAAAACGTGACTGCTTGGGCCGGCGTTTACGCCAAAACCATCATTGGGCCATTTTTTTTACAGAAGGTAAAACAGGCGATGGGAATCGATGTCGGTGGATGTTGGCTCATTATGTCTGCCCACAAATGTATGAAAAAGATCTGTTGGTCACGATATTTTCGATGATATGCACGTTAAGTTAACACAACTGGACAATTATTTTCAATGTATGCGTCACTATTTGGTCGCGTTGCTTCGGTGTGAAGTGATTCATGAATAAAATTGTACTTAAGTCAATCAGTTGATAAATGTTAAAATTATTCAATATTCACATACCGACATAAAATGTGGCGCACCCTGTATATATATGAGAAATATGTAGATCGAAACCCTCACGCTATTCCTCTTACTGATTGTGCTCCCGTTAAGTTTCGAATATGGTTTTGGTCTACGTGACAAAACTTTCGATATATTTGGACTACGTGACTAAAGCTTGTTTATCTTGAGATGGAAAACTAAGTATGTAAATATCTTTTTGTTTTTGAAGATGTAATGGATTTTTTCGTTTTTGTACTTAAATCAAGTGCCTTTGATATTTTTTGAAAGATAATTTATAAATATGGTAAGACTGATCGAATTTCGGACTAATTTCCACTGAACTGTAATTAAAAAAAAAAAAAAAAACTTCATCCAATACGAACAGAAACGCCATGCATTCTGTCATTTTGACCACGGCCAGCGCACAGATATTTAATAATTTCTAAAATTTATAAAAATTGATACTCAACTTTAACAATTGTTCAAAATCTAAATTTTGAAGAAAATTTTTTAAAATTTAAAATTAAAACAAACAAAGAGTTGAAATTATTCTATAATTTCATGAAAATAAACATGAAAGAAAAGAGGTCGCTGTGGCGTAGTGGTAGTGCGTAGGACTGCTACGAAAAGTGTCCGGGGTTCGAATCTCGGCACAGGCAAAATCAAAAAAAGTAAAATAAATAATTTTTCTATACGGCACCTCCTCTTGGGTGGCAATGGCAAAACTACAAGAGTAAAAATTGCTATGAAAAGCTTTTCAATTCGCCGTTCGGATTCGGCATTAAACTGTAGGTCCCTTCCTTTTACTTTTACTTTTTACTTCCTTTTACCATTAAAAGTAAAGTAAGTAAGTAAAGTAAACATGAAACCATGATCAGAAACGAGAGAAAACGAGATGCGAAATTAATGAATATTAGTCTCTCTCACGTTCGTCATTGGTAAAACGTAGGTTAATGTAACTTAAAGTAATAATGAATAAATTGTAAAGGTTTAGTGTTTATCTGATCAGTATTGATTTAAGTAGTTTTGGTTTGGATGGGAGAGTTATAAAGCGCTCTCATTATTAGGTTGGGGCGGGAGAGAGTTGGAAACTAATAACACCTAAGTCCCCAATCGTGTTGTTGTTAACTTGCTGTTCAATTATGCACGCGGTGTACGTTGGCACCCTACGCTATGAATTTAGTAATGTGTAGGTTGTGCGGAGGTATTATTCGCATGCCCAGTATTCATATTTGTTGTGAGATCCTTTCGTGTATTATTATTACACATACTCAGAGCATGATTAATTTTTAATTGTATATACACATACTTATATGTATTATATATATTATGCAGTATACAATTTCGAGGAAGAATTCCCCCATATCCGGAGAGCATAGGCCTGGAACCACTAGCATGCACGCCCTCTCGAGATACTTATTTCCACTTCAAAAATAAATGTACTATCAATTTATAAACTACACCTAAGATTGGTGTGCAACTAGAAAGTTGCAATGTAGTTATTACAAAGAGCAGTTCATTGTCGATGATTGTAATGATAAGTGGTTTTCATTTGTCTCTTTGAATTAAATTTATTTTTTAAAATAACTTCGATTTAAAAAAACTGAAATAAATGTAAAACTAACAAATAAATAAAATTAAATACCTTTACATATAAAAGAAGTTTTTTCCAATTAATTGGCGACAGGGATGGGATACGAGTGTTAAAAAACGTATCCACTGATTCAAACTCAAAGTTTAACAACAAAATTAAATAATTTGGAATCAATAATTTTTGAAAATACATTAAAACAATATTAATTAAGATTAACACCCATGCAGAACTATTCTTAAAGTAAATTTATTAATCTAAACCATGAGTTTAGGTAAAAATTAACTAAGAAAAAAAACTTTACAAAAAAAAAATTATATTATATTAATTAATTAATTATAAAATTAATTATATACATATATACTATAAACACTAAACACATGCATATATACATACATGTATAAATAAATATATGAAAAAAGAAAACAAATAGGAATAGAATACAAGAACAATAACACTACCAACAATGGCGTTTTCGTGAAGTGAGAAGTTTACCAGCGTTTAATGGGACTAGCGAATATTAACTCAGCAATTAAGTATTTGAGAGATCTATATAGATACTGTTCTACAATTAACTGTAGAGGAACATCAAGGTACGTTACTGTCGGTATTAAGTAATCGACTTCAATGGAAGGCATTACAAACACTGGAAACGTTGATTAATCCAACTTGAAGACGAATGTTTGTGGTCAAAAGGTCATTATTTCACTTAAGAATTGCACTACAAACTACGAAAAATTTTATAGCAAATGAATACCAAATATACTTTGTATCAACCAGACAATAATGAGCAAATTATACTTAGTTGATATTTGCATTAACTTTTTACGTTTTCACATTAAACTTTTGCTATTACAAAATCATATTAATTCTATAAATTCTGCTCATACATTCTGCATTGTAATTAAATTATTAAAAGTTATAGAACTTATATATTCTAGACCCGCCTATAGTTTATCCAACAGTAATAACGAATTTCAAGTTTCACAAAATAATAAAAATACATTTATTGATAGAAATCAAAATTCTGGAAATTATACTCAAAATGGTTCTTACAGAAATCAAAATTATAAAAATGACAATATTAATTCAGGAAATCGAAACCAAAATTCAGGATATATCAGAAACCTAAATTATAATTTTCGATATCAAAATTCAGCAAATTTTAAAAATCAAAATTCAGGTTATTTTTGAAATCAAATTCTTGAATTTATAGAAAACAAAATTATACTAATATCGTTAGAAATGGAGGTACCTATGGAAGTAGACGCTATTGTCGCTACAGGAAATTTTCATGTACAGTCCCGGAAACAACCGATAATATTTCTAACAATAAACGATATTAAAGTCAGATGTTTTATTGATAGTGGAGCTGCTACCATACTCAGAAGCTATGAGTCTTTTATAAATGTGGGTGTGTTAAGAAGAAATTATTAAAACCAATATTATTGAATAGCTTGATAGGGAATAATATTATAACAGAAGATGTCATTGTGGTCGCTGTGGCGTAGTGGTAGTGCGTTGGACTGCTACGCAGAGTGTCCGGAGTTCGAATTTTGGGCAGGCAAAATAATAAGAAAAAAGTAAAAAAAATAATTTTTCTACATGGCACCACCTCTTGGCAGGCAATGGCAAACCTACGAGAGTGAAAATTGCATATGAAAAGCATTTCACTTCGCCGTTCGGATTCGGAATTAAAATGTAGTTCCCTTCCATTCATGTACAGATGTAACACGCATTATTATAAGACATAGTAAAGTTAAGAAAAAATTTGAAAATTTTAATAAATAGAAATGGCGATTAGTGATTGAGTTTAGAAAGTTGAATGATGTAACGGTGTATGATAAATTTTAATTACCAAATATTGAATCGCTCTTCGATAAACTAGGGAAAACCCAATATTTCACTACGTTGGATTTAGCGAAGGGGTTTCACAATGTCTTTTCATGTTCATCAGAATGTCTTTTGGCCTTAAAAATGCGCCAGCCACGTTTCAGAGAACGTTGAATAACGTGCTATGTGACTTCATAAATACTATTTGTATCATCTATGGAAAATGAATAATATTCTAATCTTTCCAACATATTTACCTGAACACTTTGAAAACTTACAAAAAATATTTTCAAGACTCAAAAATTATATAAGTAATTTAACAATACAAATTGATAAGTGTAAATTCTTATCGAAAGAAACAAATTTTTAGGACATATTATTACATTTGAATGCATAAAACCTAACCCTGAGAAAATCAGTGTAGCAGTACAAAATATTTAACTTCCAAAAACTGAAAAAGATATAAAATCATTTCTTGGATTAACAGGATATTACGGAAAATTTATAAAAAATTATTCTTTATACAAGATGTTTCAATGGACTGGTTGAAGTGGTAAAAGCGAGTGTTACCAGAACCCACATGTTTCGTATCGTTACCGCGCTCAGTATTTTGGCGTCAGTGTAACCACCTTGCGCCACATTTTGAAGGATGATTTGTATTTGTTTCCGTATAAAGTGCAACTGACTTAAAGAATATTACCGACAGACCATCCACGTCGCATACGGTGGAATATGGTCAAACAGTCGCTCGAATGGTTGACACTGAACCTGATTTTTGGAAGGGAATTTTGATTACCAACGAAGACCATTTCACACTCTTTGGCGCCGTGAACATGCAAAATTACCGCATTTGGGGAACACCAGATCCATGAAACAACGTTGCATGACCAAAACGTGACTGCTTTTGCGCCAAAATCGTGATTTGGCCATTTTTCTTCAGAGAAGGCAAAACAGTCGATGGGAATCGTTATCGGTAGATGTTGGCTCATTATGTCTGCCGAAATGAGCACACAACATGCACACAAATGTGTGAAAAATGTCAGGACGGTTACAGTGCAGTTTTGGCAACGAAAATACTCTGTACGCAGACGCCACCCAGATCTTCGGATTCGACCCCTCCGTTCTTCTTTTTGTGAGGTTATTTGAGAAGCAAAGTGTACGCCCGCAAGTCTCAGACCATTGACGAGCTCAATGCAAACATTCGTGCCGAAATCATCGCTATACCGCCCGAGATGCTCGAAAAACATTTGATCAATAAAAACAAAAAAGGGCACATTTTGCTTTGTTCAATAACGGTGGCCGCTTGATTGATGTTGTATTCAAAAGCTAGTCCAAATAAATTAGTCCCGTTAAGTTTCGAATATGCTTTTGGTCTACGTGACCAAACTTGCGATTGGCTAAAGCTTCGTCATGTTTGTCTTAAGATGTAAGACCGATCTCTTTATGTTTGTGAAGAGCAGTTGATTGTCGATGATCGTAATGACAAACCTGCCGTTCGGATTCGACATAAAAATGTAGATCCTTTCCATTCATATACAAATATAACACGCACACCATTAGTGGAGGGAATGGCTCTCCCTAGACCATCAATGGTTATGCCGTTAAAAATAAAATAAATAATCTAGTTTTAATTAATTTTTTTAAACAGTTAATTTAACCAGCCAGTCATAATGTTAACTAACTTACATATGAAAGTAAAGAGTGTTTTTTTTAGAAGTGTGGTTTTCTATCTGGCAATAATTTTTTCGGAGTTGGTCTTTTTGACAGCTGCCACTTGATTTTTGCTTAGTTTGGTTTGCCATTTCAAAGTGAATAGACTTACGCCTAAACAATGTTTGCAAATTATTGAAATTTGTTATCAAAATTCGTGCTCTGTGAAAAATGTGTGTTATCGCGAAATTGTCTCCAGCGAAGATGTTCATTTTTGGTTCAATGGATTCGTGAATAAGCAGAATTGACGTATTTGGAGTGAAGACCAGCCAGAGCCATTCACCAGCTACCAATGCATCCCGAAAAATGCACTTTGTGGTGCAGTTTATGGGCAGGCGGCATCATTGGGCCGTACTTCTTCAAAGATGAACCCAATGGGGACCCTTGGTTCCAACAAGACGGAGCTACATGCCATACAGCCAACAATCAAACAATCAATTTAATGAAGGAAACTTTTGATGATAAGCCCGAGACGATTGACGCCTTGGAAGAGAATATTCGGTGCGTTATTACTGACATACGGCCCCAATTGCTTCGAAAAGTGGTGGAAAATTGGGCCTCTCGGCTGGAATTTATTCGAACCAGCCGCGGCGACTACTTCCCTGAAATCGTTTTTAAAACATAATGGCAAATACTTATCTTTATAATAAAGCTAAATGCGTTTTATTTCTTCTTGAAAAGCACACTTCTTAAAAAAACACCCTGTACATGGTTGTGTATTTCATATTAAATTAATTTTAACTTATAAAATAAATTTGTCGAAAATGCTCACAATCTCTTTAACATGAAAAGTTAAGTCAGTAAGAAAGGTTTAGAGCCTCATTTTCCACATGCTCTGGAAGCATTGTTGCGTATTGCATACATACATACATATATACATACATACATAAGTACGAGTATATACATATGTATGTATGTACATTTTTTCTTAATCTGAGATAATGGATATTCGATTATTTACATTTGTTATATTTGCTTTTATTTTGATGTTATTGTTGTTTTCACAAATATTATTTAACAGGCACTACATTGTACAACAAATAAAAGTATTCGAACAGCACATGTCACTTTCACATCCACGCCGGACACACAAACAATGAGCAAAAGTAACTAAAAAAAAAAAAAATATCGTTTCATAAAATCGCACACACGCAAATAGATAAACACAGTCACTCACACACACATACATGTGAATACGTAAACGTACGTACAAACTATGTACATTGTGTATGTACATTTCGAGGAGAACATTGACCGTATACAACAAATATGTACATTAGACACTTATGTACTCGACATTTTCGATGGTCATTGAAATTTCTACTTACACTATATTAAAAGTTGAAATATTTTTACTACATTCAATTTTATTCTGTTTACAATTAAATTGAGGGGACACAGGACAGCAGCAGCAAAATATCCGAATCCATAATATTTTTCTTTTTGTTTTCCCATTATTCCAGGCTGTCACATTTCCTTTATTTTTTCCTATTTATAGAGCAATGAATTTGAATGTGAAATATGCACAATCGACAGACCAAGACTCACACTCGTGACAATTTAATTTAGTAGCATCGCCAACGGAATAACTAGGAAGATTGATTTCAAATTGTAAACTTTTCCTGTTCGTTTGCAATACATACTCATTTATTTACCTTGAACTTGGAAGCATTTATTTAGTAATATGATGGCGTTGAAATATTAAGTAGTCGTGTTTTTATTAAACACGCTTAATAAAACTAAATTTTGCGTGGGAACGAAACATCAAGGATGTCATGCCTCATCAAGGATGACAGGTTGTCATTAGCAGCGGTAAATATAGCTGGCTAATTGTTTTGCTGGGAGAGAATTCTGGGAACTATCGCCTTTCTTGATATTCAAGAAATTATTTATGCAAAAGATAGCACACAGTTTTAATTAGATACTTATAAAATATTGAAATTATCCTTTCTTCCAGACTGCGCATTTCATCACTAAATTTTGACTGCACTATAGTTTTCAATACTACTAAATCTTTAGTTGTAGTGGAAGCCGAACCCCACCGACACTAAACGTTCAGTGGCAGGGGACATCATATTCCACTACCACTAAACATTTAGTGGTAGTGAAAACTTTTAATGGTATTTTTTCTTTTCAATGATACAACAGCCCATGGAGAGCATAGGCCGAGCGAGCTTCTCGCATCCACTCATGTTGTGCGTTTTGTAATTGTACATGAGTAGAAGGCACCTACAGTTTTTTGTCGAATCCCAACAGTGAATTGAAAAGATTTTAATAGGCAATTTTTACTGTTGTATGTTTGCCATTACCTGCCAAGAGGTGGTGCCGTGTAGAAAATGTTTCTTTCTTCTTTTTATTTTGCCTATGCCGAGATTTGAACCTCGGATACTCTGCGTAGCAAGCCAACGCACTACCAACTACGACAGCGACTACTAAGCTAGATGAATAATTAATCGGTTTCTTTTTTCATGAACTGAAATCCGGAAGAAGGTCTCAATTGAAACTTGCCCTCTATAGTAATCTTTCGAATTAAAATGGGAAAAGAAAAAATTTCGTTAAAAAAATTCTGTTCGTTATTCCCATGGGGGTCACAGTCGTGACCCCACACAGTCTATTATTTTAATAATGGTTTTACTCCAAAAGACTAAATATTATTAGATATCCTTTGAAGTTTGAATAACACAAAATTACACGGTGTGCACATGTTAGAACCTTTTTGTTCCATTAAGTAAAATATGTTTTTCTTATATATGTAATGTGCGATTATAAGCGTGATGGTGCTTTTAGTTTATTCCAGTTTTCATCGTCAACAGACTAATCACCTACTGAAACCACAGGTGAAGATTCATCGGCAACAGATTAAGTACCCACTAAAACCATAGGTGGCGATTCATCGAAAACATCAATCAATCCACCATTAAAACTACAGGTAGCGATTAACGACAATGAATCAATCTACCATTTAAGCCATAGATGGCGCTTCATCGACAACAGATTAAGTAGCCATTGAAACCATAGGTGGCGATTCATCGACAACTGATCAATCAGCTACCCAAACCACAGGTGGCGTTACATCGACAATAGATTAAATAACCACTGATACCATATGCCATTATCAAAATATTCACGTTGTATGATCTCAACAGGTGGAAAATTTTCCATTTACTGGTTTGAGAATTTGCGAAAATTATGAGGTTGACTAGAAACTTAGTAAATCTTGTCTATTGGTTGTTGTGCTAATGTGAATTGTTTTCTTTCCACGGAGGAAAGATTTTCAGGCAACTTTTCAAGTAATCTTCTGCCCTTCTCTTTCGTTAAGAAGCTGGGAATTCGGCCACCTCAATCACTGGCTGGTATAATCTATGGACTTTGGTCGGCTCCAATGAACTCATTTGCCATTCATGGTGTCTCTCCGCATTAGTCTTTGCGAGTTGTTTTTCAATGAAATTCGAATTCTGTTGTGCCTCAAGTTGCTTGGGAAGTCTACACTTTCGCAATCTATCGGTGCTGTTTTTGGGGTTTTACTTCACAATGGCACAATCTTAATTATGTTGGGCCTCTATTTTGCGACGAAAAATACATCATACATACATACATACTAAAACTTCAGCGATTCTGAAAAATACTTTTTAACAAATGTGTCGAGCATAGTGATACTAATTTCTTTGAAATTTTTCACACTCCCAAATTAAAATAAACTACGAATTTTTAAGAAATAAATCTGGCAGTACTCCACTTGAGCTCGCATTTCACTCGACTATTAAAGTTGAAGCAGTGAGGGGAAGAGTGGTGAATCGAAAACGCACTAGTAATGGAAGGCTCTTCGTTTAAATTATTCAAACAAAAACCACCCCTAAATGCATTACGATTGAACTAGATACAGGGAAAGAAGTCATGATTACTACATTTCATTTTTTTTCATCATTTCTTTTCTTTGCTTCTATTTTTAGCTTTCCCTTCCTTTAACTTCCTTTCTAATCTATGATGACGGCGGACGGACACTAAGCTTTTCATCATCATTTCATAATGTATTGTAATATGACCAGGCAGAGAAAAAAATGCACAATATTTCCTTTTGTTACTTGTGGACGTTTATGCTTATTTTCTTAGTTTATGTTTTTTATTATTGTTTATTACTAACTACTCCTGCATTGCAATACAATAGATATCATACAAACACATATATAAAGACAGATAGTAAATCTAATATTTGGCATATCTAAAAATAAGTCTTAGAAAATCAGCAGAAATAATTCAATGAAACTGCCACTCAAATGAACACACATAAATTTGATATACATAAGTACTATGTACATATGTATGTATGTATGTATGTATGTATGTATGTGTGCATGTATATGTGTGTATGTGTGTCTATGCATCATGTACAAAACGAAAACAATAGCAGCGAAAACTGAAAATTGGTATGATTTAATGACATCATGTCCTGGACAGTGGCGGTTGGGCGCTATTGTCTCAAATATCTAAAGTGTACGAGTATGTGCGAATGAGAACAAAAAATAAAAGTAAGTATACATTAAATTTATTGCCATTGTTGTTGTGATTTTTGGAATTAATTGTTGCACAAATATCAACACAACAGTACCAGTTAATCTGTGAGAGTTTATGTGTGTATGTGTCTGTGTGTGTGTGTGTGTGTTATAAAACAAATAATGTCACAATTTACGAGTGGTACGTTTGTGACATGCTGCACGCTCTCCTTCCTCTAGTACATACGTATTTGGCTAAGGAGCAATAAAGCAGATTTTTGGCTACGATGCCGAGTAGAGACAGAGCAATAGAAACGATTATTAAATATCAATTAAATTGTAATGATCGATGCTGAACATTAATTTAATGCTTAAAAACATTTGCACAGATTTTTATTTGTATTCAATGACAAAATAAACAAGTTTTTAACAATTATTAAGTCAATCACAGTCATAAAACAGATATGTATATTATCTCTTAGGTATAAAAAGGAATAATATCTGTGTATTTCTGTTATTGTATGTAAGGCGAGAAGATTCCATGTTCTGGTCCATATTATTCTTCAAATTAGTTAATGTACAGTCTCAAAAATTATTTATATATTTAGGCCAGTTTGATATTTATGGTCAACAATATGTGATACAATTTTTTTAATCTTAATTCGATTTAGCCTGTGTTTGCTTTGTACCACAATATACTCTTTTATTAAGCCTGGCACGCAAGGATGGTTTAAGTAAGCAGGACAAATATCGGTACTGAGCTTTACAATAAATGTTGATATTTTTTTAATATTTTCGGTAATATTTGACAAGTTTCTCTTTCCCTATCATATATTAAATAAGGGATTAAATAAGGAGGTATGTGACACCAAATTATAATAAAAATACAGTATACTTTCAGGGTACGCTTTTTAAAATGAAACTTCTTTAGCGATTGTGCATTATTCAGTGAATTTCTTCAGTGTTGGGGATGGTTGGTTTTGCTGTAGTTTGCGTAAAGAAAACGAAAATTTACTATTCCACTACTACTATATCTACAACTAGGTTGTACCACTTTTCTATTATTGATTCTATTCCTTTTCTATTTCTTTTCTACTACTATTTTCTACCACTTTTCCTCCTACTTTCTACTAATTGTTTTACCACTATTTCCTACTACTGCTTTTTCTACTTGGGGATGGTTTGTTTTGATGTAGTTTTCGTGCAGCAAGGGGCGAATTTACTATTCCACTACCACTATTTTCTACTATTTTCTACTTTTCAACTAATATTTTCTGCTACTTTTCTACTACTAATTTCTACTTCTTTTACTACTATTTTTCTGAGTAAATCTTCATTAGCGCGGTTGTGAATTAGAAAATTAGAAATTTGTAAAACGAAAAAGTGACGAGTAAAATTGTTCAGATAAGCTTAAAAATAACAGGTACATAGTTTTTAAGTAGGTATGTAGTTATTACTAATTTTTTTTTGTCATAAAAAAGTTGAGCATATTTCTAGAGCCGTTTTAATATTAATATAATACAGAGTAGGAAAAGACAAAAGTTATTGAAATTAAACTTCTGTCTACTTCTAAGCAGCTTATAACCTGGGAAAATAAAAATATGGTACACATCGCTGATCAAGTGTGCCGCTACGCATAATATTGTGGTTTTGTTAGTAACATAGAGTTTTTAGTAATACTAAACATGAAGCCCTACACTGGAATCCTCAAGGTGTAAAACTGATGAAACCGTACTTAACTTTGGCAATTACACCTGAAACGTTATATGGCGTGAAACACTAAACCGGGTCAGAATCGAAGACAGAGTTATGAAAATATGTACTTCACACATTTAGAAGTTTCCGTATTTTACTAGCCTAACTTAACTATAAATTGGCCTAAAAGTATACAACATTATGGTACAACGTCATATGCTCTAATGTGCAATACGTAGCTTTATTTTTTCTAAACTTTTTTTTTATTTCATTTTTTTATTTTCCAACAAATTCGGTGATTAAAGGTCTTGCCCTGAAATCATTTTCATAGATTTTGTCAAGATTAATACTTACCTTGTCATATACTCTTATTTCCCTTTCAAGTGATTTACTAAACCCTCATGCTCATGCTCACACCAGATAAAATTACAGTTCATTTTATATACACTTCACTTCAACCAAAGATTGCTACTTACGAACGCTCTTAAAACGTTTCCAAACTAACTACAATAGAAAAGAAATAAATTGAAACGTAATCAATCTACTGCCTATAAATATTAAATTAAAAGAATTTCTCATCAATATTTTGGCATTTAATTGATAATTTATTTTCACTTACAGCTTAAAGCGCGGCAGAACATTCTCAACATCACCCGCAGCATCCAGAACGAATCTCCCCGCCTTCGTCTGCCGCGGCATTGACGAAAACCAATCACCAATGTGGAGCCGCACCCGCATAATCTGTATTTGATTTTCCCAATGGTTGCAGCCAGGTCAGAAAAAAAGGAGCATAAAGACCGCAAGAAAATTGAAAAAAACGATGGGGAAAGCGAACAAAGCCAAAAACAAGAACCGGTATAAGTAGCAAACAGGCACAAAGTACTTTATCGAAAATTGTTAGGTACTATTTAGAAGGTACTTACATAAAATGGCTACTTTTTTTTAACTACGTGCGAAGTACCGATACCAATACCATTATCAATATCAATATCTACCAGTGCCATACACAAACATCATTAAGTCGCTCTCACCACCAACCGCTCTACCTTCACTAAGCAAATCTGATGTTTGTTTGGGCTTCTGTGTTTCAGGGCTTCTGTGTTGCAGTAGGAATAGAAAACTCCTACTTTTTCACTTCTTCTGCGTACCATATTTACGTATGTATGGCTGCGTGTGTATGTGTATACTACAGCATCCACTACTATACTACTATTACTACTGCTACTACAATTTTCGGCTCGATACTGCTATTTTTATGGGTTTGTCGTTATATATTTTTGTAGTTTGGCATTATTGCTTCTGCTACTAGTGCTAGTGCTGGTGTTGATGTTGTTGTTACTGCTGTTACTGCTACTGCTGACCTGATTTTTATGACGTCATTTGAGCAATTCAATTTGTTTACATTGAAATTGCGCGTACACACACACACATACAATCACACTGTATACACGCACAAATAACACACTCCTGCACATACATAAATACCAACACAGATACATAAAGAGAAATTCCCATAGCAGCCAGGTAAAGTTGTACACATTCACTTGGATATTTGTATGTGCGTGTGTGTGTACGTCTATAAAAGCAATTGGCGCGCAATAGTAAGGGTAAAAAAAAATTCCATTAAGAATAGTACAACAACAATATGGCAACTGCAGCACTAGCAGCACCAGCAGCAAAAATAGGGAAGGAGATTTAGCAGGAGCATCGCAACGAGATTATATTTGGGGAGGTGAAAAAGAAGAAAATCAACAATTTTCATTTATTATGTATGTACGTAGTACTCGTACCTACATGCATACATAGCAATATGTAGGTATAGAAACTTAATTAAAACGTAAATAGAAAATAGAATTTACTCTCCTGGATTAAGTTGCTTCTAGTTGTTATTTTTGGTTTTTTTTTTTTGTGTTTTCACACCAATCCTTGCTACTTAACTAAAAATAGCATTTCAACAGCAGCCACACACACACGCACACACACACACACACTCATACAAGTGCGAGCACTTGAGCAGCATAACAACATCCTTGGCAACTACCACAGCATTGGTTGGTTGGTTGGCTGACTGACTGGCAGGATGGTCTCCTTTTGAAAAATTGCCCAACAGCGGAATAGGCGGGGGAGCAGCATTTGAGAAAAAGTACTTTTTAAATTCTTTTCTTTAACATCAATTTGATTATTGGTTCTTGTTGTTGTTGTTGTTGCTATTACTGTTGTTACTGCTATTTTTACAGCTGGCAAATTAGGGACGTATGCCAGGACCATTACATATATCAGGCAATAGCAGCACCAAAACACAATAACAAATCGACAGCAATCATAGCAACAATTCAAAATTACAAAAACAAAACCAGTGAAAGAACTAATTTTTGCACAAAGAACAAGAAAAAGAGTTCAAAGGAGTGAGTGTGTTAAAAATCTGTGCGCTGACATTTATTTTCATAGTATGCGAGAGCAGCGCTCTCACATTCACCATATAAGTTTTATTCAGCAGCAGTCTCTTATTCTCTCTCTCTGTCTCTCGCTCTCTCCCTCGCTCTCTCCCTCTCTCTCTCCCTCTCTCTCTCCCTCTCTCTCTCCCTCTCTCTCTCTTCCTCTCCCTATCCCTTTCTCAATATGTATTGACAAATTACAACATATGGAGCAGTGCTGTTATTTTAGATACAATTGTTAATTTTTCGAATTTCTTGGTACAATTTTTGGGATTGATTCTTGCTCTGTAATTTCTTTGAAGAAAAAATTGTAATTTTAAGTTTAAGCAGTTAAATACGTCTAATAAGTACATAAAAAGTGTGAAAATTCCAATGTAGTGTCCAAAATTCAACAACAATTGTTGTGTGTAACAATTTTTCACAAATTTTTTCAATATTTTGACCAAAATCTAAAAACTTTTCAGTATTAACTACTTAATAAAACAATTTAAAGTATTTTTCCAGTGTCCTAGTGTAGGTTGTAAGTTTAGTCAAATTAAGAAAAGTATTTGAACTAAGTACAAAAAACTGATAAATATGGTCTCACAATATTTTTGTTAGGGGGAAAAAGTGCTGTTTACTGCATTTCCAATTTCTGTAAATATGTCACTCGAAACCAAGATTAGTATCGATGCTTCAGATGTGTTATATAATTAATATTTTGATAAAAAAAACTAGATTTAATTCTGCTTTGGATGAGTACTAACTTTTAAAAATCTGAATAAATTTGTGGTATTGAGCTTTTAGGTTTTGATATGGGATGTAGAATTCCTGGAGATTTGTATTATGTACATTCTTTTATTAGACCAGACCTACAACTTGCATTACGTGTCGAGTTTTTTTCAATGCTATTTACTTCTTATACCTACTACATTTTATTGGTAGAGCCGATATATTTTGGAAATTATCATAATATAAACCTAGGCTCCTTGTGTCATATGTATACATATGTACACTGCTATGTTAAAAGGCAGAAAGAAATATATAAAGATTGTACAAAAAATGCGACGTTTTAAAGAAATCTGGCTTTGTAGTGGTCTGAATACTTGAATTATACCATATGTATAGCAAAATATAACATACCTCGTTTAGGTACAATCAAACTCAAAAATTTAAAATAACAACACTGTTATGGAGCTTTTCTTGTTGTTATTTTAATACCTTCTATTTTGTGAGTGTATACTCACTAGCTTAATCCGTGAAAGAGAGAGAGAGAGAGAGAGTGAGAACGAGAGAGAGAGCGAGTTTAATAGAGATGAACAGCAACAGCCACTGTAATGAAACCATAACAAAAACAGTCATAACTCAGTGATTTTCTGATACTCATGTCAAATCAATTTGTCAGAAATCACTGACAGCTGCTTTTTCGCTTTTTGGTAAGCTGAAGCTCATGCCTATATACATGGTATGTACATACATGCATATATACATACCAAATCTCGAATTGACATTTAGCGTATTTGGTAAGAATGAGTATGTGTGTGTGCCTTGCTTGGTAGTATGCTGTTGCTGCTTGCCTTTTTATTATTACTATTTTTTTTTTAATTCTGTTTGCACTTTTCTGTATGCCACAACAACTCAACTCAACTCGTCATTTTTGCATACACACGTACACGTGCACACCAAAACAGATACACACACATACATACATATACTAATGCAATATTTAGACAATACTACTCTGCTGTTTCTACTGCCTCTGTACTTCTTCTTCTTTTTTAATGGCACAACAGCCCATGGAGGGCCTAGGCCGAGCTTTTCGCACCCATTCATAAACCATTCATGTTGTGCGTGTTTTATTTGTACATGAATGGGAGGAATCTACAGTTTTATGCCGAACCCGAACGGCGAGGTGAATAAATTTTACTTTTGTAGGTTTGCCATTGCCTGCCAATAGGTGGTGCTGTGTAGAAAAATGTTTTTTTCTAATTTTTGATTTTGCCTGTGTCGAGATTGCAACCCCAGACACCATGCGTAACAGTCCAACGCACTATCATTACGCCACAACGACCACTACTGCCTCTGTCCGGCGTTTGAAAATGCGGAAAAAGAAGGTCTTTGACTGATTTTTTCATACTTGCTGTATGGTTTGGTTTTTCTTTCTATTTTTGTTTATTTGTTTTTGGTTCGGTCGTTCGTTTTGTTTGCTTCATCCAACAGTAGGTTGTAATAATTTTTCCTTTTTGTTGTTGTAGGCTTTTGTAGTTTTAAAGCTGCCAATGTTGTTGTTGTTTCATGTTTTTTTTCTGTATATTTGCTTTATGTTGGCAACATAAAAGGACAACATGAAAAATGGATTTTTGTGTCAGTTGGCTTGTTTTAATTTAAATTTTTTGTTGCATACTTACATGCATACGCTATAAGGTACATGGGTGGACCATTTATAATTTGGAATTTGATTTTGGTGTAAATAAGAAATGAATAATGTTTTTTTAATGTGGATTTTATTATTCCAAAGTACAATCCTTCCGGTTAGCTTTGAAATTTCGTCATTAAGAGCCTCAATCGTTTCTGGATAGCTAGCGTAACACTTATCTTTAACGGCTCCGTACAAATAATAGTCCAACGGAGTCAAATCGCTACTGCGTGTTGGCCACTATACATCACCAAAACGGCAACTAACGCGATTTTCAAAATTCGAACGCAAATAATTGATTGTCTTGTGTCTTGTGTGCCACGGCGCTCCATACTGCTGGAACCAAATGTTGTCTAAGGCAATGTCTTCTAAAATAGGCCACAAATAATCAGTTATCATTGTGCGGTAGCGCACAGCTTTCACTGCAACGCATCTTCCTTCCTCATTATCAAAGAAAAATAGCCCAATAATACCGCTGGTCAAAAAACCACACCAAACAGTTGATCGTCGTATCGGTTGCATTGGCTTCTCAAGAATCATACATCTGAGCCCCTGATCTAACAATTTAGCATATTAACGTAATCATTACAGTTTTAATGTAATTTTATTAAAATTCCATTAGAAGATTCAAGAATATATCGACACATTTCGTTAACAGGAAATATACAACTAATTTTCCGTCCAACAAAACATTAACCTCTCTAACTTCCAAATAAAAGAAAACCGCGCGCAAAGTAGAGTCTGTGTGCTTCCCATACCGACATAATGGCATTCTGGAAATTCGAATGGATATCATCAGCCTTAAATGGTATGTGTGGCATTCTTCCTGGCCACTATTTGCAGATTGCGGTTAAGGAATACTCCCCGCATATTGTATGTCCCGCATGTCAACACAAATGGGGTAACGTTGTGATCATCCAAGACGCCACGCACGTAACCACCGAATGCCTTTTTAGAAACAATAGTTGTGAGATAGATAACTTCAACAGAACGTTACCTTCTCTAATCCAATGGCTTTTAAAGTACTTTTTATACTATCTGAATGTCATTGCAGTCTTTTCTACATTCAAAACTTCATGCCGATGCCATTCGAAAGTGAAGTTCAAAAGTGAAACGAATCGCATTTAGAGGCAGAAATGATTTTTGGTATTACGCAATCAGTTTTCCCATCTATCGCTTTGCTCTCAAATACGAAAGAGAAATGTTGTGAAGCCAAAACACATTTGCAGAATCAAGATTTAGATAATTTAGTTATCGCATATCTTATCTGAAAACTGTGTTCTATAGAAACTGGAGGTCTTTTGTCAAATTATGTGAAAATATTAGAGCAAAAATTTCCATCTGTTTGCTTTATGTAAAGAGATAATGCCTTCGAGCTTTAAAAAATCGACGTGCAGGTTCTCAATAGATCAGATTCCAGTTGGTATCGTCGATATGATAATAGTTACATAAATATGCCATATTCTTGACACCTTATTAAGCTGTCATTTTTAGTTGCCCACATACAACATTTTCACTGAATAATTTATAGAATTTTAACTTAGAAAACCTCATCTTTCTCACAAATAGACCATAAAACTTAAACATAAATATTTAATATAATAATTTACTCGAAATACATATTATATAACAAGTCAACTCCTTGATAAAAGCCAAAAATGTGTTTTTATTATTTTCGGTACGGATTTATTATTGTTGTTGTTGTTATTTAAACCCGTAAAATACAACTTTTGCGTAAACTTTAAAATGCACAAAGGATGACTAGATGGAACAAGTAAAAATTCAATTACACTCAACATCACGTCTCTGGAACTTTAACTTAACCCAACTGAAACAGAAGCAGCAGAAACAACAACAATAATAAAGCAACAAAAACATAAACACGTGCATAACATCCCATCGCAAATATGGGGCTACTACTCCATGTACATACTTACATATATGGTATACCTACATAGATGAGCAAAGGGCAGGGGCACTACTATCTCATACATATATAAGTATACATACTCCAAGTCCATAGTTTCTGTCCATTTTCATTTGTGGTTATTTATCGTTGAGAATGAGTCACAAGAAGAGGCAAACACACACACACACATACATATATATAAATGCATCTACTCAAATCTGTCCACATGTACATATATTTGTGTATGTATATGTTTGTGCATGATTTTGTAGTTGCCCTACATGCCGTCATTGCTGTTGTTCTGTTGTTCTATCTATGTACACCCTGTACTTACCTTCCTTTTGTCTGTATATTTGTTTGTTTTGTGTTGGAATGCACCTTTGAGCAAGACAAGGTTTATTGTATTTATATGGTGCATATATTCAGATACTCGTATGTGGGTTTGAATGTGTTAGTGTTTGTGTATGTATATGTAGAAGAGAGTGTATGATGCCTCGTACTATGAGAACTTGTTTTTTAGTTGTGTATACGACCCAATCCCGTGGGTTATGCGACACAAATGTAGTCACAACTCTACTACATACAATATTGTTTGTTTGTGTATTTAGGAGTAAGTATAAGTTTGTGTATGTGGTGTGTATGTCGCACATTTGTGATATGACTACTTCCACGACGCGAACATTTTCACCTAGGCTTTCACGCACACAGTAGCATTTCAGTTTGTTTCAATTTCCTTATCCGCCGTATGGCTTGATTTTTAGGGTGTACAAAAAAAGAGATGTAAATTTTTGAGGTGGCATTTTTATTTCTTAAAATAATTTCTATAGAAATAGTTAGAAATTCAGAGTAAAGAAATGTTGGTTTGTATAAGTCTTTTTTTTTTTAATATAAAGACAAATTGAAGAAAAATAAATTTTTATGTTTTTGATTTTTTATGTTATTGATGTCTTATATTCAAAGCCGCTGGCCTTCAAATTTGTCCCACCCATGGGGGTAATTCACATTCCAAATTTCAGTCCGATCGGACAAAAAGTATCTGCTATCCTAACTTTTGTCCTTAAGCTTAAAAATGTTTACTAAATGCACGGCATTTTTTTTTGTGTTAAGGTTGTTCAACATTTAAACCAGGGTATGTTGCCGGGCGATAAAAGGAAGGAAAATGGCTATTTTGAACCCATAAATAGTGTAACGAAGTATCCATCAGAAATTCGATGCCATTGGCGTCTTTCTTCACCATAAATGTCAGCGAATGAGCAGCTCCTGTCAAGATTCAGAGCACAACACGTGGGCTCATGATCTGGCAACGCACTACCCAGCCAACTTACCAAATTTCTTAATTGGAATTTATTTTCATTACACCCTTGGGGAACCTAACATAACGAATTTCGCGAATACCTCCAGATATGAATCGTAGGAGTGAAATGAAATAGCTTCCGTGGAACAACAGGTCGAAAAGTGGCAAGTTCGTCAAAAACCAAAACTTACATCAAGTGGTCAATAAAATTCTCTGGTGGTGGGCAGCAGCTCTACTAAAATTTACTAAAGGCCGATAAGGACTTCGAGAGTCAAACGAATTCTGTATCAAGCGACAACCTTGACAAAGGTGTTACTGTAGCCAGTTTGGATGGTATAAACTGACAGCCCCGGTATCAGACTAAGGATACGATAGACCAATCATACATCCATATTAAATCGCATGATTAACGAAACTGAAACAAGACAAGATATTGACTACCTTTGGCACACGAATTGAACAATGAAATGCAATGGAAGCTTAAGTAACCATTCAGACTGCACCAACTAGAAATAAAATTTAAGTATTGGATATTAGCACACGTTTAGTTGCAAATATCTCAAAAGACAAAACATTCGTGAAAATTACAGAAAATAGTTTTCCACTTATTATTCAAGCTTTCCAGCAAGCCATCATTCATCGAAAACCGAAAATCTTATCGCACTGTGTTATATTTACGAGCTGAAATTTGTGTCTAAAAGAGATTAGTGAGGCCCTACATCTTATAAGGAACACACATCTTGTGAGGCGATACCGTGCTTTGACTCCGCACACCTCAACAAATATATATGGATGTGTGCCAAAGGCAATTCAGTGATCTGAACAATTTATGGATAAGCTCCTGGTATGCAGCATCCTGAGTATGGTATGTAGGTTCACTAACAGACACGTTGAGTTGCAATTTTGAACGAAGTTACGCGATCTGTGATACTCAACAACTTCCATTCTATTACTTATCTTCTGTATAGCGCAAATCATGTGAAAAACTAGGGGTGACTACAGGGTGGCAAGAGAGTGGTTCTTGCTCTTCATTTCTTTTCTCTGAGTACCGATTTAACAGTGATATTTAGATTTTAAAAAATATCAACTCTACCTATGACATGGATATTTTTTTTGTAATTAACCATGTTGAAAAACGAGTCAGCTTGTGTTAGGTAAGTGGCACCAATCTCAGACTTTCCTTTGGCAGTTGCGGCAGAGCTCTTGTACGGACTCAATGCCCTATTATACTTTGAGTGCTGGGAAACTGTCCATTATTTGATTATTTCCAAAGAGACCGTATGAAATGAGGCATTCATCTAGATCGCCTCAAGAAAATTGTTGTATGATATAGCAGCCTTCCAAAAGCAAAGTCCAAAGTAATAGTTTGCATATCCTACTTTTATTATTTTTAACTATACAAGGAGTGTTAACTTTAAGAGAAAAATCATTTTTAGTAAAACATAAAACTCTTTACAAACAAAAATAACACTCTTAACAAAAAGTCAGTACAAATTTCACGTAAATTGCGAACAGGGTATATTGCTTTTGATCGATTAACTGTTACAAATACAAAAAATGCAAATAAAAAAATGATGCTCCATTAGCATGGAGTGTTCGCAGTAATCAGCCGTAATTTACATTTCGACAAATTTTAAAAGCTAGAGAAATGTCAGCGGTATAATATGTAGCTAAGAATAATCCTGTTAAAATTTGAATAATTAAACATAATCCTAATAGTGACCCAAAATTTCATCAGGTTGAGACATTAATAGGAGCTGGCAAATCAACTAAAGCATTATTTGCAATTTTAAATAGTGGATGGGAGGTTGGAATAGGTTTATTCATTATTGATTTATTAAACGAAGAGGACCAAAAAATAGATTAGTAATAATAATTACTGCAATTAAAGAAATTTATTAAAAGTAGGGTAATTTAATTAGTTGGGTAATTATATAATTTATTTAAAGATAAAGAACACCCGCTATTAGGCGTCGTAGGTAAGTATAGATATATATATATATGTGGCATGTGGCATATATATATGTATGTGGCATAATATATATGTACATATAGTATAAGTGAACACTAAACTTGGTACAGACATTTAGTATTATCAGGAATAGGTTAAATTCTGAAATGGGTAAAATCGGTCCAGGGGCCGTGTTATCTGTCATACAAGTGAAATGTTCAAAGAGTGATATTGAAGGAAATTCTAAAGCGAATTAATCAAAACTCGATACACATAATTAAAATTAAACGATTGTTCTGAAAATTGCCAACATTAGGCAAAAGCCAAACCTACTTCCAATACAAGTGAAATGTCAAAGGAAATAGTGAAGCAAATGGAACCAATTTGGTATACACAGTTAAAATATCTTCAAAAACAACTGCTGGGAAAATTATCATTTTATGCGGAGGGTTGTAAGGTATATAAGGTCCGTATGTGCCCGAACTTTGCTTTCGGGATTTTTTAAAGTGAGTTCATATCTCTACCTTATCACTGTGGCTTCAGGCCTGATAAATCCACCATCGGCCAGATATTCACATTGCACCAAGTCCTGGAAAAGAACCCAGAAAAACCGATCGACATCCACTATCTATTTGTCGATTCGCACGATTTGGGATCACTTGTACGCTGTAATATTTGATTTTGGTTCATTCGTCTTTCCAAAATAACACTGACTGACACCACCAGCGCAGTGTTAATTGAGACAGACCTCTCCACGCCATTTGATACCAAAAGAAGTTTCAGACAAGGTGACTTCTATCATGTGACTTCTTAAACCTTATGCTGGAGAAAATAGTTCGATCTTGCGAACATCAACATCTCTGGCACTATATTCTACAAGAGTGTTATGCTGCTAGTATACGCTGATGATATTGACATCATTGGGACCAACGCGCGAGCAGTCAGTGCAGCATTCTGACAAAGAGTCATGGCGTCTTGGATAAAATGTTACTTTTGGCAATTCTACTTTTGAAGTCGTCAAGAATTTCGTTTACCTAGGATCCAGTGTTAATACAAGCATTAATGCCAGTCTTGAGATCAAGCCGATATTGACTCTTGCCAACAGGTGTTACTACGGGCTCAGAGACGTGAACATTGACCATCAATGATGAGAGGCTGCTAGGAGCGTTCGAGAGGAAGATACTCCGTAAGATCTACGGTACAGTATGCGTGGACGACTTGTATCGAATATGATGGAACTATGAGCTGTACACTGACATAGTCAAGCGTATTTAAATCCAGAGGCTTCGCTGGCTGTATCATGTTGAGCGAATGGAAGAAAGCGCTCCGTCTTGACGGGTGTTTTATTCGAGCCACGGTGGAAAGACCAGGTACAGGGCGACCTGACTGCACATGTCTTATATACTGGAGCCAGCGCGCGCATAACAGAGAACTAGCGAAGCTTTATCAAGGAGGCCAAGACCGATCATCGATTGTAGTGTCAGCTAAGTAAGTAAGTAAGTCATATACATTTCAAGATGAGAACCCGTGGCAACTGGAACACCAAAGTGACTTACTCTACTGAAGGTAATAAACGTATAAGTTACAATAAGATCTGTAAATCCTAAAAGCTGAGGTTGAACTTGAAAATACTTTTGAATGAAGTAGCTATTTAAATTCATCTGAAAAAAGTTGTAGTGTATGAAAAATAAAGAAAATACCTAATTTTTCAGAAATCGGCAAGAGATGTAGCCGTGGCTTTATCAATTTAGATTTTTTGAACCCAACCTAATACTCCTAAAACTACCTTTAACTTTATGTTGGAGTAGTAAATATCTTCTGATACAGATATGTCGTCGTGGGCACATACTTGTTCTGTTTTTTTCTTCTGTTTTTTTTTTATACGATGAAGGTGGAAATCTTGCCTAACTAAAATTACCTCTTCCTTCCTCTTCCACTGTATGTTTGTGTGTGTGAGTTAATTTCATGTACAAATAGCACTTTGACTGCAACAATAATCGCTGCTTGCGCTACACACACGAACACAAATAGTAATGCTTACCTCTACATTCCTACCACGTACATGAGTGTGTACATAGGTAGTTACATACTTCGATGGACAAGCACTTCATCTTGCTCGGTTTATGGGCACACGACATTTGAACGTTTTGACTTTAAATGAGAATGACATAAACTGATTTCGCACATAAACTCACAAGACACATTTAATTCTTGTTTTTATTGTTATTATTATCAATATTTTCATTTGTAGCATTTGATATGTACTTAGATATATGTATATGGACATATTTAGCTAAGTACGAGTATGCTAGCAATTGTTGTAATACATGTTTTTAAACATGTGGTACACTTCAATTGTTATTCCGTGGTCACTTCCAAGTTTGGAGCTTTTTGTCCTTGTCCCCTGACCCGTTTCAACATAACGAGTGAATAATTGGCTGCAAGACATTTACGTTGTGTAAAAATGCATGCCATTCTGTGGAGAGGTTTGCTGATATTTTAGACATCTATCAATGGATACAAAGTATGTGTGGCTAAGTGTTTATAAATGTTGCCTACAAAAACACAAAACAAACAAATGTATACTTGGCATATATTTTTTTGATTGTGTTTTTTTTTCTGGTAGGTACATTTTGTTTGCCTTAAAATATGTTAATTTATTACAAGACAAACTTTTCTTGTTTGTCGTTTCAATGCTAGCTGCTGTTGCTGATGCTGTTTCTGTACGACAGCAACATTTATCTTGTTTTGAGGAGAGAGAGCAGAGAGAATCCAAAAACATGTTCACAATATGGAAATTGAATTTTTATACAAGTGTTTGCATGATTAATTGAAATTTTCGTTGGCAACGCATTACTCATTACTCACAGAAAATTGTCAACTGTGTGAATATGCAAAACACATCTAGAACAAGAAATACGTAGCTTTAATGTTTTTAAGGGATGCGTGGACTGCTGTATGAGAGTTTTGAAGTGGAGTTCCTGGTATTACACCACACCTTATATTGGCAAGCATTCGATTGTAAAAATTGGCAAGGAAAATGTTTTTGCCTCGCTGTACGTATGTTGTGCCATAAATGTTTAATTGCCAGAACTGGAAACGACTGCTGTCGTATTTTTACTGAAGCAAAGTTGACTGTTTCAAATGAATGAACAGGCATTGACTTTAAAATGACTTTGTAACTTAATAACTAAAATTATAAGTCTCTCATGAAATGAAACACTGCAATAAGAAAACTGAATTTATTCGCAATGACTTCAACGATTCAATGATTAGATTTTTTAACAGCTCCGGTTGTTGCATGTAGTTGCTTTGATCTTCTTACTTGACAATATTTTTTAGTCAACTGTTGTACGAAGTACGATTCAAATAAAATTTCATCATAATTATACCTATGTATGATATTTTCGTACTTATAATTGATTTTTTAAAACAATATTTGTCCAGGCTACCGATTTGTCGCAAAAGTAAAAGTGTTTTTTAATATACTAAGGTACTGTAAAAGTCAATGCAGTTTTAGTCCAACTGTACTTTAAATCTAGTAAGAATTTTAATGTTTTAGAAAGCAGTGCATTTGGTTCTTCTATTAAGTACGCAGTACAACAGGTCAAATAACAGTACTGTACTACTGAGAGTACGGTTGGTCACATTATTCATAGCCATTTCTTCCCTAATTTAAAGAAAATACTTGATAACAAGTCCATATAAAAATGATAAATACCTAAGCAACTGCTTGGAAGTCTTAAAAACGTCTGGCTATTTATGTACTATGTATGATTTCGATAATATTCTTTGAATCATATAGAAACCACAATATCAGATTAATCCAATTAGTGTAAGTAGAGTGTAAATAATCGTTAAATAAATTTAATTTTCGCGAAAACATTTGTCCTCATTCAAACGTGAAAATGTCACGAAAGTTCGTAAGAATTGCCAAAACTTTTACGCAAAATATGGGAATAGTATAAATCTGAGTGGCCGCTGTGACGTAATGGTAGTGTGTTGGACTGTTACCCAGAACCCAGTTCCGGGGTTCTAACCTAAGTACAGCAAAAATCAAAAAGTAGGATAAACAATTATTCTACACAGCACCACCTCTTGGCAGGCAATGGAAAACCTACAAGAGCAAAAATTGCCTATGAAAAACTTTTCACTTCGCCGTTCGGATTCGGTATAAAACTGTAGGTCCCTTCCACTCATGTGCAAATATAACACGCACAACATGAATGGATGCAAAAAGATCGGCCTAGGCCCTCCATGGATTTGTTTGCCATTAAAAGAAGAAAGAATAAAACTGTTGAAAATGACACACAAAACAAATATTCCTTATTTTTACGGAAGTTACCATAAAGGGAAAATCATTTGCAGCTCAAATAATAAATGCTTAAACTACAACATTTTCGTAAAGTTTTCTATAAAAGTATTTAGTCCCTATTATAAACTAAAATATGTAACACTGAGTGAAAGACGTTCTTGAAATGTTTCTCGTTGATATTGGAATAGATAAAAAAATATTTAACATATAGTAAGCTGCGTTTTATTCGCCAAGTAGTTTAACATGTGCAAATAAAGCATTCAAGTTGTTAAATCTCTTCTTCGTTGTATTGTAATTCACAATGTAACAGCTCAATAGCATTGGCACCTGGAGGTGACCTTCTAGCACGTAACCATAAGCATTTCCATATATTCTCTATTATGTATTGGTTTTTGCCAACCATATAACACTTTAATTTAATTTTTAGTTCCCTACTTTTCTTCGGCGGACATTTCGACATTTTTCCTTTCTGTTTTTGACATACTTTACTTCTTCTTTAATTTTTCACAGTTCACAGTAGGGTTGTTACAGAAATCAGGGATGTAGCACCGCCCTAGCTGTACATAGCAGCTATAGTTATACGTGCCAGCTTTTTATTATCAGATTATTAAAATTAAATACAATCAATAGTTTCTACAAATTACATATGTACTATGAATAGAAAATTGCATTGCACAAATAAATGTCAGCCTTGAGATCAAGCGAAGACTAACTCTTGCCAACAGGTGTTACTACGGGCTCAGTAGGCAATTGAGAAGTAGAGCCCTCTCTCGACCGACGAAAGTAACGCTTTATAAGACCCTCATCCTTCCCGTCCTAATGTATAGCGCAGAGACGTGGACATTGACCATCAATGAATCAATGATGAGAGGCTGTTAGAAGCGTTCGAGAGGAAGATACTCCGTAAGATCTACGGTCCAGTATGCGTGGACGACGTGTATCGAATAAGATGTAACGATGAGCTCTATGAGCTGTACGCCGACACTGACATAGTCAAGCGTATAAAACTCCAGCGGCTTCGCTGGCTGGGTCATGTGGAGCGAATGGAAGAACGCGCTCCGGCTAGAAGGGTGTTTGATTCGAACCACGGTGGAGGAACACACACGTTGAAAAGACCAAGTGCAGGGTAACCTGACTGTAATTGGTTCTATCAACTGGCGCCAGCGCGCACATAGCAGAGGCGACTGGCGAAGCTTTGTAGAGGCGGCCAAGACCGATCATCGGTTGTTGTGCCAGTTAAGTAAGTATTGCGCAAATAACACGTTTCGATTGCACAATTAAATGATTACATAACCTTTCGCTTTATTATTATTATTATTTTATTGTTACAAAAAGGATGAATGTGCTTCATTAGCGCCATGGAGTTTATATTAATATTAGAAGGAAATGGGCAATTCACATGCTGTCTTACCCATATAATTATGATATCGTAAAATGTCGTATTTAAAATTGGAGAATTTGAGGGAATTGAGAGGATAGCGCCCCGAAAACTACATTATGGTAAATTGATAAAATATTAATCCAGCATAATGAGACGATTTTGTGATAACTTTGGGAACTTCCTTATTATAAAGGGTGATTTTTTAATAGCTTGGTTTTTCAAAAAACATAGAAATTTTACAAAAAATAATGAAAATTTTATTTGGATCGATAAATCAATTCCTACTATTTACTTTTTAAAGATAATTTCTTTTAATTGTTGCCAACGGCTAAGCTTCAAGTGGTCCATTCTCAAGGTTCCATTTCGGCACACTTTTTTTACACATATCGGCCGGAATTTCACCAATCACGCGGTCAATGTTAGCTTCCTAAGCAGCAATCGTGTTTGGCTTGTCCCTGTAGACAAAAGATTTAACGCGTGCAATGTAGCATGTAGCACCGTCCTGCTCGTCCTGTTGGAACAACATGTCGGCTGAGTCCAATTCTCGCATTTTTGGCAAAAAAAAGTCTGTTATAATCGAACGGTACCTGTCTCCATGCACCGTAACTTTGCGTCCTTCATCGTCACTGAAGAAGTAAGGCCCAATGATGCCGCCTGTCCATAAACCGCACCAAACAGTGCATTTTTCGGGAAGCATTGGTAGCTGCTGAATTGCCTCTGGCTAGTCTTCACGCCAAATACGGCAATTCTGCTTATTCTCGTATCCATCGAGCCAAAATTGAGTCTTGTCGGTGAAGACAATTTTGTTTGCGAAACACATTTTTCACAGAGTACGAATTTTGATAATAAATTTTAAAAAACTTGCAAACGTTGTTCAGGCGTAAGTCTATTCATGATGAAATGGCAAACCAAACTGAACACTTTTTACTTTGACACATGACAAGTATCACGCGTGAAATGTCAGAAATATAAACGTCTAAAACAAAGTAGTAAAAAAATTACCCTTTAGAAAGTTAACCATTTTGTTACTTTTACACCAACCCTTCTTCGCTCTTTCCCGGAGATTTTACTAAAAAAAAATGTCTAAATAATGCTACTTCCAACGGAAAAATAAAGGAAAGTAGACGCATCAAAATTATTATAATATTATTCAGTTTTTATAGTGATTTCACCCAGACAAAATAAAGTCAAGAAGAACAACAGGTAGTTGAAAAACGTCATCCACCTCGATAATCTATTGGGTTACGCACTAGACTTTCACTCGAGGGGTTGTGGGGCTTGTTTGTTAATTCTCATTCATAACCTTCTTATATTGCTACAAATATGAAATACACCGCTTGGTAGACAATGGCACATCCGCTAAGCGATAACAAACCCGTAGTTTAAAACCAGCGGTAAACTGTAGACCGAACCAAGGAAAAGTACAATGGTGCAATGGAAATTATTTTGGAACTGTAGCTAGGTATCCTCAAAAAATATTGTGCGCCACCATGGGCATAGGAAATGATTCTTAATAGTAAGTAATAAATATTCTAGTTTAATTTCTAATTAAGTTTGATTGAATATTAGTGAAGGTTGCAGTAAGAGTAATAAGCACGACAAATTCAAATATCTTGTTTTAACTAATTTTAAACTAAATTTAGGTTTTTAAATTTAACCTTCAGATCGAAATCAAGTCTTTAAGACTCAATTCGGGAGTGAGACAAGTTTTCTTAAAGTAACAGTTTCTTGCTTAAACAATAATGATTAAATGTCAATCTTCGGATTGTAGATATTAATTTTTGAAATATAGATATTGCCAGCAGAACAACATAGGTCATTTAAAATACGTCATTGCGCTGAGGTAAGCAAATTCAGCTGATTAACTAAAAAAAAATTTAATATAAAATGTTACTTTTACTTACTTTTAATGGCGCAACAGCCCAAGGAGGGCTTAGGCCGAGCTTTTCGCTTTTCGCATCCACTCATGTTGTGCGTGTTATATTTATATTTGTACATGAATGGAAGGGACCTACGGTTTAATGCCGAGTCCGAACGGCGAAATGAAAAGCTTTTCATAGCAATTTTTACTCTTGTAGGTTTGCCATTGCCTGCCAAGAGGTGGTGCCGTGTAAAAAAATTATTTTTCTACCTTTTTTTTTTTTTTTTTGAGTTTGCTTGTGCCTAGATTTGAACCCCGCACTACGCCACAGCGACCACTATATAAGATGTTACTAAATAAAAAACAGTAACAAAACCAAGACGATCATAGCAAACAACAGCAGGTCAGATTTTCTAGAATCGGATATCATCTTTTACCAAATGGGCATATTCGTCTTTACTAAAGAACACCGATTAAAATGATTTTTCGATGAAATTCAGGATTTTCTTCAAACTTAAAGTTGCGACCACCGATACAGAATTTTGGTAGCAATTTTTAATAATATTCAAACGTTGCTCGTTCATGAACTTCACCATGCTAAAAATATAAACCTTGAATGACGTTTTAAAAATGGAAGATAAAAAAAAGAAGAAATTAATGGTACGTTTGTATTTAAATAAAAAATTTGTATTTCCCTATTGAAAACCCCTTTATAAGGCTAGACCGATTGGTGACATGGTACGTACGTGGACATGTACGTACATATATGTATATGTAAATTTGTATGTGAGTACATAAATATGTATAGTAAAAACAATGTACGTGACACACACACACAATTTATCCGCATCAAATTTAATCATTTTGTTTATTTATGTGATGAAATATTTTAAAACCGCAATTAAAAACTTTAGTAAAACTTTTTGAACAATTTACAAAGAAAGGACTTTCACACATATTTTAACACACACGCACACGCACGCTCGTACGCCCTCACACATACATACATATATGTAAGTGTTTACCCTTAATGCATCTTCATACATCAACATGTAGAATAATGAAGATTCCGTTTAATTAAAAATTCATCGTATGGGGAAACTATTTTTAGCAGCAGACAATTGAAGACAGGGAAAGTTTCAGATGCGTTGCACACATCTTAATGAAATAATATCAACACTTATGTATACTTGTTAAAGAAGAAAGGAAAGATAAATTGTATAATAGTTTCAGCAGATGAAAATGAAAATGAAAATAATGTGTACCTTGAAGTGACATTGTTCCCATTTTGGCACTGGCAAAACTGATGACATTTTGAAATATTTCTGTATTATTTCTCCAATATTTTGTTTTGTTTCGTAAATTGTAAAACAAGCAAAATGAGAATAAGAATATTTCACAGCAGGCAACAACAGCAGCAGCAACACCAACAACAACAAAACTAATAGCAACAGCTACGGCAACAGCAACAAATTTACCAATTCACAACTCGAACTCAACGACAGTTTTGAAAACATTCTCGACAGTGGTTACACTACATGTCCACCTAACTAACTTATCCACTACTTTGCACAGCACTCTGGCGCAACTTATCGCTCTCGTTGCATATGGGAGAATTGTATGTAAGTGCATGCATAACAGCAGCAGTAAGAGGAGCACCAGTCACAAAAAATGGTGGCAGCAATACTCTAGGGGAGAAAACCCAAAAGCTGTCATAGAATTGTTGCTGCTGTTCAACTCAAAAGCATATCATAGTTTGGCATCATGCCAGCGTACAAGATGAGAGACGACATGCCAGCGAATGTGACAATAATCCAAAAGTTATACAAGACCCAAGCAAAAAATATGCAATATGCACATAAAAATAGGAGCAAATACTAAAAAAAAAAAAGAACCTCTCGGACCAATGCTTAAATACACTGCGATGACACTGAGGATAACTTTGAACGATGACGATACCGCACAAGAACGACGAATCAAATACACCCACCACCTCTGGTGTCCACAAAAAGGAGATAGCAAAAACAAAAACAAAAAGAATATTGGCCAGTATGGCAATGTACACTTTGTGTAAAAAAAATTTGTTAAAATAACCAAAAAATATTTGCTAAGTCAACACACACAAAATCGACAAAATTTGTTTGTTTAAACAACAAAACTGTTTCACATAAATTTTCCTTAAATTTTTTGATGCCACACAATCTGGGACGGATTTTGATTTGATAGTATCGAACCGAAAAGTACAACATGAAGAGGAGAGAATGAGCTGTCATTGTACAATATCTGTGGCAACATGACATAATAACTTAAGTCGACAAAAGCAAAATTAAAAAAATCTCTATTTTAAATGGCGTTAACCAAGATACATAAATTTTAAAATCGCTTTTGCTTCGACGGCCTGGATGGTTTCGACTTATAATATCGATTTTCTGAACACTATATTTTCGGGCATAGGCTACTATTCTCAGAATACAATAAGTCAAATAGTCTAATTGAGTTATACCGTCATATGGGTGGTTTCTGAATTTCGATCAATGGACTGTATAGTGTATTCTTAATATTAGAATCAGCAAATCGAGAATCCCCAATGCTTAAAACGCTGCTCTTCTTCTTCTTTCAATGGCACAACTGCCCATAGAGGGCCTAGGTGGAGCTTTTCGCATCCACCCATTTTGGGCGTGTTATACTTTGAAATGACTGGAAGGGACCTACAGTTTTATGCCGAATCCGAATGGCGAAGTGAAAAGCTTTTCGTAGGCAATTTTAACTCTTGCAGGTTTGCCATTGCTTGCCAAGAGGTGGTGCCGTGTAAAAAGTGGCTTTTTCTTCCATTCCTACATATACATATGAAGTGAATGAGAATTATAAGAAAGTATTCAAGTACAGCTATTGGTAGCCAATGGTAAAACCAACTAGTGATAACAAATTGCCAACTGCCATTTGGAACCTTCGTTAAACTGTCGGTACAGTCCACGTTTGACGTTTATTGACGTTTCGGGAAAATATGAGAGAAAACAAAATAAAACGATTATAAAATTTAGCGCGCAAAAAAATTACAAAAAATTCGATTTTATAAATATATTTCTAATTTGCAGATTACATAGAATGGAAAAAGAGAATAAAACTAAAAATGCATTTTAATTTAAAGATTTTTAATTATTAATAAATTATCAAATTTAGAAAAAAGAAAAAATGCAACAGAACGAGCTAATTACTCTAGACGACACATATGACGGCTTACTAGAAATAAATTGTTTCACTAATTGTCTAGACGCCTACGGCTCGAAGGCAACTTTTCTCTTTTTTGACAGCTAATACATATTCTCAATTGTTCGTAGCATTGTCTGATGTAAACGCAGCGTAAGTATGTCCTCCTACAGCACAGCAATTTTAACTTGAGCTAACCTCATCAGGTAGAAAAACAGGCCGTCCTTTTCTACCCCATTCATCCCAACAAAACTAAATCTGATAAAACGGTAGTCGGTAAACTACATGAATGTCAGGCAATCATACGTGGAATGAACAAACGCCAAATCACGCTTCAGGAAAATTAAGCAAAGAGTATCACAAGGAGGAGTTCTGTTACCCAGACTTTTTAACTACATGCTGTTTATCCAAACTGTCTAGTCTGCCAGCAAGCCATCGTTTAATGTCATCTGTCAACGACAAAGGGGCAAAACATACAGGGTGTTTTTTTTAGAAGTGTGGTTTTCAAGAAGAAATAAAACCCATATAATTTAAGGTTATGGCATAGAATTTAGCTTTATTATAAAGATAAGGATTTGCCATTATGTTTAAAAAACGACTTCAGGCAAGTGGCCGCCGCGGCTGATTCGAATAAATTCCAGCCGAGAGGCCCAATTTTCGACCACTTTTTGCAGCAATTGGGGCCGTATGTCAGTCAAATGCGACAATTTAGCTTATTAAAGTACCCATTGAGCCAAAAGTAAGCTTCATCGCTAAACAAAATTTTCTTGTGAAAATCGGGAAATCGGTGGCCATCTCGTTTTGGGCCCATTCACCGAACGTGCGACGCGCTTGATGGTCGTTCGGCTCCAATTCTTGCACGAGTTGGATTTTGTAAGATCGCAAACTAAGATCCTTCCGCAAAATCTTCCATAAAGTGGATGGGCACTGTACGGCATCTCTGAGTATGCGCATTATCCACTAGAGTAAACGTGGTGCAAAACCGATCCATGGTTGCTCGAATTACTGACTCTGCTGGGCGATTATGTCGACCGAATATTGGACGCAGAGCGTGAACCGAACCATTACTTTGGTAATAAATTTACACGTTTTGCAAACCTTGTTCAGGAGTAAGTTTATTCATTATGAAATGGCAAACCAAACTGAGTATAAATCAAGTGACAGCTGTCAAAAAGACCAACTTCGCAAAAAGTATTGCCAGATTGAAAACCAAACTTCTACAAAAATACCCTTTACATAGCAGAGCTTTACAGCAACATCAAGCAGTACCTGACAGAGGTCATAAGATTATTCGATGACCGCAACCTACAACAGAGAGCCATAACCTGGGCAAAGGAAGTAAAACTGGTACTTGACATCATAGTCGCTGGGAAGAGAGTTCCTACAGTAAACTATCCACAGCTTCGACAGAGCATATGCAACCAATGTTAAGAATCGCCCTAGGAGCCGCAAAAGGGTCGCCTATAGGGTAAATATAAGGAATTTCTACTCACCACCTACAAGACTATTGGGCCCCATCTAGTCACAATGCATTGGCGATACCCATTGGAGTTGTTTTAAACCGTCAAAATCAACTTATGTTATGTCGCACGAGGACCACCTTCACGGTAATGGAAAGTTGCTTGAGGCAGATGAACACAACGTTTTTCTATCAAAGGCAATACCTCTTCGCTTGTCACTAACTAACTCATTCTAACAAGGGTTTGTTATACTTATATATGCCATATATGCCATATGTAACATCCACATGAGACTTGAGCAGCACCTCACAACCTTACACACACAACTGTTTAAACTAAAAGCTTACAAAGCGGTCCGGAAAGCCATACGCGAAGAAAAAACTACAAATGCCAGGAACAACAGACAGCCCAATACTGTCCTGGGAGAGCGGGCACTACTCGTTTCGGACAACGCGAAGCTACTACTGCCTACCACAAAATGCACTCTAGCACACACCTTATCTGCTACAATTAACAGCTGCCCAAAGTGCAACAACAGTCTCCACAGTATTGGGTATCTTTCGAATGTCTAAATCCCACCGACTTGGCACCACTATCACATTGGATGCAATTATACCAACAACCCATATGACAACGATGCGCATTTATTACGAAGCTTGGCCGTTGCTACAACAATAGCAAAGGAATATCTATTGAAAACATTTAACAAACGAGTAGGTCTGCGACGGAGAGCACTCTATCTCCAGGCAAGAAATAATGGTTAAGTAGTATTCTATCAGGGCTAAGTATATTCTTTTCGAAAAATATCTTTCCTTTGTAGTACAAATAGTTTGGAGATTCATTCTCATTCGTCGCTCATGGTAAAAGTATCAACTATTCAGCATACGATTCGAGATATTCGCTATCGATCACTATGGAAATACTCAGTAAATGATAACTTGGAACCGAGAATGGCTCACAACTATTTGACCAAAAGTATCAACTGAAGCTCTGGTGGTCTGAATACATCCTCGGCAGAGTTAGGAATGAAAAACTTAAAATGATAAATTTAATTTTCTATACGGCACCACCTGACCTGCAAGGCAAAAGCGAACCTATAGGAGTTAAAATTTCCTAAGAAAGTTTTCACATCGACGTTCGGATTCGGCATAATAGTAGTTTAGCCAACGTATTAAGTATGATTGCATCATTTTAATTGTGATCAATATCTTCTCCGTCTTCTTGTTAAAATTAGTTTCGTTTTTTTGGTTTTTCATTGAGTGTAAAGTAGAGATGAGTGGAACTCAAAAAAATTTAGGGTTAGTTATACTTTACACAAACGAAATGAAATAAACGTTTAAATTGCTTCTTATTTATGTCGTTCTTTGAACGCATTTTTCCCCATTTTCTTTCCTTCTGTTGACCATAATACTTTAATCTAAAGAATGTTTCCTACCGTCTACGTACATATGTTTTTGAAAATATTTAAATATGCTGAATTTCAAATATTTTAGCTTTTCAAGGATTTTAAAAATGAAGAAAAAGTATTTCACTTAAAGTAAGTAGTACAAAGTTACATAAGAACATTAATATAAAGTAGTATTAAATGAAATAAGAAGAAAAAAAGTTGTTGAGAATGCTAAATTGTCTACATATTTATTCTCGACTGTATTCATATCACAAGCAGAAGTTAATGCAAATTTTCAAGATGATTTAAGTTGCAATGCAAATGCAAATTTTTCCCCCTTTCTTTATAGTCAATAAATTTTTATTTTTAGCGGAATTTTCTTCTAATATCACAGAATTCATAGAAATATTTATTGTGTGTTAACTTTTAGGGAGCAAAGCCTGAAATTTATGATAGATTCTATTAACAATACAACGCCACCGCGTCATCATTTATTTTATGGATGGTTCAAGTTTGGGAAGAATGAAGAAGGTGGGAACGTTAAGTATTTTGAAGTTCAATAACCTTGATGTCAGAGGCAAAGTTTATCATTATGAATTTTGGAGCAATGTTCTACTCTCCCTCTTTATACGTCTCTTTTCATGGTTTTTGATCGATATGTGTCGAAAAATATTCAGGTGGGTTTGGGTATAATTTTGATATACGAGCGCCTTCCCTACTTTAGTAAAAATGTGTACTAAAAACTCCCAAAAGAGCGTTTAGTGTGAGTCGAAAAAAATTCAAATTTCTATACTGCGGGACTTTTCTTCAGATGAAAAGATCTAAAATATATGTATATGTCTATGTATTTATATATGTATATATGTATGTTTGTCTCTGGAGTAACTAATCGGGTTACTGTCCTCTTTCAAAAAATGATCGATGAACCGTCGCGTAAATCGACTAAATCTTTTTTCTATCTATTTTATAAATGATCTGGTTTCAATCAACTAAACTGGTTCGTTAGTCACAAGAGTTATACTAGAGAATTTTCTTCACCGATTCTGATTAATCTTTTCAGGTTACGAAATATCTTTGATGATATCAGTTTAATTATCTAACTTTAATTATCAGTTTAATATTCTAACTGTGGACTCTTCAAAACGAGCAATACTGGCTGAGAAAATGCTTAGTGTCTATGATAGATTAATAATCTTCCCAGAAAATTTAGGTTAAAAGTATCTCTACTCTCTATTAAGAAAAGTAGTATCTCTTACTAATATTACCAACAACGGCCGTAGCCAGGCCACTATCGAGTGCGCTCAACTCCCCTAAAAATTTTCTTTCTCTTCCCAAAATTTAGGGTGATATTTTTAAAATTTTTACTGAAATATTGATACTTTTAACATTGCAACTTGATTTTTGACGTTTATATTTCTGACAGTTCACGCGTATTCTTGACATGTGTCAAAGTACAAAATGCTCGAACTGCTTGGTGGGGTTTATGGGCAGGCGGCATCATTGGGCCTTACTTCTTCAAAGACGATGAAGGCCGCAACGTTACGGTCAATGGAGACAGGTACCGTTCGATTATAACAGACTTAGACTTTTTTTTGACATGTGGGTCCAACAGGACGGAGCCGCATGCCACACTGTACGTGAAACCATGCATCAATTGAGAGGCAAATTAGTTAGGCAAATTTAGCGAGCTGTTAATCTCACGTGGTCGCTGTGGCGTAGTGGTAATGCTTTGGACTGCTACGCAGAGTGTCCGGGGTTCGAATCTCGACACAGGCAAAATCAAAAAAAAAAAAAAAAATCAGAAAGTAGAAAAAATAATTTTTCTACACGGCACCACCTCTTGGCAGGCAATGGCAAACCTACAAGAGTAAAAATTGCTATGAAAAGCTTTTCACTTCGCCGTTCGGATTCGGCATTAAACTGTAGGTCCCTTCCATTCATGTACAAATATAACACGCACAACATGAGTGGATGCGAAAAGCTCGGCTTGGCCCTCGATGGGCTGTTGTGCCATTAAAAGTAAAGTAAGTAATCTCACGTTTTGGTGCACCAAGATCGTGTGATTTGACCCCGTTAGACTATTTTTTGTGGGGCTATGTTAAGTCTCTTGTTCATAGGGACAAGCTAAATACGATTGCTACTTTGGAAGTCATCATTGAATCCATCATTGGTGAGATTCCGGCCGAAATGTATGAAAAAGTGTGTCAAAATTGGACCTTCAGAATGGACCACTTGAAGCGTAGCCGCGGGCAACATTTAAATGAAATTTTCTTTGGAAAGTAAATGGCAGGAATGGATTTATCAATCAAAACAAAAATTTCATTCAGTTTTGTAAAATTTCTGTATTTTTTTTAATTTTTAAAAACCAAGCTCTTAAAAAAGGCCAATTTCCCAAAAAAATTTAACAGCTCCAGTTTCTTTTCTGCCGACTGCCCTGAAACTAACCTTTATCGTTTAGAGATTCTTTATAGGCTATCGATCGGTAAAATAGTCTTAATGGATCAAATCTACTAACTAAATCATTTAAAAATTTAAAGCATCCACGGACAGACGAATAGATGGACACTAATCATTTGGTAATATACATATTACTCGTATGTACATATAATATATTCATATATGTAAATATAAAAGTTCAAATTTCAACGACCAAAAGGGTGCCAGCTAACTTTTTGAATTCTGTCTCTACCTCTGAAACTTAGCTCCCCGATTCGCTGATTTTTAGAACCATTGAATTGTTCTAAATTGTTATGGTGGTTTCACTGGACCGTTTGGTGGTACATTTCGGTGGCAAACTTACGCAAGATGTGGCCAATACATTTCCGCCTTTGGCTTTCGAGACGGCAATCGGCTGTTGGCGTTATCAGTTTTAAATCAGTATTTGAAATGGTTTTAGGACTATTTTTGGTGTTTGCTGGGTGTTTTGCGTAGTTCAATTGAATGCTCCGTTTGGTCTAGTGCATTTATTGCCAAAGACATGGACCCGAACCATATATTGACCTGCATCCTCCAAGCACTCGCTTTATTCTTTTCAGAGTGTTTGTCGTTGTACAAAACACTAAACTGAAGTCTTCTCAATTATTCTAACTTACGAATGAGGAGTTCTATTGCATAACTTAAAGATGGATGCTGCATCAGGAATAAAAATAATAAGTTTTTCACTGCATAGCCTATCCAGCTCATCTTTTAAATTTGAAACCTTTTTGAACAAATGAAAACAACTTTCCCCAACTCCGGAAGGTAAATCTTCAATTTTAAACTTTTAAAGCAAATAAACTCAATTCCAATGTTTGTGATGTTTTATTTCCTTCCAACAACATTTTGGAATCACATATTACTAAATATCTAAGCAAGCATTTATGGTATTTGAATTTTCAGTGCTACTTTGTTTTATCAACAATTACCTTAACAAGTAAAAATAATTAAACAACTACATATGTATTAAGGAAAACATTAAGTATTAATGCTTAAGTGAAGTATAACTAATTATATATATGTATGGCTTTGTTACGATATTAAGCTCATTATTAATTGTGTTTGTATTTAACTATAAATAGACAATAATGTGTTCCTATAAATTACACAGCAAGATATTGTGTTGTTTATAACTAAGTGATATGAATTTAAATTATATCTTTAAACCTGTTCGGAAATGTGTATTTTTGTATCAACACTATTGACATGACGGCTGCAAGATTTAACTTAAGCAACAGGTCGTGTGTTGTAACGCTGCGATAATGCCGAATCTGGATTTTTAAGTTCCATTGCCAATTTATAACCAAGTTCAGGACGACGATCACGACCTTCAGCCATAGATTTGACCTGAGAAATAAATGGGATGATATGGAAAAATCTTGTCATTGTTTACTCTTTGAATGTTTCTGATTATTTCACCGCTCACTTCATCCGAATGTATAACAACTCCATGATTACTAATAACCTTCTCCTTTGTTTGGTCAATGTCATCATGATCGGTGCCGCGGCAACAGTCATCAATTAAAACGGTACGGTAGCCTACTGACAGAGCATCTACCGCAGTTGCCCCAACGCATACATCATACGCCAGACCACATACATAAATATCCGTAGTGCATTTAGCTTTCAATTGTGCGTTCAAAGTTGTATCCGATAATTTCTTATTATCCCAAAATACTGAATACGAGTCAACCTCTGGATTTGTACCCTTATACACTTTAATGCCATGATCGACCACTTTCAAATCTTTATGCAATTCGGCGCCCCACGAATCTTGCACGCAGTGGCGTGGCCATAGACGTTGTTTCATTGGTGGTGGACCAGCGAAGATGACCGTGTCAAAGACTTGAGCTGAATCAGCATCGAGCTGTAGGAAAATAGAAAGGCAAATAATTGCATACAAGTTGATAAAAGATGAGAATTAGTGGACTAGTTGCTTCTTACCGGTGATGACTCATCCATTGGTCTCATTTTGACATTGTCAATAAATGACACGTGATCACTGGGATGCCAATCGAGTGAATAGAAAACAGCATCAAATTCAACCGTTTCCAATAAATTGTTGATCGGTTCGAGAATCTATAAAAGTAGTGAGACAAATATGGAACATTTAAAGGAATATACTCAAAACAATTCAAAACTACCCAGAGGCGATATAAAGTACGGTCGAACCGAGCATAGAATACCCTAGTAACCTCTTAAGTGGTGTGTTTTCAATAATATTTTCGAAGTTGACTTGAAATACCTTGACTTGAAATACCTTGAAATACCTTGGCACCGAGCAAATCATTAACTTCTTAACAAAATTCTCCAAATAAGGTGCACGTATCCGTCGATTAGTGTGGAGATAATAATTAAATTTCATTTATGTTTTTAATTTTGGAAATAAATTTTGTTAGAGTATATCTAATATATTAAACAGTCTCAATGAACGATATTTTTTCCAGAGAGAGAGTAACAACAATGTAAATATATAAAATAAGCAGATCAGACGATTGTTTTGAAGCCCGCCATGGTTCCTCATCAGTAGTTTTAGCAGTAGTTCTTTGTGTATAAATAATCCATACAAAATACTCGTAATTGGAAATTGGAATCAAGAATTACAAAATCGTGTGAAGCAAAATTTTACTTGAAGAAACATATCTATATCATCAAGGGATAGGGTGATAAAAACATATCACAGAAATAAGCACTAAAATTGCAACTTACAGAATCCTAACAAACAAAAAAAATACACAGAAAAAAAAAACTGAAAAGACTGACTGTGTTAGGATAGATTGAGAATAGAAGCGTGACAGACGATTTTCAGAACAACTACCTTGCATAGTTGCCTGCCAGTACAACAATGTGAACCTAGTAACCGATATATGACAAAGATTCATAAAAGTACATTCCGGGAATCGGTCAGTATAGCACAAAATATTTATTATTCATTCAAATTTATTGTATCGTCTTCAAAATAGGCCCCTTTCGAAATAATGCACTTATGCCTTTGTTTTTGAACTTTCAGTTTTTGAACCGAAAACTCTGAAAGTTGTACATCGTTTGCCAAGTTTAGCTCAAAATATGACAAAAGGAGCCTAAAATTGGTACATATCCATAAAAATCACTTTGAGCATAACAACAATTATTGACAATAACAATTGTTTATAAAATTGTACAGCTCTGAGTAAATATACAACATTATTATCCACTTAGGTAAATGAACTTGGATTTTCTTTTCATAAAACCTCTTGCACTAAGAAAACGGATGGAATAAAAATCTTTAACTGAATATGAGGGTGCGTATGTTATACTCAATAACAATATTTTTGTATACACAAACTTTTCATATGCCACGAACACCACCACACTCCATTTCTTCATAAGTATATAGAAAATGTAGATATGTATGTAGGTATGATGTAGGATAAAAATTATGAATTCACATGAAAGTGATAATTTTTAATATACTCTAAATTTGTTTCAATAATGCCAAAAGTGTTTGTCATCATAAAGTGTATCCTATGCCAAGAGAAGTGACTTAAGTAAAGTATTTCCGTTTCCACTTCCGTCATTTCCTGCTGCTTTCGTTGAACACATACATACACACCTACATATACGTGCATATGTACACTAATACTATACGACACACTTAATGTTATGGCGGCACGCAGCCTCATTACTTCCGCGTGTCTTTTCTGTTGTTGTTGTAGTAGATTGTGTTTTCCTCTTTTTTGTGTGTTCATTTTAAGCTTTTTCCATCTACTTACTCGTGTGCTTCTTTCTTACTTTTTCCTTTCCTTCATTCCTTCATTCCTTCATTCCTCTTCCTATTTTTTCGTAAGTACTCACCTCATGTCCTTTTTGCTGTGCACTGCAATTACTTATATCCAGGGAACCACTTATAAAATCATTTTGAACATCAACAATGAGAAACGCGTTCACCGGACGTACAATCTGGCAAAAAGATACAAACGAAAATAGAGAAGACGAAATGTGAAAAAATCCCAGTAGTTGTTTTTATAAAATATGGTAGCAAATGAAATTTAAGTTCAAGTGTGCAAAACTGAAGGTGTGAGATTTAAAGATTTTTTCCTTCCTTTTTTTTTTTTGTATTACTTATTATTAAGAAGATTAAATTTAAATATGCCAAAGTGAAACTTTTTTTTTTGAGTTAATAATAACAAAGTACACCCTATGTTTATTTTTGATGATGATTTCTTCAAATTTATAAACCATAAATATGTAAAATATTTGATTATTTAAGCTTTGCTTTGCGAATGAAGTACTCGTACATATGTAGTATCTAGTTCTTTGGCAGAATGACATTAAATATGCATGCCGCGGTCATTATTTAAAAAGTTAATGACCATACTTCACTGAACCACGAAATAGGCTTTAAGAAATAATGATTTTAGTTCAATTTCCTACTTTTGTCAAGGGCAAATTTTATATATCTACTTTGTACGTGAAACAAGTGGAGGACTCAGAAATCTACCAGTTACTTGTTTGTTAAAAACAAAATACAAGCAAATTGTATACCTATAATTTCAATTTATTTTCTCATTTATTACACAACCTCTAAGTAATTGGATTTTTTATTGCCCTCATTCCCCCTGAAAATGTAATTTCTAAATTTATTAATACTAAGTATATACACCAAATTTACTCATGTACCTACTACATACAAACAACGTTACAAATTTTCAAACCGGAAATTACTTTAACACCTGCACATGGCACATGAGTTGAGTGTATGAGTGTATGTTTGTGTGAGTGAGTGAGTGTGTGTGAAATACACATACATACATATGTAAGTAAGTACATGTGCATCTTTTTTGAAATGTCTACCATGCACTTCCACTTTCACCTTTCCATATGGTAGCAACTTTACGTTGCAGCGTTAAATTTAATCGCAGTTCACTAGACAGGAAGCAAACCTTTACTCGCTTCAGGGTTAAAGCCAGCAAATTTATTTTGATATCCAAATACAAATGAACGGCTACGTATAAGTATATGGTACGAGTGCAGTTTGAGTTAGCATTTAAAAAAGTTATTGTTGTAGTCGAAGTTTTCGAAAACTCGTAAATTTACGTTGAAATTTTACAAATTTGGACACAATAACTTTATGAACAACTAAAATTTTAAGTTTAATTTAAGTGTCCTGTAGAAAATTGAACTTAACAAAAATTTAAGTATATACATAAATATGAAATAACCTGAGAGTTTTGGTTTGAAACTAGTTTGAGTTTTAATGTTTTAATCTGACCAGGCGTTCGAGGTATAGAAATACAGTACTCTTTTTCGGGACATTGTACTTCCAAGTGCAACAAAATATTATATATTATTTTATTCTATTTCATACTGTTCTACATAACTACATCACATGATTGCACAGCCAGTAAGATTTCATTGAATATCCGTCCTTTAAAATCAAGGATTTTATAGGTACATATTCATAGTTTGAATTAAATACATTTTTTTTACCTCGAAATGTTCGTTGCTTTCTTCTTTTCAATCTAATATTATACCCAGAGTAGCTACTCCAATCCGTCTCCCTTAATAAATTGAGTATCATATGCGGGTCCAAATATAATTTTTTTTTTTATTAAATTAAGGTCAACACACATAGCGTGTACCCTTATTAATGCAGAGCATTGTGTTGAAGGAAAATTGACAGGTGGCGGGAAGAAGGATTTTATATTTACAAATTTTTTCCTCTTTTCTAGATTAGTGCGGCAATTCTTCTTTCTCATTACAGAACTTAGGTCTTGAGCTTTTCTCAACTCAATACTATATCCTGGACAAAATTCTGTAAAAATGTTCCTGTTTCTCGATAAAGACGTGCCTGGTCCAGGAATTTCAGCTAATACCTTGAACAACTAGCGCCACCATATGTCAGTATCATATCCTCATAATTTTCATGACTCTCCCATTGGGGTACCCGTGCTTCAGAACCACCGAAAGACACATTTAAAGGTATTTTTTAAAATTTGTTCTGTTGAAATTTGCTTATTTATATAATATCATTTCTGACAAATATATGGAGACCAGTGAGGTTATAATTTGTACATTAAGTTTGACATATCCATTTCAAATGGATATTAATTAAATTTACTAGTTTACATACAAGCATGTCTGGTCTTTTAGCAAAGTGAAAACTAATAGTTTAAATATTTGTTTAAGTGCAATTTAAAAGCCAGCACTGGGGTTATTTGAAACAGTGATTATTTCCGATGTGGCATAGTGGAAGTGCATTGGACTGCTACACAGAGTGTCCGGGGTTCGAATCTCGGCACAGGCAAAATAAAAAAAAAAAGTAGAAAAAATAATTTTTCTACACGGCACCACCTCTTGGGGGGCAATGTCAAACCTACAAGAGTAAAAAATTGCCAAGAAAAGCTTTTCACTTCGCCGTTCGAATTCAGCTTTAAACTGTAGGTCCCTTCCATTCATGTACAAATATAACACGCATAACATGAGTGGATGCGAAAAGCTCGACCTAGGCCCTCCATGGGCTGTTGTGCCATTAACAGTAAAGTAAAGATTATTTACAAAACAGCTTAAAAATGTATTTTTGACGAAATTTTAAAATTACGGTCGGAAAAACCGTCCACAATGGGATAAAAAGCTTGAAAACAAAACTTTATGCGCATATTTAAAAAGTCAAAGACCCGTAATGGAAACATTCACTTTTCCCCCGGGTCTGTATTTTCCTTTCACGGACTTAGGGCTTAAATGAAATTACCAGCCCCAGAATTTAACTTATTTATTTGATTTTTCTAAATTTGTTCACGGACCTGTGCTTTCTTCTCATTTTGCAATTATCATCCCGCTTGGACAAAAATGCACATTTCGAAGGATTACAAGCATCGATGGAGTTACTCCTGATCTATTCATTTGTTTGAGGTGAGTGGTTCAATGTATTGTATTTCGATCTTATTGGCCAAAACCCCACATCCCACTCTTTCCAATTTTTCCTTACAGGTATGGACAATTTTCGTACCGTGGGATACCGTTTTATGATATTCTACTCTTAAGCTCTGCTTCGGTGGCTAGGCTATCAAGTCTAGCTTTTTATGGATGCCTCTTTTGAGTAGCCACTTGAGTTCTCTCTACTGGAATAATTTTCAAAATGATTGGTAATTGGGTGGAAAAAGATATGACTGACATTTACCCAAAAAGAAAACCGCCTTGTGGATATGTGCAAACCTTACTCTTTTCGGAGCTGCTCACCACTTTTTTTTTTAAATTGGACATGGGCTGGAAGGATATAACCCTTCAATAGCACTCCGTCTTTTGGACCATTGAACTTTACCCAGGCTCACCACTTTACATACTGCTGCATTTAATAGAATCTGCCAATCCCCCGCATCCCACTCGTTCCAAGTTTTCCTTACAGGTGATTAAGGCAAAACACAAAACATGCATTTTACACTAAATTCGAAATATTTATCTAGAAAGCTTCTATAACAAGAAACAGCTAAATTTAGTATTTCAAGAGGTTTACAGACGAAAAGCATCTGTATTCAATTTCAAAGTTCCCAGCACAGCTTTCCAGTTCATTTGTAATGCTCCTTTATTTACGTACGAATGTACATTAAATTTACTTTTTACTTAATTACTAAAGTAACTGCACCAGCGCTTTCCAGCTAAATTACATTCCATGTTGAGTTTATGCAAAAATCAAGTACAGAGCTTGGATGGATGGATGGTTGTGAAGAAGGCCGAGAACCTGACCTACGAGTGCAGGACAGTTCCTCAAGCCCTCAGGCTATGTAACCCATTGTAGTTAAGACCTAGGAAAAGAAGAAGGGGTGACAGCAAGTAAGGGGTTACAGAAAAAGGGGGAAAAAGTCGAAAAAGAGGTTATAGTTCTCTTCCGCAAATTTTCCGGATTCTCTCACATATCTCAGAAGATCGCAGAAGGGGAAGGAGTGAACTTTGTCCATTCCTGTGACATCGAAACCCAAAATACGCCATCTCGTTCTGGCAAAGGCGGGACATGTGCAGAGAAAATGCTCAGAGCTTACTAACATATCTAATTTTTACCCCAATTTAATATTAATCTTTTCATCAAAATTTCCGTTGAAATTGAATATGAATATGTGAATATTTTAAAATGTTACCATGAGCAACACAATACACCATTAAATCCAACTTTAAAACCACTGAAATATTAGTAAATATTAAACAGTATATTCAAGTGGTGAAGGAATTTCATATGCATACTCCACATACCAATTAAATAGGAAATGCATAGGCACACAGGAGCATGCACAAATATGTATAGATAAATAGATATGAAGATAAAAGTTTGAAACGAATAGGAGGATATAATATATATAAGTAATTTCTTTGATAACTTGAGCTCTTATGCCGTGCAGATTGTTAGCAGAACATCCTGAAATTGCAGGGCATGCTTTCTATGACCACCCAGTTACCTGGGAGAAACGAATAAATTTTGAAATACGGGTAATTATAAAGAGCTTAGACTAAAGAACAGTAAAACGTTATCCGACACTCCAACCATCGCTTATATTTTGTATATACCGATATTTTCGGTAATTATCTAATTCTCTTTTCGTCTCTCCTCTTGTTTTTCTACATAGTCCTTGCCGAGTCATAGAAAACTTGCAGTGTGGAAAAGGTGAAAAGGCAAGATTTCTTGAGCAATTTTGCTTTAATTTCCAAAAAGATAAATTGCAGTTACGAGCGAAGCTCTATCCGTCTCCTTTCATCTTTGCCCTCTCGCCAATAAACTCGACTTGTTATTGTGAAAACTCCTCTAGAGGAAAAATGGAGTTAGAAATCTGAAATTTACAATTTTATTATCTGTGATGTTTCTCGTACAGTGGTCACTTGAAGTTTTCTGGTCTGGGGCGTAGGACACAAGTTAAAGCTCGTTACAGTCGCAGGTGTGTCCATGTTCGATCCTTGCACTTCTATGTCTCAAGTCGACACACAGACTCCTCGTGGCGTTCCCTAACTATCGATTTGTGTGCGGTTTGGCTTCTACGTGGCCTTGAATGAATGGTTGTGCGTCGGGCTTGGAACCCAACACGTTAAAATGTTCGCCAATGAATCCCCAAATGAAGTTTCGGATAAGGAACTCCCCTAACGTTGACGATTCCCGCAAACGGCCAAAGGATAACGATTTACGGATATGCACCTGGAATGTCCGAACAACCTGCAGTGAAAGTGCCTCTGTCCAGCTGGTGGATGTTCTTGAAAGATATAGAGCTGACATCACCGCCATACAGGAAATGCGATGGATGGGAGAGGGTTGCTCCAGAAGAGCACGAGATTAGAACATATCGATATTCATAAGGCCACTTGGGAGTCCCATGATCAAATCACACGAAACCAGATTGATCACGTTGTGATCGACAGGAGGCAATGTATTGAACGTAAGAAAAATGAGCAAAAATGGACTCAGACCACTACTTGGTTTCAGCCAAGGTCTGCACACGTGTATGTGCAGCAAATCGCGTACGGATAGGAACTAAGAGAAAGCTGGATGGCGAAAAGCTGCAATCACAACGGATAGCCGAAGTCTTCGCCAATCGAATCGCACTCCTCCTATGGAAGAACACCCAACTTGATGATACATATATGCGCAGTGGGCGCACATTTCCCGCTCTATGTGTATGGTTGCCGTCGACGGAAAAATATGTGGTACGAACAAGAGTGCGCCCACTGCGCAATACTACTGCAGCGAAAAACGCAGTTTATGGAGCCACCCTGCAGTCAGTTGTAACGCGAGCTACTAAGGAGCGATACAGAGACTTGAGGAGGGAGTTCATTGATATCGAAATGTTAGGGACAGGAACGGGGTCCGAAAATTATCTGCCCGTAAACCTCAATCACTGTACGCAAATGGCCTACCTGCTTGTTGTTTGAAACTGGAGGCGAAGAACTCAGAGCTTCTGAGCTTCTATGCAGAATATGGTTGGATGAAAGCATACCAAGTGATTTGAACCTAAGCGTACTCTGCCAAATCCATAAGAAAGGTGATTCCACGATCTGGGCCAACTACCGTGGGATAAGCCTTCTTAATATTGCATATAAGGTTCTACCCAGCGTATTGAGCGAAATACTGAGCCCATCGCCAACAAACTGATTGGACCTTATCAATGTGCCTTCAGACCACCATCGACCAGAAATTTACAGTATGCCAAATCCTGGAAATGACCCAACCAAGCAAAACAGATCGGCATCCACTATATATTCGTCGATTATAAAGCCAGCTTTTGACAGCACGGTTAGGGATAACTTGTTTGATTTTGGTACCCTGCATAGCTCATTCGTCTTTGCAAAATGACACTGAACGACACCACCAGCACAGTAAAAATTGGGACAGACCTCTCCGCGCCATTTGATACCAAAAGAGGTTTCACGCAAGGTGACTCCCTATCGAGCGTCTTCTTTAACCTTATGCTGGAGAAAATAATTCGAGCTTCGAACATCGACATCTCTGGCACTATCTTCTACAAGAATGTCATGCTGCTAGCATACGCTGATGATATTAACATCATTGGCACCAACGCGCGAGAAGTCAGTGCAGCATTCTCCAATCTGGAGAGGGAGTCTCATCGAGTGGGTCTAGTGGTAATCGAGGACAAAACGAAATACCTTGTGTCAACAAACAAAGATTCATGGCGTCTTGGAAAAAATGTTACTATTGACAACTACACTTTTGAAGTCGTCAAGGATTTCGTTTACCTAGGATCCAGCATTAATACCAACAATAATGTCAGTCTTGAGATCAAGCGAAGATTAACTTAATTAGAGCCCTCTCTCGACCGACGAAAATAACGTTCTATAAGTCCCTCATCTTTTCCGTCCTAATATATGCCGCCGGGACGTGGACATTCACCACCAATGATGAGAGGCTGTTAGGAGCGTTCGAGAGTATATAAATCCAGCGTCTTCGCTGGCTGAGTCATGTTGAGCGAATGTAAGAAATCGCTCCGGATAGAAGGGTGTTCTATTCAAGCCACGGTGGAGGAGCACGCAGAAAAGGATGTCCTAGTCTGCGTTTTAAAGACCAGTGGCGCCAGCGCGCGCATAGCAGAGGCGACTTGCGAAGCTTTATAGATGCGGCCAAGACCAATTATCGGTTGTAGTACCAGCTAAGTAAGTAATGTTATGTTCCCATTGAGCCCATATTGCGCAGTTTCGATAGTTTCATAGTTTCATAGTTTCGACTGAGACTGCTCAATTTCGGTATATAAAATAATGTCAAATAAAACTACAGAAATAATGCTGTTCCAACACGACTTCTTCGAAACTGAGCTAAAATCGAATGGAATCTTTAATTCATCCACTAAAATCAATATTGAATTTGAGTTGATGTTGCGCTGTGAATACTCAGTATGTTTAAGATGAAGAGTTCTCTTATTCATAATTGCTTTTCTTTTTAAAAAATACGAAATTATTTATTTCTTGACAATTATTCTTGACACAAAAAAAAGCGAATTTATGAGATGCGAGGGATGAGGAGCTCATAGCCGAGCTATAAACAGAAAAGGAGGAGAAGCTGCGTAGGGTCAAGAATAGCGGCCATATTTATGAAAAGTTACTTGTGTTACAGTCAAAATCAAACTACACAATTTGACAAAAAAGGATAAAAAACCGGGGTGTTAGTGTCTTTTTAGAAACCATTCCATTTTCTCTGCAAATTCAATTTGTTAGCAATTAATCCGATCTGATGCACTTTTATCTCGCACTTTGTAAATTGAGTATCTCCTCGCATTTAAATGGTAAAAACATCAATATTTTATAAACAAGAAATAAACAAGGATTAAACAATGAAGTGTCAAACAAAACCATGATGTCAATGTGAACGGTTGCAATATCATCGATTCATCAATTCGAAATCATTTGCCGAAACTGCGCAATTTAGGCTCAGTGGGAACAGGGTATAAAAAGCCGATTTTAGATCGTTCGTAATACGAAAAACTATATAAAGATATAAAAAAAGGATTTTTTGGAACAAACATATAAGAGCCTTTAAAGATATGTGAATATGTCTTCTTATTAACTTTAGAATTTTGTAGGCTTAATGGGTTTGATACTGAAACGTCTAACTGAGATTACCATGGGTTCATCAGTTTCTTTTAGGTTTTCCATAAACCTCAATTAAAACGTATCAAAAAATTCAGAAGTGCTAGCCAAACTTCCAATATTTTCATTGCTAAAAGAATATCCTACACATTTTCAATCAGAAAACTACGGTTATCGAAACTCAACGGAATTGCCCATACACATAAAGAATCACTTTTGAAAATTTAAATCATTTGGGGTGCATAGCAGGGGCGATGAAATACGTTTTTGAATCCCAAAGAAAGTTCCAGGAAACGGGAGAACGAAATAAAAAGATAAAGAAAACTTAACTGTGGCCGCCGTTGTTGGTAGTGCGCTACCCCACGGAGCAAATCTCAGTACAGGTAAAATACAAAAATAGAAAAAAAAATTTGTCTATACAGCACCACCCCTTGGCAGGTAATGGCAAGCATACAAGAATAAAAATTGCATAAGAAATTATTTTCACTTCGCCGTTTGGATTCGGCATAAAACTGTATTAATGTATTAAAACTTCCATTAATGTACAAATATAACTCGCACAACACGAGTGGATGCGAAAAGCTCGGCCTAGGCCCTCCATGGGCGTTGTGCCATTAAAAGAAGAGAGTAGAAGAAGAACTCAACGTGTTATTAACCAATATGAAGCGAGAATGGCCAAAAAAAAGCACTAGGGTAATGAGTACAAACTATGCAAAGATTTAATCATACACACTGACTTGTTACCGTTATTTTGATTTAAACTTAATCCTATTGTAGTAATCGTAATTATAAATAGATTAATAATTTTTCAAATTTATAAATATTTATGAAATATTTACTGGGAAAATATTATAAATCTCTTAAAATAGAAATAAAATTGTTATATCTTTCAAAATTTGAACGTACTGATCCTAAGCGAACCATAATTTTATTTATTATGCATATATTTTTCAGACCGAAGAAACGGAATACTCGTTTAGTCTTTTCTGTTCCGAATAAATTGTCGAAAATTAACAAAAAATAGAGGTGGATGGTCATACGTTGTCAAACCCATCGTAACTCACTTTTCATAAATTTTATAAAAAGACGAGAAAAATACTCATTTTGTAAAATTAGATGTAAGAATTAATAAAATGTAATAAAAATAGGGAACCTGATGGCGCAGAATACAAGGTAAAGTTCGTGATAGCCGCACAATAATTGTTAGTCCATGTTCGACCCTTACGCTTCTCCGTCTCAAGTCGACACACAGCCTCCTCGTGGCATCGCCTGGTGGATAGCGTTCTAACACCCGTTGGTGAGCTAACTGATGTGTGCGGCGGGTTTCGAACGGGCTTGGACTGCACTATGTTAAAAATATCTCCAGTGAAGCCTATTGATGCACCAAGACCGATTATCGGTTTTCGAGCCAACTAAGTAAGTAAAAAAGAGTGTATTCTATTCATTTTTTCATGAAACAAAACATGTGTTAAAAAAAAAATATAAAAAATATCAATTATATACATATCCCAATTACGACGGGTCAACGTATCACCATCGAAGTACTTTTAATTTTTAAGAATTTCGATCTGATATCTGATGTGATTTCTGGTTTGAACTTGGTTTGATTTTTAATTTGAATTTCGATGTGATTTTGTTTTTTGAATTTAGATTTGAATATGGACTGCTTTTTGGAATTGGATTGGTTTCCGGCATCGTCTCTAGTCTGCTCTAGATCATCATTATTTTCCAGCGCTCCAGAAATTATATAAGCTTTTAAAATCTAAAACCTTAGTAAAAAAATTGGAAAGAATGTTTTATTTCCTTTTTAGTATTTTTGGTCTAAGTTCTAATCTATTTCCCGGTTTAAATTTGGTGACTTTGTGTCATTTTTTTGTTTAAGTTTGGTCATGGTTAGGATATAATTTTTGAAGTGGTTCCCGGTATTGTCTATTGTTTACTAGGCGCAATCTGAGAAAAACTTATTTTTACTTCTGTGCCCCAAAAAACTTTTCTAAATTCAAATTTTTTTTGGCAATGCTACAGAAATTTTGTAAATTTCTCAGTTCTAAAGCGATTGAAAAAACACGAAAATATGATTTCACTGGAAATGTTGACATTCAATGGCAGGCTGAGCTTAACGGAGATAGTCCAAGGAACATAGACTCCACAAGTATAATTTGCTTTCATATACAGCATAAAATTGTAACACCCTTTCAGTCGTGTACAAAGATAACACGCACAATATGAATGGATGCAAGATGATCGACCAAGTCCCCTAAGAGCTATTGTATCACATTGTAATGTAGATTATGTAGTAATACTTGCTAGTATTGCTTTTTCCATTATATTGTTTTAAATGTGTAAGTTTCAGTGAAGTCATTCATCCATTAAATATTAGTAAGTAATGCTTGAAATATTGCCCACCCATTCCTTATCCTTATGCCACCCTTTATGCTTCGAAACTTAATGTAAAGATTTGCAATAATTCTTTTATTTTCGTTGAAATTTGTACTCATATACATACATACATACATAAATTAAGTACTAACATAATTCATGCGAAAAATCAAAGGAAATCAGAAAAAAGATTTTTCATTATTATTATTATTATTATTATTATTAAATTTTAAATACTCATATTTAAATATGTAAATATAAACTAAATATCTATTTCCAATAATACATATACGAGTATGATATCCAAATCAAACTGAGTACTTAAGTTAGATTTTTCAGTGATTCTTAAAGTTTGATGGCACACATAAAAAGTTTCAATAAATAAATAAAAAGATTCCTTTTTTTAGAATGATTTACGAGCTCGATGGATGAATGTTACCAATAAAGGCAAAACAGCATAAGTGCAATTTGTTTGAGGAGCGAGTTTCATAACTTTATCCTATGATTGTATTGTGGAATACGCTCAAGCTGGGCTGTTTTGACATTTCCATACAGATGCGAATGCCTTACTTCTACTTCAGTTGTATCAGCAGTTTATTGTAGAGCTAGTACTTATTTCTTTGCTAAATATCTACTTTTATCGTTTTTTCTTATACACACAAACACTCAAATAAATTTAATGAGCACATATGTATGTGTATGTACATAGGTATGTATATGCGTGAATGTATGCGTGCTTATAGCAAAAGTTGCAAAAAAGACGAAGACGTGACGCTTTTACTTTACGTTGACATTTTTTCTGTTTTGCATTCATAGCCACAGTTAGTCAGTCAGTCAGTCAGTCACCCTGTCACTCATTATCACATTTCCATATGTTGTATGAGTTGTGACTGTGATGATATTCATGACGATGGCAATGGTGATGATAATGTTGTAGATGACATATACAGTATGTCATCGTCAGCATCAGCATCAGCAACAGCATCATCACCAATAGGACGAAACGACATGACATGATCAAGATTGAATTACTCATAATCAGCATCAGTCTTCCTCATAAATATGTATACGTGTAACTCACAGCTCACGCCAAATTGTTGTTGACAAATATTTTATTATCACAATTTATGATTTGCCACGCTGTGAATTTATGCAATCAACTTTTCATTTAGTCAACCGCATTCATACATAGTATGGTACCATATATACATCCATACGTACTCGTATGCACATATCAATGCATGTGTACCTATAATAAATAGTACGTATATTACGAAAATTACGAACATGAAATAATCTCATTTGTGTGCTTGTGTTTAAGTGTGAGTAATTGAAATGCATGCAACATACACATACATATACTCCAATATATTCATACATTTATACATACCGTTTTTATCCATCGATTCCAGCAGAATTTAAATTCCTCCCTATCGATGTAGCCATCGCTATTGGTATCGAAAACTTGGAATATTTGCTCGAGTCGCTCTGGTGGCACCTCATAAATATGTCCTTTGTCATTGCGGAATAAAGCGCGACAAATTAATGTAAATTCATCAAGGCTCAAACGGTCATCACTGTCAGGGTGATACGGAAAATACAAACACAAGTTGTAAATGTGGAATAATTTCGATCAATATGTGTTGGATTATTATTAAATATTATTCAATATAGCGTACAATCGTCAAATATTGGCCTTCTTTACCTGCAGAAAAATGTCTCGAAAAAAAGTCAGTGGAATGAGCCACTCACACAGGCACAGTTGAAAAATCAAAAATATAAATTTTTGTAAATGCACCATCTTTTGCCGTATCTTAAAAATGGCAACCGAAAAACTTTCGACTTCGCGGTTCAGATTGGGTTTGGCATGGTTTAAACCAGCTGGTAGTTTAATTCGATTTTAACCTTATTTAAAACGGACTGCGCTAAAAATGGTTTAAATGGTTTTTCCTTATAAATCTAATGAAAATTATATAATATTTAAACCTTGAGGCTTTTTCGTGTTCGAATTTATTGCGCAGTTTCATCCAAACGACAGCAAATTTAAAAATAACTCCTTTAATGCAAGCAGACCTGGAGGGTCATTAACATACTGCAATGTGGTTTAATCCGGTTTAAACATGCTGTCTTAGCTGTTTTTTTGCCACCTGGCATGGACAAAACCAAAAAAGCCAACTATTTGGCAACGCTGGTTCAGATACGACAAAACACTCAAGTATCATTTACTCATATACAAATATAGCTCGCGAAACATGTATGGATGCGAAAACGTGGACTAGGCTCTTAATGAGCTGTTGTATTTTTCCGGCGTTTTAATTGGCTTTCTGCGTACTCGCCTTTTTCAGTTTCAGAATTTTAATATCGCTTTATTATTTGAAGAAAATGTGTTCCATAAATTCATTCTGAAACTGAGGATTTTTTACTGATGGCAAATGACAAAAACAAATTATTTTTGTAATTGTAATTCCATATTTTCTGAAAATCTTAATGTGATGAGAAAGTTTTGAAATTGGCTTCATCTTCAACAGAGTGTTTCTCAAAATTGGTCTAACACTTCAATTATGATAGCTTATTGTAAGTTTTGATTTTGGGAACTTCTAATTGTTTCTAAAATTGATACATTGCCTAACAAAAAACCAAATTTAAATTCTTCCTTTTAATTACCACAAATCAACTTTTCAATGTTTTGCTTTTAAACTTTGAATGTCTAGAGGCACCAATTAATATTATGAAAATTTAAAAATAATTTTTGCATTATACTATATGTTTGTTTTATATGGGACAATAAAGAGGTGTGAAGTTCGAAATCACTTTTGGCAAGAAACAGAACGGGTCTTGAAATTTAATTTTGTCAATTTTTGTCTGCTACTGTAGTATACAAAGGCGCCTGATGAAAATAAGTCCTTGTTGCAACTCGGGCTCTTTATTCCAATTTATTCCAATCTTCTTTTAAAATTTCATTTTATTTTTGTTTTAAATTTAAGCCATGATTTAGCCGATATTTCAATAAATTTAGTTAAGTTATTATACACAACATTTTTTTTTTATTTTAATCTGCAGTGGATATCAAAATTTCGGATTCGTGAAAAAAATACGGATTTTCATAGGTACTAAAAAAATAGGAATTTTGTACGATAAAATTCCCTTGTACAAAATATTGTACGTTATTTCAGTCCCGTAAGATCTATTATTTGGTCAATTTGGCGATTCTTTTCCTATAACTGAATTCTTACTGAGAAAAAATTACGCAATTTTAGTAGATTTCTCAATTTCTGCTGAAATTGTATTAAAATTCCGAACCTTACTTGCGGATGAATTCTGTAACGTCTTCATAGTCGATGGCCGATCCTCTATCTCCACTTTTTGAGCGATGTTGTATTGATTGACATCAAGCAAAATTTAGAGTTCCAATCAGAAGAACCGGAAGTCCACCTTTTACATCGAAAAATATAAACTATCTTTAAGAGTTATACATAAAGGAATACGATGTAGAGGCAGCTAATGTTGAATTTGTGAAATACGCCGAAGTAACAGAAGGAAATAAACACAACTAGGAACCTTTACGAAAAGTTGAACTGGAATTGGCTTTCTAGGCAAATGTTTTCTGCCTGTCCTCGACCACTCTCGTTCTTCTTCCTCTTTCTTCTTTTAAAGGCACAACAGAACGATGGCCAAGGTCCAGCTTTTCCCTTCCACTTATTTCGTGCGAGTTATATTTGTACATTAATGGAAGAGACCTACAGTTTTATGCCGAATCCGAAAGGCGAAGTGAAAAGCATTTCATACGCAATTTTTAATCTTGTAGGTTTACCATTGCCTGCCATGAGGTGGTGCCGTGCAGAAAAATAGTTTTTCCTACTTTTTATTTTGCCTGTGCCGAGATTTGAACCCCGGACACTCTGCATAACAGGCCCACCACTACACACTCGTATTACAAATACCAAATATAAGAAAAATTTCCATTTAAGGATCATAACGACAAAGTAATTAAGAAGCTGGTAGTCTTAAAAACTACAATTATGACGTTATGACGTTATCATGCACATACAAGCAGATTCATATTCAAAGATAATCCTGAAACCTGACATGAGCAGGTTTTGGGGCAAAGTGCGTGCCAATCATCTACCCGAGAGTTTCTGCGGAGTTTGAATTAATTTTGGATATTGTTGATACTTAGACAATTATCCTTTCTCACTGAAAGAATATTACCCTCAACAAAACTTCGCAAACAAATAGTCTCGATGCGGAAACCTTGATTGGTATTTTGCGCTCCAAGGCAGTTATCAAGAATACAAAAGGTAAACCTTTAATGCACAGAATTAAAAAAACAATGTATATATACTGAATTCACCACAAACCAAGTTTTTTATAATAAATAAATAGTTATAAAAAATGTCGATAATGCAATTTCCACGAATTTTTTCCCACTCCTAAATTGAGATAAACTACGGATTTTGGCAAATAAATATACTACTGTGGGCAAAAAGAAGTAAGACTTTTTAATTTAAATTTCGCGCGGAAACCCATTCATCAAAATATTATTTTTTTAAGGTTGGTATGACTGTCGGTGACATCTGTGCCAAATGTCACATCAAAATAATCATTAGTGTTTAGTATACGCTTGTCTTTCTGAAGTACAAAAAGTGCATTCGGCGATTTTCACAATGAGTGAAATTATTCAACAAAGAAGTTCCATTAAATTTTGTGTGCGGAATCAAATTTCTGGTGCCGAAACGTTTTTGATTGGTACAAATTGTTCAAAGATGGTCGAGAACGCGTTGACGACGAACCACGTCCAGGACGGCCATCAACATCAACTGATGATCAACACGTCAATAAAATCAAGGAATTGGTGCTCGAGAATCGACGATTAACAGTCAGAGAACTTACTGGCATCGTTGGAATATCGGAAGGATCAGTGAAAACCATTTTAAAACATCATTTGGGCCTAAGAAGAGTGAATGCACGATTGGTTCCAAAATCACTGCATTGGTTTTACGAGACCATTTTGCCAAAAATTCGACTGATATCGTTCCGTAACCACCCTATTCGCCTGACTTAGCACCGTGTGACTTTTGGCTATTTTCTAAACTCAAAAAACCGCTTCGTGGGCACCGTTTTGAGTCAATTGAAGACATTAAACATGAATCGCTAAGCGCATTGAAGGCTATTCCGGAAATTGACTTTAACAACTGTTTCGAGAATTGGAAAAAACATTGGCACAAGTGTATTTGGGCCGGGGGGGATTACTTTGAAGGGGACAAAATAGATTTGGAAGAATGAATAAAAAAATTTGAAATTATGAACAAAGTCTTACTAACTTTTGCCCACAGTAGTATATTATCAATTTCGTTAAAAACCCTTAATACTGGAAAGCCCTACTGGCAACCAAATCGGGCATGATGATTAAGAACAAGTAAGGTTTCCCCAATTAAATAACGACGTTCCATCCAAATTAGGAGGAAACACAATATTCCAATCACGCCAATATTTTGAGAAAATCTAACGTCAAACTGCATTTAGCAAAACTAAATTCAAACACAACTTCACGCAATTTTTTCTTCTGACTCGTTTTGACGGTAACTGAACTCACAGCGAAAATATGATTTTGCTTTACAATACAGAGTAAGATATCAATATTCAATAAATAATTAAAAAAGAAAACATTAAGTAAACGAATAATATTGTATTTATTAATTAATATGAGCATGCTTTTCGAAAGCTACGATAATATAGTAAGTAAAAAAAACACAAAAATAAAAATGAAAAAATAAATGTGAAGCATATGGATAAAAAAATAAAATTGATTGCATTGTTATTATTACATAATTGAATGATTTCATAATTATGCGAGAATTAAAGTTGAAAATCAGATTTCGTTCTTTCAATTTAAAAATATCTGAGCTCTTTCATTTGCATTCAGCAATTTCACATGAATATTCATGCCACATTTTTTCCTCGTGAATTATTTTAGTTTTCAGAATTATTCTTTGAACTCACCCATCCTTATCGAAAGCGGTGAAACAAGCGTCCATCGCTGAACCGTTTGGATCGTCAACTACAATTGGCGGTGTTGGTGAGTCCATTCTCCGCTGAAAAGTTTACGATGCAACGAATTTATACTGTCGAAACAAAAAAAAAAAAAAATTCAGTAACGGTAGATTAGTGAATAGCAAGCAATTTCTACAAGTAGAAAATTATTCGTTTTTTTTGTTCATCTTTATATAGTAGTATACACTACACGAATATGCCACGAAAACACACACACTCAATAAAATCCCCCGTAGCAGTAATACTCAAAGACACCACACGCCAAGACACACAGAACTTAAAACAAAAACCTCGACCTCAAGGGGAGAGAGAGAGCGAGCGAAATACACAAAACTTGATATCTCGAAGTTAGCCCGATATTGTCGTAAGGTCGACTGAGCGCCCGCGTTCGAGTTAAAACTGTGCACGCCCGAAGATGACAGACAGCACACGTAGAAGAATCAGTTCAAAACGTATAATTTCCAAGCTACATTCCAATTATTGTAACTAAGTGCAGAACAATTTTACGCTTCAATAATTTATCGAAAAAACAAAATCGAGCACGGGAAGTCTACGGAAACATTTGCTGCCATAGCAACGTCATCTAGCGGTTTTAAAGCGTTACATTTATGGGAGTGTCTGTATGTGTGTGTGTTTATGCGCGTGTGAACAAGTACGAGTGCACTTGTGAAACTGTATTCTGAAGCCTTTTGTTTTGTTATGTGAACGCTATTGTACTGAAATACATACATATGGTAACATGTACACCCTGCACCCATCTATGTACAATTTCCAGCTACAATTGTAGATATATATGTATGTACGAGTACATATGTATGTATGACAACTACATTTATACATACACATATGTAAGTATAATTGCATTGTACTACTACTACAGAGCATAAAGTTTTATTTTACCTACGTTTCAAAGTATTTTCGTTACTTTAAAGTTTGGTCATTATAATTTCAATGACCCCTATGAATTTTTATAGTTTGTGTGTTTGATGTGTTTAAACATTCGGATGTACTGAAGTCTATACACCCATGTTGTGCCACACATACATGGGTGTGTCAGTGAAATAGCATATCCCGACATTACAACCCCGCTCCGTTTCTAGCCGCCCTTTCAGACCTAACCTCTTAGTTAACTCCTCTTCGAACATTTACTAAATTGTAGTGAGGGAATTTATTTTCCCAGTGCATCGAATTTTGAACTTTAGGATCCGCCAACTAACTCTGAGAAAGTCATCGGCAGATGACCATTTAGTGCAATCGATACACCTTCGTATACCGAGATGTATTGCCAAGATTTTTTGGATCGACGTCGCCAAGCAGCAGATATCAGGTAAAAATGGACAAGTCAAATATTGAACGAGTGTAAGTGTTGTTTTTCAATCTTCTGAACAAGAACAACAAAATCTCCTTATGCTGAGTAGGTGTATACAATAGATAGAATAAAGTGGTCGCTGTTGTGTAGTGGTAGTGCGTTGGACTGTTACATCCATTCACATTTTTTACGACGATTCGCAAGGTCACACTCTCCCGGCCACCAGAATCAATCTGGACTTCTCTGTACATCGCAACTCCTAGATGGATTAAGTTATTAGAGTATTCATAAGGTTTCTTATTTTGCCATATTGTTATAAAGTCGTGTGGTCGCTGTGGCGTAGTGGTATTGCGTTGGACTGCTACGCAGAGTGTTCGAATATCAGCACAGGCAAAATCAAAAAGTAGAAAAAATAATTTTTCTACATGGCATTACCTCTTGGCAGGCAATGCAAACCTACAAGAGTAAAAATTGCTATGAAAAGCTTTTCACTTCGCCGTTCGGATTCGGCATTTAACTGTACGTCCCCTCCATTCATGTACAAATATAACACGCACAACATGAGTGGATGCGGAAAGCGAAAAGCTCGGCCTAGGCCCTCCATGGGCTGTTGTGCCATTGAAAGTAAAGTAAGTTATAAAATCGTAAAATTTTGTATGACAAATTGGTGAATTTATACCAATTGAGGGTATACGACACTGAATAAGACACCTTGTGAACACTCCATATATATCCCAATGTTTTTGGAAATATCTACAGATTGTCCAGTCATCATTTTATAGAAAATATATTGCAGAATCGATTATTTGTATCGTAGTTAATAATTTTGAGCATATGTATGTATGGAGTTAGATCAACATGTTCATACTCAATTGAATCAAGAGAGAATAGTTTGAAAAACGATTCGGGAAATTACGTCAACCTTAATTAGTAAAAATTATGAATATTTTCTTGAATATAACATTCGGCATTATTATTCTTCTGTAAGTTAGAAATTTTGAAGAAATTTAAATTTTACCTGATTTCAATTTATCCATTTTGACAATTTTCAATTATTCCCAATATATTGACGATTTCAAACTAAAAAAAAGATTACAATTTAATTGAATAGTCTATTTTTTAATGAACACAAAAATTGTCTTTGCTTTATTTACACACATATTAAAATTGTTTTTGATAAATCTAATATATCGAACATGCCCTACTCTAATTGCAATAAGTAAAAATTAAATGTTGTTTATTCCTTTTTCTCCTTTAGGGTGATTAGGGTTTCCACATAACAGTATTAGCGAAAGAAGAAAACAAAACCAAAAAAATAAAGGAAATGTGTAAAATTACAGCCGCAAAAAAAGTAGTAAGGTTGAAACGAATAATAAAGAATAGAAATGCTTATGGTTATATGCTCGGGGATCACCTTCAGCTACCAGTGCTATTGAGCTGTTTCATTGTTAATGACAATGCAACGAAACAGAAATTTAACGACATGATAATTTTATTCGCATATGTTTAACTATTTACTTGGCGAAGAAATCGCAATTATAGTACAAATTTAATGATCACTATTTCTCCGATGGGGAAATGGTATCTAAATGGTATTGAGGAATTCGATACCATTTAGTGTTAATACACTAATCATCAGCGATCCACTACACCGATTGTGCCAACGAAAATACACCACTTGTTTTTTAATTGATCCAGGATTTTTTTAATAATTAAATTTTGAGCCACAATTAAACAAGGAACTCAAATAAGCGAAAGCCCATTAGCCAGGGATTACTGTACGAAGTTCCAGTCAATTGATTTTTAAAGGAATCGTTTGTACAAAGGAAATACTACAACATCGGTGAATCAGGCAAACTGCAGGAGATTTTGGGTAATACATTTATAAATCAATGTTATAACTTCACACATCATTTAAGAGCACACGGGCAACGCCGTGTATTTTCTAGATAGTAAACACATTACAGTAGCAGAAAACTTTAGCAATTGAAGTAATCAAGCGCCAAAATGTCAAAGTTGAGAAGCAAAAATAGAAATACATATAATAGATCTTCAATACTTCATTATATAAGTATGTAGATAAACACACAAACACATATAGGCAAGCACATGTACATGGAAGCCATTTTAAGATGGTTTGACTTTTTTTCGCTTTAGTATGTAAAATATATTACTTTCGTTTTATTCAACCTTTTTGATTTGTTTTCGTTTAGTTTACTGGTGCCCTGGTACCTTTTGTAAGTACTTAGGAACATTTTGTGCCTCAAACAAAAAAAAAGGGGAAAAACGTTTCTATTTCGGTTGATATTGGAAAAGGTTGGCAGTAGCAACTGGCGAATACCTTGGGAGCATTTGTAGCTACGTTATATGGTATGTGCATATATACATATGTACATATGTATGTGCCTCATGAGCACAGCACCCTTACTCGAGTGAGTAGCTTACAACTTTACCGTACCACAATGTGGCAGCGTGCAGTGTTTTATTTGTCAACACCGCCGCCGCTGATTGTGATTGCGATGGCGATGGTGACTTAAGCAATTGTGCCTAAGAAAAAGTGCCAATACAAATTTAAGCTGGGGGTGACGAAGGTAATTTTGTGTAGGTCTATTAACTCCTTTCTTTCTAACTGCTTGCCATTACCGCTACGCTGTGGCGTATTGGTAGTGCGTTGGAGTGTTACACAAAGTGTCTAGTGTTCAAATCTAGGCACAGGCAAAATCAAAAAGTAAAAAAAAAAACAATTTTTCTACATAGCACCACCTTTTGGCAGGCAACTATACATTTTACTAATCCTTTCTATCCCTTTCGTTGGCGGTACATGCGGTCATAGTCGACACTGATAAACTGAAGTTCATTGTGGCAAAGGCATAATACATCCCACACTTGTCTACCTCTTTATCGGTGTCCTGTGATTGCATTCCCTCTCTTATTCTCCCTTCTTCTTCCTCCCACCTATTAATCTTCCTTCCAACACAATGCTCTGCATTGATAGGGGTACACTCTGTTTGTTTTTGTTGACTGTACGAAAAAGACAAAAAACAAACCAAAAAGTAATTCAAGCTAAATCTAAAAGCTAAAAGGTTCGAAATTAATGTGTTTTTGTTTTAACTTTTGTTACGTTTAGCTTTGTTTTTGTTTTGTTTGTTTTTATCACACGTTTGCATCTGCATACATAAATACAATAACATTAGGTTTAGCACGCAGCAGTAGATACACACACACATACCTGAATGCCTAAATATATTTTTTTTTATTAAATTTGCGCTAAAATGGTGAAACTAACTCACACGAAATGATAAATTGCCATTTTGACTGCATTGACTTTTTCGTATATGCATACACACACATACACAAACACACACACACACACACGCATTACAAAACCATTCTATGTTAGTACCTACATATAGTATGTATAAAATAAAATATCAACAAAATAATAGAGCAAAAATGTGCGCATTGCTATTTTTTGTTTTTCTTTCTCCGTTTTTTGAGGTTTTTTTATTCAGCTAAACCAAATGACAAAGCACTCTAACGGTGCTTCGTTAACAAGTTGCAGAGAATTGCGGATATTCTCTAGTAAATAGGCACTTGCGTTATAAATGCAATGTGTGCGAGTGTGTGAAATGATTTTAGTGCTGCAGTCATTGCCGATGACTTTAAAAATAAAACTTTTGAAATAACTTTAAATTTGTTATTTGACCTTTATGCCATGAAAATTAAAATTCCAAAAACTTTTTCTATTTGTTTCACAAATGTTTAAGCCGCAAAATACCTCGACTGCATAATTTAAATACTTTATACAATATGTTGATGATAGTTTAGACAGTTTTGACAGAAGCAAGCATACTATACATACGTAAATGTGTATATGTATATGTGCATACATAGATATATGGTATACCTAGAAAAGTTTGTAAAATCCAGTTGGATATCACGTTATCCTTGGCCAAGTCAATTGTGATTTTGATACATACTAGCTTCGTTTTATCGCCACTAGCTCCTAGATAAGTGTAACTATTTAGCAATAATAATTGTATGAGAAACAACAACAAAAGCTGCAGAGATAACAAATATTTGTATAGCTGTTCTGTATAGCTAACATGTTTCTGAGGACTGAAATTGTCAAAAAAAAAGGCAATTTTATTCCAAGACATTGTAATTGGGACTCGAAATTTCCAATTCGTCAAAAATGCAATTGAGAAATATACCGTTTTAATTGAATGAATTGTAATAAAGCACTGAAATTTGATATTTCTCAGGAATACAATTAAAATAATAGCAATTCCATTCTAAGGAATCATAATTCGAAAGGAGATTCTTTATTTTTCTGGTGGAAATTGTAAACAATTTTAGACAGATGAAAGAATAAGTTTATCCCTCAGGGTTTATCAGGCTGTATCCCTCCACATTCTCTTCTTTTCAGTTGATATTAAAATGAACTGTGTCCTTTTGCTGGCATAACATTGATTAATACCCCATTTATTTACATAGGTTTCTTACATAAGTAAAGAGCTCCACAGGCCTTGATATTGTATTTAACTTTCTTGTGATTTTGTTAGGGCTTAGGCTTATTCTTTCACACAAATAGAAAAAAACAAAAACATAGCCGATATTGACAGAAAATCGCAATGAACTGAATAAAACTGTAAATTGGATCAAGCTTCATGTTCCAAATGAGTTGCTTTTGATAACTTTCTTACTTACTTACTTACTTAACTGGCACTACAACCGATAATCGTTGCCCTGCACCTGGTCTTTCCAACGGAGATTAGGACGTACCCTTCTGCGTGTTCCTCCACCGTGGTTCGAATAAAACGCCCTTCTAGTCGGAGCGCTTTCTTCCATTCGCTCAACATGACCCAGCCAGCGAAGCCGCTGGAGTTTTATACGCTTGACTATGTCAGTGTCGGCGTACAGCTCATAGAGCTCATCGTTCCATCTTATTCGATACACGTCGTCCACGCATACTGGACCGTAGATCTTACGGAGTATCTTCCTCTCGAACGCTCCTAACAGCCTCTCATCATTGATGGTCAATGCCATACATTAGGACGGGAAGGATAAGGGACTTATAGAACGTTATTTTCGTCGGTTGAGAGAGGGCTCTAATTCTCAGTTACCTACTGAGCCCGTAGTAACACCTGTTGGCAAGAGTTAGTCCCCGCTTGATCTCAAGGCTGTCGTTATTGCTGGTGTTTATGCTGGATCCTAGATATACGAAATCCTTGACGACTTCAAAAGTATAGTTGTCAACAGTGACATTTTGCCCAAGACGCCGTGACTCTTTGTTTGTTGACACAAGGTATTTCGTTTTGTCCTCGTTCACCACTAGACCCACTCGATGAGACTCCCTTTCCAGGTTGGAGAATGCTGCACTGACTGCTCGAGCGTTTTTACCAATGATGTCAATATCATCAGCGTATAAAGTTAAAGAAGTCGCACGATAGGGAGTCACCTTGTCTGAAAGTCTGAAACCTCTTTTGGTAAGAAATGGAGCGGAGAGGTCTGTCCCAATTTTCACTGCGCTGGTGGTGTTGGTCAGTGTCATTTTGCAAAGACGAATGAGCTTTGCAGGGATACCAAATTAAGACATTGCGGCGTACAAGTGATCCCGAATCGTGCTGTCGAAGCGGCTTTATAATCGACAAATAGATGATGGGTGTCGATCTGTTTTTCTCGGGTCTTTTCCAGGATTTGGCGTAGTGTGAATATCTGGTCGATGGTGGATTTACCAGGCCTGAAGCCACACTGATCAGTTTGTTGACGATGGGCGTCAGTCTTTCGCACAGTACGCTCGATAGAACATTATATGCAATTTTAAGAAGGCTTATCCCATGGTGGTAGGTGGCGCTGATCGTAGAATCACCTTTCTTATGGATTGGGCAGAGTACATTGAGGTTCCAATTACTTGGCATGCTTTCATCCGACCATATTCTGCATAGAAGCTTATAAGTTTTCTGAGCTCTTCGCCTCCGGTCTTAAACAACACAGTAGGCAAGCCATCTGCACCTGCAGCCTTTTGTTTTTCAGCCGAGCAATGGCTGTTAAGACCTCCTCATAGTCAGGCGGCGGTACTTCAACGCCGTCAGTGATTGTGGTTTCCGGAGTAGATTCCGCAGTGGCGGGATTATTGCCGTCATCGGCATTAAGCAGCTGCGAAAAGTGCTCCCTCCATAATATCATTATTCCGAGGCTTCGTTTGAGGATTCATTGGGGAAATATTTTGACGTGGTGGGTTCCAAGCCCGACGTACAACCATTCATTCAAGGCCATGGAGAAGCCCGCCACACACGTTAGTTAACTCACTGACGGTTGTCAGATCGCTATCCAGGGAACGCCACGAGTAGGCTGTGTGTCGACTTGAAACGTAGAAGCGCAGGATCGACCATGGACGCACCTGCAACTGTCACGAACTTTACCTTGTGTCCTACGCCCCAGGCCCCCCAACTTATTTCCTAATTTATAAATATTATGATTTTTACTTCTACATAACTATTCACTTCACCCAAATTTATCTCTAATGCTTTTTCATGAAATGGCTATTAGCTTTATTTTACCATGTCTGTAATGCCATCTACATGCTCTGAAGTATCATAATTTATTATGTTTGTATAACTAGTCATAATATGAGTATAATGGACAAATATGTAAATAAAAACAAAACAATTTGTAGCACAATTTTTTTAATATTTAATTATGGAAAGCATTTTTTTATTTTTATAAACAGTCATGCTCATGCACGTGTAACCACAACTTGAATCCGCTCATTTAAATAGCTTCTTAATGATAGAGCTATGGACAATTTTGAGCATATTCATGACGTTCTTTGAGACTAAGCCATTGAACTTTTCAGAAAATCGATAACTTTACGTATGACAATGTCATCATGTATCAGCAGTATTCTTATCATATGGCATGACATTGTAGAAACAGTAGTAGAGACTATATAATTTATCATCAAGTTCTAGGCAGTGTTGCCAAATATGAAGAAACAAATTATCCAAACCGAAAATTTATTTTGCATTATACATGTTTGCTGTGCTTTTTCTTGGTACCGCGATAAAATTATTAATTGAAGATAAATTGTGTCAATTTTCGAGATAAAATTATTTTCTACCATCTTAAGTGAATGTTATTACTTTTACAATAAATATTTAACTTTTTTACCTTTAACGTACTGATACTAAGTGCTTCCCCGTTTCACTAGCTTTGAAGGAGGTTTCACATGCAGTTCATAGATTACTCTCATTCTAACCCGTTATCTAAATAATAATACAAACCAATACAAGCCACGCTTGCTAACATCTTAATCGAGCAGATTTAGTAGCAAATAAAGAGACATCAGATAATACATAGTAATCCAAAACACGATAGATTAAAAAATAGCTTCAAATCTTGAGTGTATACCCTTTCTTACCCTTTCAGGTCTGAAGCCACCAATCAGTCACAAGAAGAAGAAACAGAACAAAGACTCCGCAGAAATCCCTGTAAGGGCTATACCCAGTCAACGAGACTCCCTTTCCAAACTAGAGAGTACCGCAGTAACTGTTTGTACGTTGGTGCAAATGATGTCCATATCATCCGCGTATGCTATTTAGCAGCATGACACTCTTGTAGAAAATGGTAGCAGAGATGCCGATATTCGCAGTTAAAATTATTTTTCGCACGATATGGAATGACCTTATCTTAAGTCTCTTTTGGTACCAAATGTTGCAGAGACGTCTGTCCCAATTGTAACTGCGCTAACGGTGTCGGTCAGTGTCATTTTATAAAATGAGTAAATGAGCTTTGCAGGGATACCAAAATCAGACATTGTGGCGTACAAGTAATCCCTAATCGTGCTGTCGAAGGCTGCTTCATAATCGACAAATAAATGGTGGGAGTCGACTTGTTTTTCCAGGGTCTTTTCCAGGATTTGGCGTAGTGTGAATATCTGGTCGATGGTGACCTGGAGCCACCAATCAGTTTGTTGACGGTGGACTTCAGTCTTTAACACAATACTCTCGATAGATCCTTATATGCGATATTAAGAAGGCTTAACCCACGATAGTTGGCGCAGATCGAGGAAACGCCTTTCTTTAATATAGATTCGTGTATTTTGATCGGGGGACAGCCAAGTGGTCTTATGGATATCGAGACGTTGCCATCTGTTGCTAGTATCTGTCATATTTCCTGTCGCGGAGAAAGTGATCAGTCTCATACCCTTGTCAGTGACTTCGCCATAAGTAATTTAATAAATTTTATCCTTTCCGTGAGCCAACTTCACAGAGACCACATTGAGAGGTATTTCAACACTGTGCAACATTTTCTTTTCCTTTATGTTTTGTTTTTTCATCGTTAGTTTTTCCATTGTAACAATCGGCAGATTGGCAGCTTTGGTAAGTAATTTTCATTTTGCATATTTAACGCAAAAATATTCTCCATTTGATGTTTTTGCTTTAATCTAAAATACCTAACATGTTAGGTGCATTCAAGTTCTCTTTATTAAATTAAGGAAGAATGGTGCTCTCAAACCCTCTCCCGCAAAATAGCTTAATTTCAAGGTTGTCTGCTCCCTTTTAGTTTTAACACATTTTTTATACGTTAGTCAGTTCAAAGACAATTGGTACAACTGTTTAAGATGTTGTAATGAAAAATATAAATATTTGCGAATATTTCTGTTTCATTTCAATTTTACGTTATTCTGATTGTTAATCATCATTTACTCTGATTCAAAACAATATTATGAACCTAACAAAGACCCCATACTTTTGCTTCTTACTTTCTTTTAATGGCACAACAGCCCATGGAGGGCCTAGGCCAACCTTTTCGCATCCACTCATGTCATGCGTGTTATATTTATACATAAATGGAAGGGACCTACAGTCGTATAACAAAACTCAAACTGAGTACACTGAGAGAAAAATTGCGGTCTAAAATCAAACCCGGTCATACTTAAAGAGTGTGCCCGAACAAATTTTTCACCCGCAAAAGGAATGTTTTTTCTTTCAAAATAGCAATATTTTGTTCAAAAATGTCATGTTTATAACTTCTAAAACCAAAAATTTTATTTTGTTGAATTTCGAACTCTACCACAGTCTTGCACAGTTGAAGCACTGACTTTCGTGGTTGATTCGTTCGATTTATTATAGCCCAATAACACTCAATTGGGCGACACTCTACGCAATTTGCTGGGTTTCATTCATTTGAGACAACTTACTTGCTTAGCTGGCACTACAGCCGATGATAGGTCTTGCTCGCTTCTATAAAGCTCCGTCAGTCGCCTCTGCTATGTGCTTGAATAAAACTCCCTTCTAGCAGGAGCGTCTTCTTCCATTCACTCAACATGATGGATTTACCCTCTCAGTTGGGATATGTAAAATTGCTGAAACCTTTCACATAGGTTTCATCATCCATCCTGGCTCGAGTTCTGTCTGCAATTACTATCGCGGACAGATGCATTTGGACTTCTTAAGTGAACTTTAACTAACTAGCAAGTTTTTTGTCCACTGGACCATATTTTCGGTCGTAACTTTTAACTGTCTCAACAGAAAGATTTTCTTTATACTTTTTAATGGTTCATTCTACCGTTGTAATGCTGACACTCACTGTGTTTGCAACCTTTTATGCAATATTTTTTCATCGCTCAAGCTCCGTGTCTGCCATTTCGCTTAAAGAATTTTCTCATATTAAAAATGAAATCTCAAAAATGAAAATCACAAATATTGTGGATATCTAGTCTTTTGTGGAAACATCAAAGCCTACTTTAATCGCATGTATTTACAATTCGTTACAAAGCAAAAAGTAACTATCAATTTTTTCGTGTACGCTCCTTATTTGTAGCACGTTCTCTTCGTATTTCATTTAATACTTGAACATGTATCTTAAATTAGTAACGACTGTCTTAAATCAAAAATGGTTTTTTCAATATTCTTGACTTAGGTAAGAACAAAAACTCTCACATAAAAACTTTTGGGCCGTAAATAAAAGATTATTTCTTCAAATTAAACTGAAATAATCTTAGAACATGATCGAATTTGTAAATTAATCACAAAACTATTTCAAATAAGCCCGTTTCAGTCTTCAAATAAGAATGGGGATATTGATTCTAAAGAACACATATTCCTAAAGTTAGAACGAAACAATCGTAAAATAAACTCTTTATTATCAGTATTTAAAAAAAAATGTTCGTTCATGTTTTAAGAATTTTCAAGCTTAACAGCTTTTCTTTAAGGAATGGTTTTGATTTATTAACGCTTTTCTTAAATTTTGACAGCGTTTTCCCTGAGTCTATGATTATCTATTTCGGGGGATTAATGAAATGTGCATGAAATAAATTTCGACATTCCAACAACACAATTCCCTATAAATGTATTATCGTAAATGAGAAAGCAATTAAAATTCCTATTACGAAGTTGTGACTCCATCCATTTCTCTTCCATTTCCGATTCTCATCCATTCAATTACCTGCAGTAAGTGTAAACAAGACAACAAATATAGAATGATGAATTTTCTTACTATTCTACCATTTATGTAAGCAATAAAAAGCAACAGTAGCAGCAATAGCAACAGTAGTAACAACAAGAAGACAACGACAACAACAACAACAACAACAACAACAACAACAACATAACAGCAGCATCCATAACTGAACAGTGTTGCATTTTTAATCCATTTTATTCCCTTTTATTTGTTGCTATTGTTTATTCCTTTTGGCTTATGCGCCACCGTACAGTGTCCTTGATTAATTCAAATTTATTCATGAAAGTGTTCGTCTGCAATGTTGCTGATGCTGCAGCTGCTGCTGTTTGTGTATACAGCATGTATACAGCAGCAATGGTTTGGTTTTTGTATGCATTGCCATAAAATATGGCAACATCGCAGAACGTTTCACTAAAATGGACGTAGATTTTGTATAGAAGGTACAAAAACTAAATATTTAAACTATTGTAAGTAGAAGACGTACATGCATACCGACATATGTACATTGATATACTCGTACATACATGAATCTATATGCATACATACTTACAAACGTGATGCAATATTCATGACAGGCAATAAAATATGTCAACGTATCAAAATGTCAACAACAATTTGCGAAATACTGAAACATATTTGCTCGTTGCACGTTCCTAGTAGTCTACCTACATTCCGTTTGTTTGCGAGCTTGTTTGTTTGTTTAACTAACTTCGAAATTAAATGTCCACAATTGTTGATATGCCACGTAGACTAACAATCAAATAAAAACTAGAAAATTTGCGCAAATAGAACGAAATTCCCTTGAGCTAAATTGATTAAGGAATCGCAACTATAAATATAATATGTATGTGAATATTTGCATAAATCACGGACCAATTGTATACATATTTCTCAGAACTACACCAAAAAAACCTTTGTCTGTCCACATACCTCAATAATAGGTGCTAATCAACGTCATCCTGAAGGTGAAGGAGATGGGGTGGTTAATAACATTAGGTTCCATGATGCATCTGACTTTGCCATAATTTGCACTGATTTGGATATTAAAAGGCATTATTGTATGTAAATATCTGTTGTCATAGCTCGCAACATAAAAACATCCTATCAATCATGTTCAGCCAACAAAAAGACATAAAGTCAAAACCACCTAAGTTCGAATTATTTTAAGAAATTAATCCATTTTAATTTGGAAATTTGTAAAAACCGCAAAAAAAAATTGCGTTTTAATTTTATCCCGAGAATATGAGGTGACCAGGTATATAGAAAAGGAAAAAAATTCGTAGATCTCTGGTCGCTGTAGCGTAGCGGTAGTGCGTTGGACTGTTACGCAGAGTATCAGGAGTTCGAATCTTGGCACAGGCAAATTAAAAAAGAATACAAAAAAAAAATGCAACAAAATTTATACACGGCACCACGTCTTGACAGGCAATAGCAAACTTACAAGAGTAAAAATTGACTATGAAAAGCTTTTCAATTCGCCGTTCGGATTCGGCATAAAACTGTAGGTCCCTTCCATTCATGTACAAATATAACACGCACAATATGAGTGGATGCGAAAAGCATGGCCTTTGGCGCTACATGCGGTCATAGTCGACACTAATAAACTGAAGTTCATTGTGGTAAAGGCATAACACTTGCCACAGTGGCTATCTATCTCTTTCTCGGTTTCCTATGTGATTGCATTCCCTCTCTCATTCTCCCTCCTTCTTCCTCTCACCTATCAATCTTCCTTCCATTCAATACAATGCTCTGCATTCATAGGGGTACACCCTGTGTGTTGAATGTATAAATAAAAACAATAAATAAATAATAAAAAATGGACAGCATTATTGGCATTAATTTTGCCTAATAATAAATATTATTAAGACATTATTTTAGAAGTTATTACAAATTTAATCAACGAAATGTGGAATATTTGCGATTCTGCTGAAATTTGCCATATGTTTTTTTACTCCGTGAAAATAAGTTGAAGACCTGAGAGGTTATAATCTATACATCAAGTTTGATACTTTTTCCAGAAGAATTTCCCTTTTCAAATGCTAAATAATAAAATGAGGATTTTTGTTAATTTTCAAAGCCAAAAAAAAAACCAAAAATTCTTGTCTGTTTAGTAAAGTAAGGCCTAATAACTTTAAATTATGAGTGTAAATTGAATTTTAAAGCCAGCATGGTATAAATCTTTAATAATTTATGGTATTTTTGTCTTATTATTTGAATTATTTCTATAATCCTGAAATTTAAAAATATATTTTTCGAAAAGAAAATTAGATTTCCCCTCGAAGGATTTCTTATCCGAGGTGGTGACTCTAATGGTTTCGGAGAAATATATGAGGAGGCTCTAAAAATATAATTTGATCTATTTTGATCACAAGGTTCAAGCGTTTCTAATTGTTAAAATATATCAGATTGAAACGACTATGATAGTTAAAAATAAGAATTAAGAGATGTTAGTAAGATCATAAAAATTTGACACTTAACTGCCATTTTGCATAAAAATTTAATTTAATTTATCTCTCCTTAAAAGACAGTTTTTCATGTTACGTATATTTAAACCATATTTCCGAATTACTTGCTTTCAAATGGTTTGGCCGGATTCCATATTTTCCAAAGGGAATAAAACGGAGTTACGTATTTTCTGACATGTTCTTCGAATTAATATGTTCGCTGTGGCGTAAAACTTGCTCTTAAAAGCTTTTCACCACGCCGTTCGTATTCGGCATAAAACTGTAGGTCTTCCCTTCAATTCATTCTTACTTTACTTACTTTTAATGGCACAACAACCCATGAAGGGCCTAGGCCGAGCTTTTCGCATCCACTCATGTTGTGCGTGTTATATTTGTACATGAATGGAAGGAACCTACAGTTTAATGCCGAATCCGAACGGCGAAGTGAAAAGCTTTTCATAGCAATTTTTACTCTTATAGGTTTGCCATTGCCTGCCAAGAGGTGGTGCCGTGTAGAAAAATTAGTTTTTCTACTTTTTTTTTTTTTATTTTGCCTGTGCCGAGATTCGAACCCCGGACACTTTGCGTAGCAGTCCAACGCACTACCACTACACCACAGCGACCACAATTCAATTCATCACAAATACTTATAACACGAACAACATGAGTGTATGCGAAAAACTCGGTCTAGGCCCTCCATGAGCTGTTTTGCCATTAAAAGAAGAAGAAGTTTTACGAATTGCGTATCTTCCAGTCAGTATCATGGAATACATAAGTATTTTCAAACTATTTCCGTTGTTGTTTTAATTATTAAGGAAGGACATTTCTGAGAAGGATATAAAATTGTTTTATTTTCTTTTAGTATGCTTCCAAAGTATCAAATGTGATAATATTCATAATTAAAATAAATATATATATCAGCGATTTATTGTTCTAACTCTGGGCTTTGAAAATAAAAATCAAACAAAAGTTCTCATAAGCAAAATCTCGAAACTGAGGAGGGTATATCATCGCATATATTCGAACAGACTAATTTAAGTTTATGTTTTCAAACATTTCATCTTTTCTTCCATAAAGTTTGATTCGACCTTTATCTTTTATTATTTCTTCGTTAAATCGCGAGAATGAGACGAACTTACACGTAATGCAGTCGTAGAAATTGAAACTCTAATACTACATACATGGCCTAAACGTATTTTCCTCATACTATACTGCTTCTCTAACTTGACCTAACACCAGACAGCAGGAAATTCTAGTACATATCTAAATATGTTGTAAACCCCCACGTAGTCAGTAGCACAGCATTTGAACTGTCTATGCTATGAAATTATTGCATTTTATACAAAAGAATTCAAATGAATGTGTGAACAACTAATACGCAATGACGCTAATTAATTTCCACTGATCTTTAACTCGCCAATCATTTTCAAACAAAACACAAACCAAACAACTAAATACAGTACAGAAAACAAAGAGAATATAATTGAATTCCCGAAAAATTGAATCAAAAAAATTATTATTAGGTGAATGGTGTTAGTTCAGTTGAATGATATGAAATTAGGGCAACACGAGCGTAACGCGCAGCCTCCTCCCACTTAAAATGGGTGAGCCAGGCATTAACACTCGACATAAACCCAAATTTAAATAACATGACACGTACTTATGTAAGTACTAATGTACATACAAACATTCACATGGTGGAACCATATGTACGAATGTTCGTGTACATTCGAGTATGTTTGTATGTATGTAAGTATGTATGTAGTATTGTTTACCACTGAATTCTCAATGAATGTCAGAGCAATGTAAAAATAAAAGTTCGGTAACATTTGGTACCATTGCATATGAACTTAATCTACAAGTTTGCGTTTTATGCTTTTTTTTTCTCCTTTCTCCTTATTTATTTGTTTGTTTGTTTCTTTGCTTGCTCCCTTTGCAATTTAAAATTTAAGCCTTTTCTCATACTAGCAACAAACCAACAAACAACAAGGCAAAACCAAACAAAAAAAGAAACGATCAAAATGGAATGGAAGGGAAGTCAACACATAATGAACAAAATATGTATGTACATGAATGAAGTATGTAATACTTGAATATTTGAAAAGGATGTGAATGCCAAAAAAGTGAAAACAAATATGTCAAAAGGCAAAAAGGCTTAAACCAATTTAAAGCTTACTAGCTTGAATGCCAGCCTATTAGCCCCATATCCACCCGACTAAGACCTCTCCAGCCTATTGCAATATCTACCATTTACACTACGCCCTGGAGCACCCTTCCCAACCGTCCCCTACTCCCTACTCCCATTGTGCCAAGTGTGACAATAAAATGTGCTGATAAAAAGGACAAATGCTTTCGGTATTGAGCTTTCTCGTTTATAACATACATAGTTGAAATATGTTTCCAAAGGATATCTAGATATTATTACCAAAGATTCTCTGTATGTGCCAGAGTGCATAAATATGTAATGAAGACAAACTTGAAATATTTTTCCCATTACTTAATCTTTAACAACTTTTTTATACAGCATCAATTTAAGATCATAAATGTGCCAAGCAATAAAGGTAAAAGTGAAAGAAAATATTCTCTCCTTATTGTTGTTTCAGCAACAACAACAGAAAAGGTTGCTTGCTTACGTCTTCCATTCCTGATTGTTGCTGTAGTGCCAGCAGCAGCAGCACTACCATCACCACCACCACCACCACCACCATCAGCCAAAGCAACAAAAAGCGACGATTGTAACTTAATTTGTCTGGACGAAAATCTGTAGAAGTTTGGCAACTTATCAAGGTAATAAAAACCTGCACAAATGGGCACAAGATTGATTTGTTGGTAGTTAAAAAATTATTTTTTTTTTTTTTTGCTGCCCATTTTCAAGATTTCGGTCAACATCTGGCGTAATAAAATTGTTCTTTTTCCGCATTTATTTATTTATAGCACTAAGGTACATCGTAAGAAGTAAATTATTGTGGCTATAAAAAAACCATCACACTGGACTTTAAAGAAAAATAAACAAACCAAAAAACAAATTACGATGTGAAAAGATGTTGCAAGTTCATTGGTTTTGCATAAATTTCAATACAGTTACTTTTAATTGACGATTCCTTTCATGCATTCGTTGTAGTTAATCAGTGATATCGAAAATAGGTTAAATATTTGAAAAAATGAGCTTAGGAAAAAGATATAGCTTGTTTTTTCGATGCAATGCATCGTGGGCCAGGCAAATAATTATTCAGCGGACTTATATAAACTCGTAAATACCCAGATCGTACTTACTGAGGGCATCCATTCAAAATTAAATGAAATTAGTTTTTAGTTGGTTTTAACATTATTTTTATATGGGAAAAAATATTGAAGGAGGAAAATTAATGGGTGTCGGTTTTACACTTTACCCCCTAATTACTAAGATAATTTTGAAGGATAGGAATAGGAAGGAGCCTATTTCATATATTACATACGAGTATATTAAGAAAAAATGTTGGAGAAATTTTAATTAAGATCGGTTTACATTTTAACCCTTTATTAGTGACTCTTCACCAGCAGTCGGGTAAATGGTAGATTTTCCTAAACATGTCACATTTGTATGGGAGTTAAGGGTTAAGGGTTGGAAATGGGACGGAAAGTATATTGGGCAAAAATGTTGGAGAGTGAAAATTAATGGGAGTTGGTCTTATATTTTGACCCTGTAGAATCAACCTATAGAATCACCCTGAGAGCACGAGGATTCTATATCATTAAAGAATAAATTTTTTATGGATTGAAAATGGAAGTCCACTGCACAATTTAAATTTTGTATAATTTTTTTCTGTGCAAATGGCAGCTTTTAAATTTAACAGCTGTCGTCTACGATTGTTCCGATTATAACGCGTTATCATTGTGAAAATGAGACCGGTATGGATTTGTAGGACATGTGGTTTCAGCAGGACGGCTCCGCCTCCCACATCGCTCATACAACAATCGCTTTAAGGGAGCAACGATTTCCAGAACGAACCATCTCCCGAAATTTCTATGTGCGATTTATTTCTTTGAGTTTTTGTTAAATCCCTAGTCTATGGGAATACACCACAAACGATTCATGAGCTCAAGGCCAAGATCCAACGCGTCATCAAAATGTCATCGAAAATTTTATTCAAAGATCAGGTATCTGTGTATCATTTGCCAACTATTTTATTCCATGCTAAATAGGCACATGTCTACTTACAACTTAATAAAAATATCACCACTCGCTCAAATTCTGCTGGTACGACCAACTTCGTCTCTTTCCCGTGAAACGTGAACAGTGTACTCTTGCAGATACGCCGGTCAATATGGGTTTCCCCTGATTTTGAACCTACCTGTCCAAACTGTCATGCCTCCTGTTAACCCAGTCTTCATGTGTCTTGTTGAACTTTAAAGATTTTGCCTTTCTTTGGCACACATTCGATAGGAATCTTGCCTGCTAGCACGAAATATGCGTTGTCCGAATACGTGCAGTAATTGTATTAAGCCTTTGCGTAGAGCACGGCTGCCTAAAATGCGTCATAGGGCGTCCAGAATTTTGGACGTCTTTCCGCTAACATGATGTCCTTGAAGGACATCCCATTATCTATCAGCCCTCACAAGTATTTCACGGATGCTTACGACAATATTTTGACATCTGAATTGGCGGATTTACCCCACAGTTGTGTGCCGTAGTTTAAGGATACTCTAGTAAAGCAGAAGTTTGTTTTCCCAACATAGAATTTTACGCGAATATTGCGAATTACGGCTGAGTGTCCAGAAGATACTTCTCAGTTTAAGACCTAGAGCATTGCGCTTCTTTTTTCATGCGAGATTTGTATTGCATTTAATTGTACGGGTAGGCCGTGTTGTGAATATTACTTGCACCGACTTGGTTTCGTTTGCCATAATTTTCCAGTTTGTAAGCCACAAAGATATTTTATTAAAACATCCTTGAGTTTAAGTGAGGCAGTGACAGGATCATCATCAATTGACAAGGCAGCAGTGTCGTCTGCGAAGGTTCCAATAACAATTCTATTAGTTGTCGGCAGATCAGAAGTGAAAAGAAATTATAACATTGGGCCCATAACACTGCCCTGGGAAGCACCTGCTTTTATAAGATATAGGGTTGTGTCGTCATTGCCCTGCTTCCCGAAGAAATGGCGATTTTCAACATACGATTTCAAGAAAGTGTAAAAGTTTATTGGAAGCGTTTTTCTAGCTTTATCTAAAAGCTCCTCGTGCCCAACACGATCAAAAGCTTGTGATACATATGTCTAGAGATGACGTGGTGTAGTATTTTTGGATTCGAAGGCTACGTTTATTTGTTCAACAATACCGTTCAATTGTACCGTGACCTTGACGGAAACCGAACTGATGATCAGGCATGAGATGTTTTGACACCTAATAGGCATTAGCCTATTATTCCAAGACTTTGGAAGGGATTGGTAGTAGACTTATGGTGCGGCATGACTTTGCATCTCCATTTGAATCATTTTTATTTATGTAACCTTCCAGTGTGGTGGGGCAAAGCTAATTCTCAACAAAGCTAATTCTCAGCATTGTAGAGTTGGTTTAGGAAGGTTATTGCAGTGAATAGAGATATCGGTAAATTCAGTTGATATGGCTGAGCTATGATGAGCTCGGATACTTCATCTATGGTTATATACTTAATAGAATGTTTTTGTCCTCAGCTAACAGTACTTTTAACTCTTTAGTTTTAGCATTAAAGTGCTATTAACCGCCTCGGAATCGTGTTTTTGCCAAAATTTCCTCGGTAACCTTTTTTTGTTTTCCATGATTTAAACCGAATACTTGTTTGCGTAGCAACTTGTAAGTACTGAAGTAGAAGCCCAAGCAGATTGTTGAATACAACCATTAAAGTGTTCTACTGCTTCTGTAATGTCGTTGGGTGTTTTTAGTATCAGTTTCAGAGTTATAATTATGGCAACCACCTCTCTAAAGAAAAGGCAGTTGGTTTTACAATTATGGAGTACGCACATGGCTTGTTTGCTTCCTTTGGTGTTATCCTAAGAATAATTAGCACAGGGGAATGCTCTGATGATAGGTCAAAATCTGAGTAACATTTAAAACTTGTAAGAGCAACCAATACCTGTACTTTCGCAAAAGTCAATAAGATCAGATTTCTTTTTCTGCGGTTATAGCAGATACTGTAATTGGCCCTAGCCCTATTGAATATTTTACGTACAAAAGGATGTTGTTTCGCCTGGATACGTTGTGTGGTAAAAGTTATAGTTGCTGATTTTAAAATGACTGGTATGAGTGAAGTGTGTTTCGGGTATCAGAAGTATGTCGACTTCATTTATGTTTAAGAATGATTTAATCTCTATGATGTGGTGTGACAACCCATTAGCATTCCAGATAACTATTTTTAATTTATCGATTTTGAGAAGAGTTTAATGTTAAATTTATTAATAAGTTTGTCATAGTGGTAAGTTGCTGTATTATCTGATATAGCACTGACATCATTTCACGCATATCAGGTGAATTGTTTGGAAGTTGAAGAATATTTGTACTTTTGGATGCTGTACCATAGATTATTTGTCGTTTCAGTCTGTGGGGCTGTTGTTATTTGTTTTCTTAAATAAGTTTTTATATACAGCACACCCTTTATAATTTCCAGGATGATTTCCATCACAGAGGGCTCATTTTACAACTTCAGATCTACTTCTTCTTGGACAATTGGCGGAGGATTGACTTTCAGCACATTTAATGCCCCTCTGCGTACGTCTACAAGTCTACAATATGCCTTTGTGTGGCCATATTGCTGGCAATTTTCGCATTGCTGTAACTCGCGCTTGGGACGGGACGTGGCGTTTCAAATACGATTCTGCCATGTAAGTAATAAGTGGGGTTCTAGCTCAACTAAAAATATAGGAAATGGCCGTTTAGTAGTTATTTGTTCTATATTCCAAATATTATAGAATAGAAGACCGAGATCGTAAAGTTCTTTATTAATATCCACTGCATCCTTTGCAGTGGATGGATGTATATTTTTTAGTACAACTTTGAAGCACCTTTGTTGTTTTGGCTTATAAATATAAAATTCGGTATCTTTTTGTTCCAATTGTTTGACTATAGCTGTATAGAGTTCTGATGTTAGCGTTTGTATTTTCACCCGATCACCACTTATTATTTTTATATCGTGAAGAAGTATAAAAGATGCTGGATATTAGCGAGCTTGTCAACAAATATCGGCGGTGCTTTATAAACGATGATTTATTAAGAGCTTGGTTTTTGAAAATTTAAAAAAAAAGACTCAGAAACTTTACAAAAGTGAATGAAGTTTTTATTTGGATTGATGAATCAATTCCCGACATTTACTTTTTGAAGATAATTTCTCTTAAATGTTGCCCGCGGCTACGCTTCTAGTGGTCCATTAGTTCAAGTTCAAGTTTGGTTCAAGTGCTGGTGTTCTTGAAACGAATACTAGCCCAGTGTTTTCCAGTTTCTGCTTTGAGACCATTGCCAGTTACCATTTGTTACTATGATACGGCTCTTGTGGAACTCTCACCGAAGAGTTTTTCCTTGAAATTGGTGAAAGACTGATTTCAGCGCTATAAAGGCTATTCTCACCGAATATAAAAAATATTCAAGTTTCACCAAATCAAAAATTAGAAAGTTGACACTAGAATTTATTAAGTAGTATGGATTGCATATTGATGCAATAACTTTGCCTCATCCATTGTGGTATTTTTTTTAGTTTTTTTTTTATAGAAATGCAGTAATAATAATTAACAAAAGTAAGTTAATAATTAGCCACATTTCCTATCACAGCGACTGGTCATATGTGACCAACGAGCTGTTTACATTGAATGCTTAGAGAATGTATCAATAAATTCTAAAGAACATTATTGAGTGTGCTCCACCAGTTCATAAGGCTTAGTGCGATGTAAGCGTCTCCGCAAGTTTCTTGTATCCAGTAGCTTTAAAGCTTCTCCATTCGAGTGCTTGGACGTGGACTTTCTTGATGAGATCTTGCCAATTTGCCTATTTCTGCAGTTATAGGAGGCACGTTTAGGTCACGGTGAAGGTCACTGTTTCTTATGTATCACGGGGCATTGACTATAGAGCGGAGCAATTTGTGTTGAAAACGTTGGATAATGTTTACATTACTTATCTTAGCACAGCCCCAAAGCTGCGCACCAAATAACCAAATTGGTTTTAGTATTTGTTTGTATATGAAAAGTTTACAATGTACAGACAGAGTAGTGTCTGCCTAGGAGCCATCGGAGATTTCGCAGTCTGATTTCAAGCTCAGCTTTTTTAATTTTAATGTGCTCTTTTTATTTGAGCTTGGCGTCCAAGGTCATCCCTAGGTACTTGGCATTGTTTGAGTATGGTATTTGGATACCAGATATGTAGATAGGTAAGCGTGAAACCGTTTTAGTCGTAAAATTTATATGGGTAAATTTTTAATGATTTAAAGCAATTTTCCATTTTACTGTCCAATTTGCTATTTTATTAACAGCATTCTGGAGTTGTTGCGTTGACTCAGCTTCCGTATTTGCGAATGTAAGAACAGCAGTATCATCGGCAAATGTGGCTATAGCAGCATTTTCTAGAGGTGATATATCCGATGTATAAAGTAAATACAAAATTGGTCCGAGTATGCTGCCTTGTGGGACTCCCGCTTTGATGGGCTTAAGTTCAGAATACTGATTTTCATATTTTACTCGGGAAAATCTATCGAATAGGTATGATTCCAATATATCGCAATAGTTGGCTGGGAGCATAGTTCTTATTATTTTAATTAATTCTGCGTGCCAGAATTTATCGAAAGCATGTGCAACATTTTTTTGCTTCAAAGCATTTTTCAATTATGTTTGTGATTCTATGTAAGTATTTGTTCAGTACTTGAATGCTTTGCCCTGAATCCAAACTGGTGCGATGGAATTAGGTGAGATCTTTCGATAATTGGTTTGAGACGTTGTAGCAAAACCTTTTCAAATATTTTTGATATTGTTGGTAAGAGCGATATTGGCCTATACGACGAGACTTCGTGAGGTGGTTTACCTGGTTTAGGAACCATTATAATCTCTGCTACTTTCCAACAAGTAGGTACATATTTTAATGCAAAGCAAGAATTTATTGTGTAAGCTAATCTAGCTAGAGCCTTTGTTGAGTTTTTTTGTAGGATATCCGCAGTATTAAGATCAAAACCAGGAAATTTTTTAATTTTTAGCTCGTTTTTAATAAGTAGTTCTATAACTTGTTGTGTAAGTTGAGGTAACTCTTCAGCATTGACAATACCAGAGCTTTAATTTATTATTGTATCATTATGAGCGCTTGTTATACGGTTTGTTCTTTGGTATGAACACAATGGAATCACTTTTGAACATTTGAAACTAAAATCAAATTAACTGAAAAATAGTGCCATCTATCGTGTAAAAAGAAAAGAACTATACAAGTTTGTGTTTCGGCTAAGTTATAGGAAATATGCTGTACCATCTATCGTGTAAAAAGAAAATAACTATACAAGTTATAGGATATATGCTGTACTAAATATATTTTCACTCAAGCACAGAGCATGCTCCTTCTTTCACACTCAATTTTTCGAAAACACTCGACGTTTACTGACAGAACGTGCAAGGCTCATTTTGAAGTGTTATTCGGCGAGATACAGAATGTACTTAGCGCTTTCCGAAGCGGAACGAGAATCATGCGTAATTTGTCACAATTTTATTTTTATGTATACACATTTGTTTGTATTTAACTTAAGAATATGAACTGACAGTGAAAGTACATGAATGGTATGATAAGAACGTTGACGTCACCGTAATTTCATTAATAAAGCTAACCTATCGGTTTGTATTGATGTTTCTAGTTTATTTGCTTAGGAGACTTATGAATGCCGGCCAGCAAGGTAGTTAGATTTCCATTGCCCCATTGTGTTGTAGCTACTTACGGTTCAGTCGCTAGGTTGGTCGTTCGGTCGGTCATTCGGCAGCTTATTACGTCAAATGAACTTGGCCTTCACACTGGCACACGATTCTCGCGAATTCTTCGCGCTAAAAGTATAAATACAACTAATCACCGAATGAAGTAAACGCACAGTAAATAAAGGGAACGTTTGAAATTTGCAAAGGTTTCACATGAACTAAATGGAAAGGTTAGTATTTTAGTGTCGATGCCGGCAGACAACGCAAGTAGGAAGTATGCTTGAGTTGATGAACAGCTGTGAATGACAGTGACATTTACGCGGGAAGAGTGGCACGGTGGTTGTTGGTTTGCTATGCCGGTTGTGAAATTGATAGCAAATAAGAAATGCTTTTGTTTATTTGTCACAGATTATGAAACTTGTGCGCTTATTCTCGCTGCTGATTCTGAGTGGAATTTCGTTCGTTCTGTTTTTATAGCAACAAAACAACAATAAAAACTTGTTTTGAGTTTGGTTTCAATTTATCTAAAATATGGTAGATAAATTTCGGCAGTATTAAGTAAAGGTTAATAGGCACTACATAAAAACTAATAACTTCTTCATAAGTGTGAATATCTTGTTTTATTTTTTCAAACTAACACATTACACTTCTCCGAGTTTTTTGCGTTCAAAGTAAAAACTGAATAAAAAAAAAATAGAGGAAGTTTAAGGACTCGTGGGTCAAGTGAAACTTCTCACGCCCAAATTTATTTTCAAATTTATGTCATGCATACATCAACAATAACAATAATAAATTTTATTATTAATTAAATTTATATGTTATTTATTGTAATGTGTAAATAGGTAAATCTGCTGGGAAAGACTTGTACATACTTTTAGGCTGTTATGGGAAAAACTAACAACGGCTCAACCACAGCTATGAGCGACGAAATCCTTGTGCATACTTTAAGGATTGACTGAAATTATAGCTTTAACATTTAAATTTTACATTCAACGCTAAAAAATTCTAAAAACCGGACATCTACTATTATTTCCAATTATCATATTTATCTTATGCTAAAAACAGTTCCAACTTTTCCAGCGATAGCAAAAAAAAATTATTTAATTCTTTTTACAGAAAATGATTAATAAAGCGAATTCGCCACTTTGGTAGAATTCCAACAAACTTGGCAGATTTTTTTTTAAATCCTAATTTTTGGTAGAATGGTGGAATTATCGACGATTTGGTAAATATTCAGTCAAATTCGTTTGTATTATTTTATTTAACAACACTTGTGGTCGCTGTGGTGTAGTGGTAGTGCGTTGGACTGCTACGCAGAGTGTCCGGGGTTCGAATCTCGGCATAGGCAAAATCAAAAAGTAGAAAAAACAATTTTTCTACAAGGCACCACCTCTTGGTAGGCAATGGCAAACCTACAAGAGTAAAAATTGCTCTGAAAAGCTTTTCACTTCGCCGTTCGGATTCGGCATTAAACTGTAGGTCCCTTCCATTCATGTACAAATATAACACGCACAACATGAGTGGATGCGAAAAGTTCAGCCTGGGCCCTCCATGGGCTGTTGTGCCATTAAAAGTAAAGTAAGTAAAGTAATGGTAGAAAATATGGCAACACTACTCATGAATGGATAAAAAGTGGGATTGACTAGAAAACGGTTCTATCGTAGGATAAACATACATAGTAAGTGAGAGAACTTTACTAATATACTCCATACACAGTGACGACAGCTGATACACATTTCAAGAAATGCGACATATTTGGTCCGAAGAAAATTGTACAGACATAATTGTAGTTTTATTATTTTCCAAATACAGGTATCCCTCGTATAACGCGATACTTATACAATGCGTTTTTGCTTTAACGCGATTTGAAAAAAGTTCGGTTTCAGTCCAACGCGAAATTTCGACTTTTATAACGCGAAGTTGAAAATATGTATAATATAAATACATACTGGTAATACTAATTTGTGTATGCACGTATTCATACTTTTTTTTTCATAAAATCGGAATAACCCATTTTTGCTTGCAAAACATGTGTTATCGTAAAACAATGAATGATATGGTAAACATGTGAATTGAAAACTATCATTACAGCGTGAACTTTTGTGCATAAGACGTTTAATTGGAAACAATTTTTAGAATATTTTTTTTTTTTTATTTTTAATTGAGTATGAATAGTAAAGTTTCAAATGCCCAAAAACCTACGCTTAAGCGAAAATTTATTACGTTCGATGACAAAATTAAAATTCTAGATAGATTGTGCAGTGGTGAAAAAGCTGGATTAGTAGCAAAGTCTCTCGGATTAAATGAATCCACAATACGCACCATTAAACAAAATGAAAATAAAATAAGAAATTCTGTTATGGTTGGGTCATCAATAAGGGCAAAACAAGTTGCACGTGTGCGCAATGTTTAAATAGAAAAAATGGAAAAAGCTTTAATGTTGTGAATAGATGACTGTGCTACAAAAAAATGCCCCTCAATACAAATGCCATTATTTTTATACATTTAAAAGAAAGTAATCCAGATGCAGTGAAAGTAACCAAAACATGTGAGCAGGAATTCTTAGCTACCAAAGGCTGGTAGCCTTTGAAAACTTTAAATCACGATTTGGATTACATAATATTAAACTTCAAGGCTAAATTGGATCGGCCGAGATAGAAGCTGCGAGGGCTTACCCTAAAAGTCTTGCTAAAATTATTGAAGAGGGTGCTTATAAGGGAGAACAAATCTTTAATGCAGACGAAACAAGTCTAAATTGGAAAGAAAATGCTGCGTGAAATGAAAAGGTTGCACCAGGTTTTAAGGCCGCAAAAGACAGAATTACTCTACTTCTCTGTAGTAATGCATCAGGGGACTATATAACAAAACCTTTACTTATAAACCGCTCGTTAAATCCACGAGCTTTGAAAAACATTGATAAATGCAAGTTACCTGTTTATTGGCGGGCAAATAAAAAGGCTTGGGTTACAAACAGTATTTTTCGCGATTGGTTTTTTAATTGTTTTAAACCCGACGTTGAAAGTTATCTGAAGAAAAAGAACATCGATTTCAAAGTGCTGGTAATACTAGATAATGCTCCAAGACATCCATGAGACTTGAACCATCCTAATGTAGAAATAGTTTTCCTACCACCTAATACCACGTCTATCATTCAACCGATAGAATAAGAATAATATCTACGTTCAAAGCATATTACATATATTCGGCAAACATTCCAACTTAATCTTGACAAAATGGATTCTAATGTTAACATGACAGTAACAGAATTGTGGAAAACTTTTTCAATTTTAAACTGCATTGAAATTGTAGAATCAGCTGTTAAAGAATTAAAACAGTCCACGCTAAACGGTGCATGGAAAAACAAAACATATGGCCGGAGGCTGTTGCAAAAGATAATGCAGTACCACCATTAAATGTGGAAGTGAGCCGAATATTAACGGTTGGTCAACGTTTCAGTGGAGAAGGCTTTAATGATATGAACAAAGATGACATTTATGAAATTATAAACGAAGCTACAGACCTCATCGAAGGAGAGTTAATTCAATTAACAACTGAATCTCACACATGAAAGTGACGACATCACTTCGGAAGAAAATATCTGTGAATCAATTCCATATTTCCCACTAAAGCGCATAAGCCCTCTCTTAAGTTTGGCTGAAAAAAATATATTTTTCTTTGCAAATAATGATCCTTCACTGGAAAGATCCAGCAAAATACTAAGACAAATAGATATTAATTTAGCACCTTATTGTGAAATTGAAAAGGATCTTGGAAAAAAAAACCAAGCAAAGACTGATAACTGATTTCGCGATTATAAAACCAGTGCAAGAATCACAAGGTTCTACAACTAGTTTTGTATCCACTAGCGGCTATGTTGAAGAAATATCTTCTGATGAAGCTATTGCACACCCAAAACGTTCAAAATTTGCACGAAATATGATGTTTGAAGACAGCGAAACAGATTAATTACTTAACAACAATGAAGTTTGAAATACACATTTAATTTTTTCAGTTTGTTTTTAAATTTTATAATACGAATTATTTTTTTTTTTTATTTGTTTTTTTTTTTTTAATTTTGTGATATTTTTATTTTTATTTTGTGTTTTTAATTTTAATTTTCACTTCGCCGTTTGGATTCGTCATTAAACTGTAGGTCCCTTCCATTTATGTACAAATATAACACCCACAACATGAGTGGATGCGAAAAGCTCGGCCTAGGCCCTCCATGGGCTGTTGTGCCATTAAAAGTAAGAAAAGTAAGTACAGCATTTTCATCTCATTTAAAGCATTAAATTTGTAATGTTATGTAGACATTATTTGTATTATTCAGAATGTGTACGTCTTAAGTGCATTCGAATTACAAAGTGTATGAAAACCAATGTCTACATAACTTTTGACCTCTAAAAATGATGTTATGTTTCAACGATTTCGATTATCAATAACTTTAATAGAAAAGTTATAAAAATCTATGCTATTTTCTAATTAAGTAATATTTCTAATAATGACAAACCATATTACTTTAGCCTTCAACTCTTGAGAGCCAATATCTTCCGCATAGAATATACACAACCTTTTTAGTGGAAACAGTTTGAAGAATGGGAACATTTGTGTACTTTGACCTAAATGTAAGGACTTTACTTTGAAAAACATATTCCATTTGAAAGGGTTGAAAAGTAGAAATTGTATTGGCAATGTTGTAAAATTTGGTACATTATGTCACACATATGTTTGCAAGCAAAGTATGGTAAAAAAGAAAATTTCTTACCGCAGTTAATGCGGATTTTTTATAATTTTATTTATTGTATTAGAAATAAATCTTTTTTGTTTCTCAGAAATTAAAAGGTATTGAAAAGTTACGGTAGTGCTTTGTTGAAAATATCGAAATTTTCCAACACTGGCGTCGAATATTACCTCTCTCCGCATGATCATAAATCGAAGAGAAGACAATTGTTAAAGAGTATAGATTCAGTGTTGCCAAATTAGAGCTTTTTGTACCAGATCTGGTGGATTCTTTTAAATAAAAGGCGAAAAATTTGTCATTTTGTGGCAGTGCTTAAAGACTGTTCTATTTTGTGGCAGTTCTTTTTTCTACTTGACAACACATTTTACGTAGCAATATCAGTATTGTTTTAATCTTGTGATGCGTGTTAATTTCCCCGTTTTCTCAGATCTAATTTTTTAAAACAATTGACTGAATTCATTTGACTGAATTCCTTAATTTTCATTTCGAATAGTTCACTATTTAATAAATAATCTGGTGAATTTTCTTTTTAAATGTGGTTTTTTTATTCAATTTGCATATGAAAGGGTAAAATTATTTATTTTTTTTAGCGGTTCTGTAGGAGTTTTGGGCGATTTTAAAAATATTTAGAATTGTCCACACACAGATTGTAGAGTCCAACCGATTAATCGAAATCGGTATTTAAAACTTAAAATTTCGGTTCAATATTAAAATAACAAAAATTAAATAAAAAATGTAATGAATAAAAAATATATTTGGTATTGTAGGTATATATCTAAATAAGGCCAAAGCCAAAAAAAATCATGATAGGGCAGAGTCTAATAGATTGTATATAAAGTAGTTTAGGAGTAAGAAATGGTGGTAGCCAACCGACCGATAGACGGAACTTCAACCTCGGACAAATCATACAGCGAACAAAATGTATTAAACGACATGGTTTTAACAGACCTTTTATTTTGTTTCAAATTGGTATAAGAATTGAATGAATAAATATACAAATAAAAGAGTTTCATTGAGAAAACCATTAACTGTAATCATTTTTCATATGTACATTTTCTAACAACAAACGTTTTGTAAAACGTACAATCCTGTGGTAGCTAACATGAATAATGAATGAATAAAATAATTTCTTCTTTCACTCATTCATTCAGTTATAATTCAAATTTTAAATAAAATATAAATAATGGTAAGGTGTAACGAACATCAACATCTGCATTAATATTTTCCACAATACTTAAGTATTCATGTATTTCGTGAATTGCAATAATTTAAAATGTATTTTCTTTACAAACTAATATGGTATTTTCGATGTTAATAAATAAGACAAACATAAAATAGTAAAAAACAAAACAAAACATGTAACATAAATTTAAATTTTATGTTGACTAGTAATTTGTAAAATTACGCCAATAATGCCAACTTTTCAATTTCAATTCAAATACTAGTCCTTCGTGTGATCGCGTATCCAATCCAAATATTGCGATACTCTTGTATAGACACCAGGATAGCCTGGTTCACCACATTTGTTTCCAAACGAAACAACACCCAGTTGCACCCAGCGTGAATCATAACGCATCATAAGTGGACCACCAGAGTCACCCTGAGAACGAAGAAACCAAAAAATTATTATCTACAATAATAAAAAGTTTAAAATCTACTAAAGTTTACATACCTGACAAGCATCGACCCCACCATCTGAATACCCGGCGCATACAAAATTCTCATTGATTGGCTGAAAATAGGAACGATCGCAATCTTCATTACGCCAAATAGGAAGCTCAGCTTGTCGCTGTGTTGTCGATTCTTTGCCGCCATAGTATGTGGTACCCCAACCCACCACGGTAGCTCTGCGACCGGGCAGACGCTCTTTCGGTGGCATGCGTCCCTCTCTCGGTAAACAAACGGGGATCACATATTTCGATTTGCGCACTTCTTTATCAAGCACCAATATAGCGATATCATTATAGAAACCAATGCGAGAAAATCTGTGAATGGATTTGATTGAGGTATAAAAATAGAAACAAATTTCCTTTGAGTCAGGTTCATTTTTACCTTTCATGCGCACGAACTTCTTTGACAGCGAACGTGACTGGAGCTGATGGTTCAGCATCTGTTGACAAGTCAATATCTCCTAAACGTACGGTGAATTGGCGCGCAGCAAATCTGTAAGGGAAGTAATTTTTCCTTAGCTTTTTTCTCAAACTGTAAATTTTTGATAAACTTACGGTTTTTGTCGCGAATCTCTGGTGCAATGCGCTGCTGTAAGAATATATTTGGAACCAATTAGAGAACCACCACACCAAAACTCTGTACGCTTTGGACCATGTAAGAAAATTGCAGCCATCCAAGGCCATTGGCCGTTGGGCGCCTCTACGCCACCGACTATACGCCCTGTAGAATATTCCTGTTGCCCACATTCTTCCGGATCAATTTTATTATTATTGCCTATCAAATCCAATTCATTGGAAATGGGACTCTGCGTTGTGGTTGTCGTAGTTGTGGTTGATGGCTTCAACTGTGGCAAAAGCACCAAACTGGGTGACGAGGGTGGTCGTTGTGTAGTAGGCCTTGGTCTAGTAGTAACCAACGCCGTTGGTGGCGCTCTGGTAGTTAATTTCAGTGGTGGACGTTGTGTTGTTAAAACTGTAGATGCGCTCTCTTGGATGGGACAGCAAACGCCCGGTACGAAGAGACTTTTGAAACACAAAGATTCACGCAGACTACTCAAGTTCAATAGCAAAGCTGGGCAACTGCTTAAGTCTTCACAGCGTCCCGGTCGTCCACTTGGAGTTCTACAACGATTTTCTACATCTTTGGCTGAAATGTCTTCAGTGGCTAGAGACAATTGGTCTAAAGGTCTAGCAATCGTTGCCAGGGTCGTTGAAATGTAAGGACGCAGTGTAGTCGACACTTTAGATTGGTTAGAATTGTTGCTGGCTGGTAAGCCACCATTATTGGGTTTCTTTACCTTGTTCTTATTCTTCTTCTTCTTTTTCTTCTTCTTCGTTTCTTTGTTCTCGACGAACATGGGTTTGCTAGGAGGTTCTTCCTGGCCGTTGCGTTTGTCAGCCACTTGTAAGTTGTTGACAGTGATGATACTAACATTTCTCTGCGGTGGTATTAAAGAATTTTCATTTGCAAATGGAGCTAAAATTTTTGAGGTAGGACGAATATCTTCTTCAGCTACTTCCAATAAAACTTTCGATACGTCTGGCGTTGGCACGGTCCTCGGTGTAGTGGATACTGAGCTTTCGCTGCTGCCAGTACCACCTGCATTAGCTTCATCCGAATCTGCTTTCGACTCATGCCCACCACGTGTAATGTCCACCAATAAGTGTCCCATAGTATTGAGGGCACCCAATGTCTCGGAAATACGATTGAAAGCCGATTGTGAAAGTAAGCGTGGCACCGATTCTATGCTACCACTTTCACTGGTACTTGTACTGTCATCATCGCTATCTTCGTAATATTCGCTAGATCCTTCGTCGTCATTATCTGTATTACTGCTATTTTCATCGTCGTCGTCCTCATCACGGCTTTCAGAATCTGAATACGAAGACTCAGTACTGCCGGATTGTACAAAGGCGTTTGCCTCAACTCTACCCATACGTCGGCGCGTATTATCATTGCTGCTTCTCTCAGAATCTGAACTGCTATAATCGTTTGAGAATGGCGTGTCCGAGCGCAACTGAAAAAAAGACGCTGCCTTAAAAGTAGATATGAATCCAAAACGTTATGCTATGCTAAGTTAGATACGAAGATCATCGAAAGCATTTAAACTTACCTTGATCGTTTGTTAGATGTCTCGGTGTATACTCATCGCGATCGGGATCTGTATTGATGGTGGAAGAGGCGGATGTATAAAGAACGATACACAACGATATGGCAACTGAAATATTTTAAAGGGAATTAGGAAAGTTAAAAAATATTTTACTGTTTTTCAATCTATAACAATTAACATAAATATAGTATACGTCCTAAATGCGCTTAATCGCTAACGAAGGAAAAATGATAAACTAAACAAGGCACAGGAAGGAGGGAAGAGGCTGATAGGCAGGGTAGTTCTAGTTGATTCAGCTTCAGTCACAGTATTACTATCAAAAATAATTTTCGTACGTCTAACATGATGAAGCCTGGAGATATCTGTGGAGAATAATATCAGTGCAGAATTGCAATTTTCATAAATTATTTTACATCTTTTGAAGCACTATTTTGTGACTAATAGTTTCAATCAGATTTATTAAATATTATATATTTTCTAGGTGATTTAAATATTCTTTAATTTCTGTTATTTTTCCCAGAGATGTTGCTTAGCAGGCAGCACTGTCACCACGTTTACTGTCCAAGAGCAGGTTAAAAAGAAAACATGCAGACCAAATATACGAGGATATATAACTAATATATATAACTAATAACTTTGGTATTGGATAAAATATGCTTACGTAAGCCCACAGGACATGGAATAAATTCAACAAGGTGAATATTATATTTTTCTCAATTCCCAGCCTTATATTGTATACTTATATCATTTTTTTAATTGGCATAACAGCTTAGGCAGAGCTTCTCGGAACAATTTACTTATGTTGTTCGAGTTTTATTTGTACACAAATAGAAACGACCTACAGCTTTATGCCGATTCCGAAACGGCGAATTGAAAAGCTTTGGTCTTCACTCCAAATACGGCAATTCTGCTTATTCACGTATCCATTGAGCCAAAAATGAGCACGACTTTTGATAATAAATTTCAATAATTTGCAATCGTTGTTCAGGCGTAAGTCTATTCATGATGAAATGGCAAACCAAACTGATCACTTTTTATAGTAAGTAGCAAGTAGCAAAAAAATCTCCCTTTATTTATAATTTGTGCGAACATAAGGACTGCGTCGAATAAAATTCAAGGGCACTCAAATTTGACGAGGTTGTTTTAAAAATAAAATATTTAATAAAATCAATACGCTTCCCCTACATAATCGGGTTTGGATTCCGTGAGTTACGAAACGTACAGAAATAGATAGCGTTCTATAGATTTACCATAACAGGGTTCTGTAAGTTGATCAAATGTTTCAAAACTGTGAATTCTTTCTAATGACTGTCGTAGGCTTTGCAGAGGCAATAGGGTAATTGTGAAACATAAACCAGGACAGTGTCCTACACTTAAGCATACTCGTCTATGATTTATGGTATACTCGTAGATTACCATGAAATAATAAATATCAATTTGAACTCCAAAGAAGAAAAATTTCAATGGAAGGTATGGACTTATTGAAGTACTGTAGGTCCATGTAGGGCACAATATAGTGCAGTCGTCAATAACTATAATAAAAGTGTAAAATACCAACAATATGTATAAGACGATTAAGTGTTAATACGACCAAAGAATGTTCTACCGAAAATTTAACTATACAAGTAAGTCGCTGAACACTTTTTAAACTGAATCAAATAATTTATGAAAATGAAAAAAACAGTAATTTTACAAAAGTGAATGAAATTTTTATTTGGATCAATAAACCAATTCCTGCCATTTACTTTTTAAAGATAATTAAACTTAAATGTTGCCCGCGGCTACGCTTCAAGTGGCCGATTCTGAAGGTCCAATTTTGGCACATTTCGGCCGGAATCTCACAAATGACGTGTTCAGCGTTCAATGTTGGCTTCCAAAGCAATAATCGTGTTTGGCTGGTCCCTACAGACAAGAAACTTAACATAGCTCCACAAAAAATAGTCTAACAGGGTCAAATCACACGATCTTGGTGGCCAATTAACTACACCAAAACGTGAGATTAATTGCTCACCAAATTCGCCTCTCAATTGATGCATGGTTTCGCGTGCAGTGTGGCATGTAGCATTGTCCTGTTGGAACCACATGTCGGCCGAGTCCAATTCTAGCATTCTCGGCCAAAAAAAAGTGTTATTATCAAACGGTACCGGTACTTTTCTCCATTAACCATAGCTTTGCGGCCTTCACCTTTTTGAAGAAGTACGGCCCAATGATGCCGCCTGCCCATAAACCGCACCAAAAAGTGCATTTTCCGGGATGCATTGCTGGCTGCTAAATTGCCTCTGGCTGGTCTTCACTCCAAATACGGTAATTCTGCTTATTCACGTATTCATTGAGACAAAAATGAGCCTCGTCGCTAAATGGACGTAGTTTGCGAAATACTTTTTTCACAGCGCATGAATTTTGATAATAAATTTCAATAAATTGCAAACATTGTTCAGGCGTAGGTCTATTCATTATGAAATGGCAAACCAAACTGAGCATAAATCTAGTGACAGCTGTCAAAAAGACCAACTCCGAAAAAAGTATTGCCAGATTGAAAACCACACTTCTACAAAAAACACCCTTTGCATATGTATAATTTTAATTTGCCAACCACATGTTTATTTGTATTAATAAAATTAAAAAACAAAAAATATACATATGTATATAAAAAACAGTAATTGGCAAACAGAAATACTTGACTGAAAGCGGAAATGTCACCGACACTGTCAACAACGATCGCTACGTTACACTTAGGTGTGCGAGTTGATAACTTGGTTGACACTTTGGTAGCACTCAAATAAGCTCAAGTAAACAAAATCGAAATCGTTTAAATTATTTTCATTTCGTGTTTTTTCTGCTGAACTGAAATTACCAACACCGCAAAATTGTGCTGCAAAATATGTGTTTTGATTTTCATTTCATTTTTAATGTGGTAACAATGGCTCGTTTATAGATATTACATACTAACGAAGTAAATGAGACTGTGTGTGAGAGTGTATGTATTTATTTATGTATGTGTATTTGAAGTGGGCCAGTACTTTTTTCCTGTTTTCATGTGGGCTCAATTGTATCTGCATCTGAATTTATTGAACATTTAAGTGAAAGTGACAAAACCAAAAATTAAGTTCACTCCTTAAAAAATGTAAATGAGATCTTTATTATTTATTTCTTGGTTTAAAGATAAAAATACCAATTAGGGCAATAAAGATCACTAGTGAAAGAAGTCGTAGATATCAAATCCTATTTCTTTTTTAAACCACGTTTATTGAAATTATTGTTGTGTTTTATGACTTACTGACGTTATCGCAATTACTGAAAGTGAAAATCACCATAAATCAACATTATCAAACTAAATATGTACATTTTTACATTTCTTATCTCTATAACCTTGAGTGTTTAAAGCTTAGGGGTTCATCAGAAATAACACTCATAAATATGTTTAGTTAGTAAATGGCATATTTCCCTTTCCTCATGGAAAAACTAAGTAATTTTAGAATTGACTCCTCGCCTTAAGAAGTATTTTCAACCCCCTTTAGATTAAATACATTTTGCATTCGATGTGGTTGTGTTTAAAAAGCAGAAAAATTTAAGTATATTGATTATTTTTTACCGCTAAAAACTAATTGTATTCGCTTAATTAACTTCTGCAGGTATAAGGTTTTGAGCACCAAAGGGTAGAATGAAAAATTGGTTGCCCTAATGGAATAGTTGTGGTCGCTGTGGTGTAGTGGTAGTGCGTTAGACTGCTACGCAGAGTGTCCGGTGTTCGAATCTCAGCACAGGCAAAATCAAAAAGTAGAAAAAATCATTTTTTACACGGCACCACCTCTTGGCAGGCAATGGCAAACCTACAAGAGTAAAAATTGCTATGAAAAGCTTTTCACTTCGCCGTTCAGATTCGGCATAAAACCTTAGGTCCCTTCCATTCATGTACAAATATAACACGCACAACATGAGTGGATGCGAAAAGCGAAAAGTTCGGCCTAGGCCCTCCATGTGTGCCATTAAAAGTAAGTAAAGTAATGGAATAGAACCAGGATGATGACAAAAGAACTTGTACCAATAACTGAGGCGGAAGTGTTTTTTACAGAGAGCTTTAGTTTGTCGTTGGAGCAATGAATACATAAAGGCAGCTTTCGACAATCGGAAGTTTTTAATAGATCTGTAAATATTGTAACAAAGTTAAAATGTTTGCTAAGGAGCTTATTTAGGGGTAAATGCGTTTTTACAATATCCTTACTTACATTTTTCCAGCTATTTTCAACTTTTTTATTAATAGCTTATGATAACGTGAATGTGATAATGATAACGTGAATACATGAATTTTTATCATTTATTTCCTCGCCACTTCATTTTACAAAAAGCCCATAAATAAGGCATTTACCGCATATTGAGGTATTGGTATTCATTTCTAACAAGTCACTCTACTCGTCTACTCATAATTCAATTTTAGAGATTTTATTGAACTTTAAATTAATATTTAGGTTTACATTAATGTTTGACTCATATATGAGTATCTTCTGATACGAGTACCTATCGATTTAGACTTTTATCAACATTCAAATAGTAATAATAATAATAAAAACTATATGAAGAGGTTACATACCTTATGGTTAATATTTGATTTAGAAGATTTTTTGCATGATATATTTTTTTCAAAATTAAATAAGTACAAGGTGATAACTCAAAAGTGACGCACACAGTTTTGCAGATATTTTCGAAAGTACACACTCCCATGAAATAAAATTTAATCTCAACAGTGATGAATATATATTACCTATATTTCCACATAAACCCGATCATATTCACTAAAACCTCCTTTATCCTTAATACATGCCTTTACTCATCGCCGTTCGGATTCGGTATAAAACTGTAGGTCCCTTTTATTCATGTACAAATATAACACGTACAACATGAGTGGATGTGAAAAGCTTGGTCTTTGGCGCAACATGCGGTCATAGTCGACACTGATAAAACTGACGTTCATTGAGGCATAAAACTTGCCACAATGGATGTCCTACGTCTTTATCGGTGTCCTGTATGATTGCATTCCCTCTCTCAATCTACCTCCCACCTCTCAATCTTCCTGCCATTCAACACAATGCTCTGCATCCATAGGGGTACACCCGGTGTGTTGAATAAATCAATAAAAAAAAAAAATTTCATTATTATATATATTTTTTCATTGCCCGCAGAAAAACGGGTACCTGTTATAATAGTACCAAGAACCGCGGGTATCCAGTTACATCCCGGTTAACCGGGTTTCAACAGCACTAGCTGTAAAACTAGAATACATACACAAAAACAGTGACATCAATGGGATGAAACTATACCATAAAATTCTTTACTGAAGAGAATATCAAACTGTCAAATCGAAATAATATCGAATCATATGTTTCACATTTAATTAATAAACAAAAAAAAGTTTCAAAATATTTCAAAAAGAAATTCTTAAAATTCAAAAACAAAGCTACCTAAACTTCCATGTACATACATATGTAGTATACACATGGGTTGCGGAATTCTCAAAACATGACAATACACACAAAATCAAATTAATTAAACAAAAACGAGTGAAAATAAAATAAGAAAGAGCATCGCATAAAAAAATTCCATTAAAAATTCCACCTTACGATTATGTCACATTCATTCACATTTAAGTACTTATCATATGTACAGACATATGTATGTACATAAAAATCCATATGTGGTATCTACCTACTCCTTACTACCTACCTACCCTACCTACCTCAAGTAACATGATCCGTCATACAGTTCGAAATCTGATATTAACCATGAAACCGGCACGGCAATGTCGTACTTAATTGTACACATGATGCATACAAATTTCACGATGTTGCATTCGTACTCGTCGTATCGTCTCGACATACTTTCCAAAAAAAAAACAAAAAACAAAACTAACTCGCAGTAGCGGTATGTACCCCAGCAAAAATAACAACAAACCCAAAAAACGGGGCTTACAAATTTAAGTTTATGACTTAATGAAAATAAAACCATACACAATGACAACAACAATAACAATGAAATAAAAGTACCTCAAACATACGTACGAGTACCGACAAGTTTGGAGCATTGGAATGGAATGGAATGGCGTGAAGTGGAATGACTTGAGTTAAATGGTTACTTACCATAAGACCTTTTTAAATAGCGGGAAAGCAACAGCAGCAGCGGGGCATGCAAATGAAGCATGGAGCATTATTACCAAAAAATTAAAAGAAGATTTATTAATATTACTTTGTAGGGGGTACACTTTTGTCTAGGTACATCCTCGTATCTCTTGTAAGTGTAGTTTAATTGAGTTAGGTTGAGTTGGGAAGCTGTAATTTCTTTCACATATTTGTTTATAAAACAAGCTAACATATGTATTTATGTCGTCATATGTACCTATACATAAAATATACCTTAAGATACGAATGTATGAATGTCTCCATTGTGTAATATGAAAAAAGTGTTAAAAGGGTTATTAAATGCTGTGCTGAGATTTTATTGCTACATCTTGGTATAGTCACACCAAACAGTAATTTTGTGTACATATCACGAAGCTACTTACATAATAAAGCTTTAAGTAGAACCTAAATATGATGGAAAATATTAAGCATTTGCCTTTACATATTACATAAGGTTAATTGACACAGTAGTATAGGGTTTTTGGTGTCTGCGATATACATATGTACATATAATAAGTAAAATTTATCATTCACGGAGATGAAGTACCACACTTTATAATACTCGTAGTTCACAATATTGGAAATTAATGGCAGAAGAGATTAAGGAATATTAAATGTTGATTTCTTCTGACAGTTACAAACATAATAAATTCAAAGTAATCATACACAACGTTTTATTCACGTTCTATCTTCAATTAGTAGATCTAACAAAGGAAACATTGGCCGGTATAAAGTTATAAGCAAACGAGAGTTGGAAACCAACATTCACGAGATGGTACAAACAATAAATATACATTTGAGTAACACTAGAAACCCAAAATTTATAATAGAACGAGGTGTATCTGAATAAGTACCCACGATTCTTGGGTATTACTTACCAGGAAAATGCAGAATTTTTTGCTGTCATAATCTACAGGTCAACTATATCTGCATTTTTTCAACTTTTAAGTTCCACATTTTTGGAAAAGAGAACGATTATTTATTTTTGAGGTCAACATTGTTTTTGAAAAGAATACAACGCACTTATACGCAATACCTTACTGAAATAGGGCGCAGCGTTCTGTCAGATTCTAGCTTTCAAACATATTGAAATTAAAAGTTGCTCATTTACTTCATTTGTTAAGTTTTTGCAAAAATTCTTTAACGTTAAATTATTTATATGAGTGAAGTTGACGAAATGGAAGTGCTGGAGGACTTGAGCCAATTCAATTAAATTTTCGCTGTGTAACTGTTGAGACAATAAATAAATTAACAAATAAATTTATAAAAACAAAATCTTACTTCCATATTTTCAATTTCTCAAATGGCAACCTTACACTCTCCGTTCTCAAATTTCTCTCTTTACGCAATATCAAAATAGAAAATAGAAATAGGTTTGCAAAGGTGCGCTGTGTGTTTCAATCAGCTCCATACAAAATGTGTGAACGATTATGACAGAAATTTAGCGCGTTACGCACTTGCTTAGAGCATTTTTTTTTTGTATAGCGGAAATGAAAGGTATAATTTTCTTAAATATTGAAACGTTTGTGATGTCATTCAATAGATCTAACTGAGACATTTCCTTCGGAAAAATATGTCCCCCGCCACGATATTAAAATCGTGTTAGGCGTCTTTAATGCCAAGATGGGCAAGTAGAGTCTCTTTGGTCCGACAATCGGAAAATTCAGTCTCCACGACGAAGCCACCGATAACGGTATGAGACTGATCGACTTCGCCGCCACACAAAACATGACAGTTAGTTGCACCAGATTCCAACATAAAGATATCCATAAGGCCACTTGGCCTTATGGACATGAAATCAGATTGATCACGTTGTGATCGACGGAAGGCACGCTTCCAGTGTACTAGACGTACGCACAATACGTGGTGTAAACATCGACTCAGACCACTACTTGGTTGCAGCCAAAATCTGCGCACGTATATGTGTAGCAAATCGCGTATGGATAGGTACAAAGAGAAAGCTGAATGTCGAAAAGCTGCAATCAAAACAGACAGCCAAAGTCTTTGCCAACCAACTTGCACTTCTCCTTTCGCAAAACACCCCTCAACTTGATGATATATGCGCGCAGTGGACGCACATGGAAAAGACCCGAGAAAAACAGATAGACACCGACCATCTATTCGTCGATTATAAAGCCGCCTTTGACAGCACGATTAAAAATCACTTGTACGCGGCAATTGCAGATTTTGGTATCACTGTAAAGCTCATTCGTCTTTGTAAAATGACACTGACTAACACCATCAGCGCAGTGAAAATTGGGACAGACCTCTCCGCGCCATTCCATCCCAAAAGAGGATTCAGACTTTCAGACAAGGTGACTCCCTATCGTACGACTTCTTTAACCTTATGCTGGGGAAAATAATTTAAGCTGCGAACATCGACATCTCTGGTACTATTTTCGGCAAGAGTGTCATACTGCTAGCATACGCTGATGATATTGACATCATTGGCACAAACGCGCGAGCAGTCAGTGCAGCATTCTCCAATCTGAAGAGGGAGTCTCGTCGAGTGGGTAAACAAACAATGAGTCACGGCGACTTGGACAAAATAACGCTCTATAAGTCCGTCATCCTTCCTATCTTAATATATGGCACAGAGACGTGGACATTGACTATCAATGATGTGAGGCTGTTAGGAGTATTCGAGAGGAAGCTACTCCGTAAGATCTACGGTCCGTTATGCGTGGACGACGTGTCTCGAATAAGATGGAACGATGAGCCATGGACCATAGTCAAGAGTATAAAAATCCAGCGGCTTGCTGGCTGGGTTATGTTGAGTGAATGGAAAAAAGCGCTCCGGCTAGAAGGATGTTTTATTCGAGATACGGTGGAGGAACACGCAGAAAAGGACATCCTAATCTCCATTGGAAAGAACAGGTACAGGGTGACCTGACTGCACGTGCCTTATCAACTGGGGCCAGCGCGCGCATTTCAGAGACGACTGGCGAAGCTTTACACAAGCGGCCAACACCGATCTTCGGTTGCCAGCTTTCCAGCTAAGTAAGTAAGAATACAAACGATTTAGTGAATGCCAGAGTTAATTTCACCCCAAAAATCACTTACATACTATATATAATTTTCTTGGGGCTCCGTTTTTAAAAACTGTAATGATGCAGTTCTTAATATTTTTTGATGCTCCTTCATTTGAACAACAAATTTTTGACTACCAAATTTTATTTTTAAAAAGTTAAATTTAGCTTACTATATAGCTTATGAGGAATGTTCGCATTCCAAAAAACTTTTATGGCGCTGAACTCACAATGACTCACAATGTATCAATCACGGGGGAAAAACATTAACTTTTTTTTTTGCCGTCCCTGAAAGAATAGAAATAAAACTCTTCTTAGACATAGGAACTTAGAAGAAGGACACTAAGTTATTCTACTGGGTCCAAGTTTCGGAACTTCTTAGGATTTATTTAATTTCATTTAACTAAATGGAAAAAAATTTCAAATTCGATTCTTTCAATTGCAAGATTCTAACCTTTTCAAAATCGCTACCATAATTTGTCCAATTTTGAAAATTTTCGTCACGTTAAGTTTGTCACATTTTATCTAGATAAGTTTATTATTTTAAATGCAAACTTATTAAATTTTATGGTAGAGTCCGACGGATTAATCGGCATGTGTACCGCTCAGCATCGGCCAAAAATGGCAGATCATATAGTCGATTATTTTAATGAGCCAAATTAATAAAACAGAAAATTATTTTATTATTATATTAAACTTCTCGTTTGTTATAGTAAGTTTTATTATTTCAACATGAAAATAAAAAATATATCTATATAAGTATATAAAAATGAAGATATGTTATGTGTGTGATGAATGGTCTCGGAAACGTATTGATTTTTTTCAAAAATTCGACTGTCGTGTTAAAGTACATGCTTTTCTGACGGACATAGGTTTTTATCCGCCCACTGCTACGCCCGCAAAAAGAGTAAAATGCCTATAACTTTTGAAACCCTCAACGCATTCACTTCAAATTGAAAACACATCAATAAGGAATGTATTTTTATTTCATATTTTTATTGTCATACATATTTATGGTATGAATATGTAAAAAATTTATTTTTTACTACATACATATATGCATTGGTATAGGCTTCGGCCAATATTTTTCTTATAGCCGATCATGGGTGTCGGCACCAGAATCGGTCTGACTCTATTCAATTTTACTATTTTTTGTTAATTTACTAAACTTACTTACCTTCCTAAAAATTTGTTGTATTTCCCTAACTAAAACATTCACAGTGTAAACATCCACACACTCCTACACAATACTTAGAAGAATCTGGCAACCTCAACAATTATAAATTTGTTACTTTTCATAATAGTTACATTTTTTTTACCAACTACACAAACGAAAGTGAAAATATGCATATGTGCACATACCGGTCCGGTGGTGATGGCGCAGTGCAAATCTTCTTCCTAACAAACGTTTTTTTTTTGCTTTATATCATCATTTTTACGATGAAGTATTATTGCATACTTGCAACAGCAACAACGTCGTCATGGTTGGAAAAACGCGTTTGAAACATCATAAGATGTTTGTTGCTGTTAGCTGCTGCTGCTGCTGCTACTCGTATTGCAGTTGCATAACTGGGGATTAACCTAACATTGAAGTAATCCAAGCAATTAGACAACATACATACATATACGTGCAATACCAGCAACAATCATAAACTAGCAACAATCATAAACCAGCAACAGCAACAACAACAAATTTAAACATCAATGACAGCATCAGCTGTTGTCGGCTGTATTGTAGTTGGATATTACAAGTGGTTGCCAGTAGTTGGTTGCCGCCATCTGCTGGCTGCTACAACTTGAATTTCCTAACATTTTTGTTATGGCTGCACATGCGCGCACATCAGATGGAAACTGAAAGATACACATTTATAAATAATTAAGTAAAAAACAAACAGTATAGATAGTGAAATACTTTGGCAATGGCGCGCTGCATTGAAAATTAAGTTAAATGTGTGTGTGTTTAAGAAATTGGCTATAGTAGGAATGCGTAACTTGGCAGCAAGCGCACGCTGTTCGGTGAGCAGCAACTCCTTTGGCCAATGTTAATATTAATACTGTACGTAATATGTAGTCGTTGTTGTTGGTTTTATTATGTGTGACGTCACCGGCATTTTGAGGAAGTTCACGGTAACTTGAGACTTTTAATCGTCGTTGATACTGAAAGTTTTTTCTTTTTTTTGTTTGCCTTTTTTGTATTGAATTTGTGGAATTTTAATTTGCCAATTTTTTTCTCAGTGTTAATTCGTCACTATATACTCATACATTAATAATAATTTTTTTGATTATAATTTCATTTTTCCTTAGCTTGCTTGCATATAATTTGCATTATAATTATGTTTATTTTTATTTAAAGCAAATGTGGAATGAAGCATAAGTCGAAAGAAAAAATACCATTTTAATTCAAAGGTATTTCGTGCTTTATTAAAATCTCGCTGCCATCGCCACGCCGCCAGTGTTTTTGGAATAGTGTAAGTAGTTGGGCTTGAGCTGTTTTCACTTTCTTTTCATCGCCGCCATGGAACCAGTTTACATACACTTTTTTTTTTCATTTTATTTTCTATATCTTTAATTTCTTTGTTTCTTCCACACCATTAAATCCAAACAAAAATGTTATACATACTTATAATTTTATTGCTATTATTGTTGTGCTAGGTAAACTGCCTCTGGCTTAGAGGTACATCAAAGAATAACTTTTATATTCATGCGACAAATTTGTAAAATGCTTTTAAAATGCAACGATATCACATTTTATTGACGTTTTCAATTTAATCAAGCAAGGAAATATTGTAATTTGAGTAAAAAATTTCAAACCATAATGGCACGATCTCTAATAGATGTACAGATATAGATATAGATATATATACTCTATTGATCAACAAACAAAACACAAACAATTAGACAAACATGTATGCATATTTAAATTTGCAGAATAGAATTTCTTACTAATATCAAGAGTAAGAATCGCGGAAAACTAAGTATCAAGAATAAATATTGTATGGTTATGAGAAATTAAAGTTGATTTATTACTTGCATAAAAATTCTATCGATACAAGCGAACTACAAACTGTAAGGCAATTGAATAATATGAGATTTACTTTAAACCATTCCGACTCCACACAAGTCTGAAAAATCTACACATTTTAAAAGACATTTCTCTAACGAATGTCAATGGCTTTTTCTAGCATGAGCAATTGGTTGATTTTCTTGCACAACTTTGAAAATTCAGTAAAAACATTTTTAAGCTTTTCTGAAGTTTTTCACTGTTTTCACTGTTTTCGGCATATGCTGGCAATACATTTGCACGTAAACAGACATGCCTTTGAAGAAAGTCGTTGCGAAAATCAACAAAAATATAGACTTAGATAATATAATAAAGACCTAGATAAAAAAATATACTTTATGTTAGAAAGTTATAATCTCATAGGTCCCCATATATTTTTCAGGAACTCATCTGTAATTTTTTTGTTTGTAAAAAACATATGAAAAATTAATAATTTTAACAAAATGAAATTTCCTACATTTCGCTGATTTAAGCTTATAATAATTTATAAAATGGTGTATTAACACTTATTGTCCATAATGAAAACTTTCTGCACTTAATAACAGCAGACTCTGCCACTCATACAATTTGAGTGGCGAAATTTCACATTACAAATATAAGGAAACGGTATTCTACAGCTTACCTGTTTCAAATGGTCAAGTGTAGTATATCTACTCTCACTATTGTAAGATTTTAATTCCGCATCCTCGCTTTATTACTGATTATTAATTCTCTTAATTTACTGAAATTTTGGTTAAGTTCCCTAGAAAGAATTAGTTCAGTCCGGGTCATGGCAAAGCCGGCAATCAGAAAACTTTTCTCTTCCTAGTTTTTGAAACCCCTGAAGTATGGGATATGCAATCTGATCGCATGTTCAGTCATTTTCCAGTACAGCACAGTCAATTAAGATAGGTGTTGTCAAGTATACTTGTTATCCCTTTTGTTATCTGTAAGGGTGAAGAAATGAAAGGGCATATCCTGGAAGCCAGATTATACCAACGTTAAAGCTCAAACAACTAAAAACTTTAAGAAAATTATACAAAACCATACAGAAGTCTTCAGACTTAAAGCATAAATTTCTTAAAGAATTTTCTTCCCATTATTCTGGTTTTCAATATAATTGATATATATATACATCATTTATTTTATTAGAGAAAATTATAACGCATCAATTAATGCTTTCCGCGTCGGAGAGTAAAAATATCAGTCAGTCCTAAGAAAAGATAGCCGTAAACAATTCAATTTGGATAAACGTACAAATGACTGGTCAACTTACGAAATCCCACTGTAGATACTTCAAAATACAAAATTAGGAAAGCGCCAAGAGAGCCTTGAAGGAACATCAATAGACATCATCTAACTCTGAAACGCTGTAGATTTTGGTGAATACCCTTTTCCCGGGGCACTTGCCTATATCTGAAGTTGTACACACAACTCGCTCAACCTCCACTAATTATTATGCCTGAAATACATATGCAGATTTTCTGCATCCAGTTCTGGGTAGTATGTATCAGCTTGCAACGCTGCGGTTAACATACGCATACATGCGCAGATGTCCTAACTTATCATTTTTAATAATTTTCTCTCGCTGTGCTCACAACGATAAAACAATACCATATTCTCAGCTATTTATATTTATGATAAAAAATTGTATTATCAGGAAACTAAACTGGAAACAAAAAACTAGATGAAAAAGGCTCATCGCTCTTTATTCTTCCAAAGTAGCCACAGAATCCAGTATTTAGGCTGCAGTATCCAAACGGTCTAGTTTATAAAAAAGTTGATAGAACAATTGAAAGTCTTTACATGCCTATGTATCAAAAATATAACAACACGTTGTAAAAGAAAAATATATAGAATATAAAAACTTCAACACTAAAAACAAGAGCTACTTGATACACTTGGAGAAGTTTGTTATATTCAGGAAATTTAAATATAATCACTTGCAGATAGCATTCTTAGATTACATCAAAAGTAGATACCACAGAATGTTCTCTCTATCTCCCTCACTTTGGTTATTGTCTAACAGCACAGTGAAAATGTTGATCAAATGGATAATTAATAACTCGAAGTATATGAAAATGAGCTTACTTTAACTCCTTCATAGATCACATTTAGTAACTTCACAATTAATATATTGCATTGGCAAGCTGAAAAACGCTAATTCATACCGAGCTTTTAAGTTTAAATTTGAACAGAACCTTCATGGAATGCATATTTTTATCTCAGACCGTTTAACTCTCAATGTAATAAATATAAAATCATCAAAACATCTACCACACAGAATTTAAAAGTCAACCAACATAATTGTATATAGATATGAATTTGTTTGGACATTATCTCCCACTGGTAAATAAAAAATTAACCTTGGCGGCATACCCTAAAAAAGAAGAAGACATAATATCAGCTACTTGTAATAAATTGAACCAAAAACAAAGAAATTCAAAACAAAAGCTTAAAGCACCTACTTTATGTGTTACTGCCAAATCGGCGTTACTCATACTCAGTGTATGGTATAGTATGCCATATCATTTGTTTTTGTTTGCATTTTTAAATGCAAATCTTAATTTATTGCATAATATTTACCATCTAAATAAGGCAAAACAATTGGTCAATAATTAACCAAAAAAAATTTTATAATTTGAATACTCACCAAAGCACAAGAAACACGTTGTAGTAAAACGCATTTTGAGTTGACGTTTTTAGCCACACGAAAGACAAGAAAAGCGTTGGCTGAAATCTAACGCAATCAATTAACACGCTCTGGCATTTGGAACGGAAGTAGACAACGACGACAACGTCGCTGGTAGATAAGAAGTACTTTGAAGGAGGAGCAGGAGGAGGAGTTTTTATTACTTCACTTTTACACACTTCACTTAACGATGCCGAAAAATTGCAAAAAACTTTAAAAACACCACAAATACTTGCAATGTATTATTTAATCAACAGTGAAGTTGCTGTGGCTGCTGCTGATGATAATGAAGTTAGTGGAGGCAAAGACGGTGAGGATAGCCAGCAATGAAAATGAAAGTATTGTGTTTGTGCTGCTGAGACTAAAAATATTTCGGCGCCGCGTTGTTAAATTTTAAGATTATAGTTATGTCTTTATTCAGTAGCTATTTATTGTGTATTATTGCTCCATTCATTTGTAAACAATATTATTTGATTTTGTTGTGTTTTCTGCGACACACAGTTCAATGCAAATAATCACAGTTGATAATTGCAATAATTGAAAAAGAAAATAAAATAAATTTTTTTTAAATATATTGCAAAATATTGCGGGTCTTAATTTTTTCGGTTTTTTGTTTAAGCACAACAAAGTTTCACTTTATTTTCAAAGAGATATTCGGAAATTTATTTAGGTGAATTTCTTTTTAATAAGGCGGTTTATTTTTATTAAGAAATATTCAATAGTATATTATTTCACTATGTGTATTTCACGTATGTGATTTAAAAATAAATACTTAAAATTGTAATTATTCGTGACGTTTGTAAGTTGTATCTTTGAGATATAATTGCGTAGCTCTTCTATGGGTCTACTGCGTTTTGTTATCCGCTGTTGTTGCTGCTCCTTCCGTAGCTGTTTGCTGCACGTCACCAACTGAAACTGCAAAATGATTTTAGCTTTGGCATCAGCTGCGCTAGTAACGTATGGCAGTTTGTTTGGAGTATTACAAAAGCAGTCAGTCTATACAACAATGCGCTACGCTACACACATGTGTATTTAAGCTTGACTTGCCAGCCATACCGATGGAGTGTCGTATGGTTGTATGGTAGCAGTAACAGCAACAGTAACAGCAGCAGCAGTGTGCTGTTAATAGGTAGTTGGCAGTTGTAGCTGTGCAGTTTCGTAGTTTCTTGCTTTCTTCATATACATTTTCAACTGAATTTCTTTTCATTTCATTGTGTGTATTTTTGCATTTCTCTTCTTCTTTTTTTGCATTTTTATTGTCATAATATTTATTGTATGTCTGTATTTTATATTTGTTGTCTCCACTTTTTACTTAATTTCGATTCATTTCAAAATTTCGTTTTTTTATACTCTTTCCAGGGATGTGAACCAATACAATTTTTCAGTATGGTTAGTTTCAGCAGTTCATGGTCTCTGAACTACTGGTTTACTGGTTTGGTTCTGCCGCACTTTCAAGCTGCTGATTTCGGTCAAAGATGGTTTAGTTCAAAAATACGCAAAATTATACAATACTATAAAATTTATTTGGATAGATTTGAGCACAAATGCTCATACACTCTTTGCCGATTGTACTCTTGCTTGATTGTACAAATGAAAAACCATGTCACAGTATGTAATTAAACCCATGACCCTTGCGGCGGAAGTCTTGTACGATATACAAGAAATAGTGCTACAAACGTAATATGTAATGAGAATAATTTTTTATTGGATTGAACCAAACCAATTTTTCGAATCGATTTTTTTTTTTGTTTAGGTTTGGCTCAAGTGGAAAAAAATAAAAACGGTTTGATTCATGGTTCGATTCAATTAACTCAAAGTGTGGATGGTTTGATTCAAATGTAGTTTGGTTCAACAGCGGTTTGCATCACTGTTTTGATATCTTTTTTTCTTCATCAATTTCTGCGTTGTACAATACTCACCATCATCATCGCCATCGTTGTCAGTCAATGAAGGTAAGAGTTTTTCTTCTAGAAGTTACTCCTCCAGTAACTCTTCGCCCACTCCTCAAAAACATGTCGATTGCATTGTCTGTCACTTGCCTGCATATGTATTTTAATTTGTGTTATTTTTCTCCCTCTTTAAGCTGTTCTCCCTTATTTAAGCTGTTATTGTTGTGTTTTTATTATTTCCAATTAGCCAACTTTGTTAGTCGCCACTTTTTAGTGCAGCATTGGTAAACAATAGCAATAACACTTCTCCCGCCATCCTAATGCTTTGTTATAGTTAATTGCTTTTATCTTTTTTCCTTTAGTTTAGTCAGTTTGGAGTAATTGTTGTTGTTGTGGCTTTCTGCTCAATTGTTTATGTTGGTCACACGCTACACTTTGTTTCAAAATTTTTTGTTTTGCCACTTATTTTCACGGTCGTTAGTGACGTATTGTAGTTCATAATTGGTTCACTGCTACATTTACATTCACATTGTGTGTAGGTGACAAAATTAATGTGTAAACATAGTGGTGCTTTTTTAAATTAAAAATATTCATAATTTCATTTTTGAATTTAAAATATAAGGAGTAATTTTGTAATTTTGAGAAAAAATTTCACTTTGATAAATTTCCATGGGCCAATAACAACACTGAGACAATAAGTTTGTGTCTTGAGTCTTTCGTTTACTTCACTCTGTATTTCATGTGTAAAAGATTTAATAACATTTTTGTGAATCAAAAAAGAACTCTTGATATGAAATTTTTCTTTGGTAAACGAAACACTTCCATGTCTCAAGATTGCTGGCAAATATGGAAAGTTTTTAAAAACTATATTAATGCAGAGCATGAAAATCTTATAACTGTTAACAAAAAGCTTTCGAAATAGGAGTTTTTATAACCTTTTCTTTCATAAACATTAAAAGTGATGATCAGAAGTAGAAGAAGAGTTTTGAAATTTTTTTTACTTTTAATTTAAACTCTTACTCAACAAATTTTATTTTATAAATAAAAAAAAAGTAAAACTGTAAGAGTCCTTAAAGAGTTTAAATTTTTTTTTTTAATTATTTTTAATTATTTTTTAAGGACTCTTTTTTTTAAAATCTTAAAAAAATCATTTTTAATTAATTTCTTTTTTAATGTATTAGGAAATGTTGTAGAAAAATAGTTAAAAATATTAGTAGAAAAAGTAAAAATAAAATTTGTTGAAGATTGTAAAAGATTGTAAATATTGTTAAAAAAAAGAGAAAATATTTGTAGAAAATTGTAGAAAAATAGTAGAAAATTCTAAGTAGTTGCAGAAAATAGTATGAAATATGCAGTAGGACTGTAAAGAATTTTAAAAATTAAAGTTTTCAAATAGTTTTATAAAGAGAGTCTTCAAAGACTTACAAATATAAAAATTTTGAAGGGCTCTGGTTTATAAAAGTTTAGGGAGACTCCTAACTTTTCGAATTCGACGGGTGAAAGCACACTAAAATAGTTTCATGTTAATCTCCGTGATATATTTTCATGATATTCGAATTAATTATAAATATGGGCATCTAGAAAAAACTTATTAATTCTGTCACATATTAATTGCCTATCAAACTAAACAAGGTATAATTGAAAAAAAAAACACTCAAAATTCCTCAAAATACAAGGACATTCCTCGAAAAATTATTTTTTCGTTTATTCATTAAAAAAACATTGAACAAAAATCACAAAATTTATCTTCAACAAGCACTTTAAATTATTTCTTTTTTCCAACTCGAATAGGCTAGCAGAAGACAAATATGTTTACGTATAATTATAATTTTAAGTAGGCCATGAGTTTGGTGTGGTTAATAATGGGAAACCACGATGATTCACTTTAACAATGATGATGGTGAACGATGATGGTTTTATCTGCTTGAAGTTACGTTGTTGCCAACAACAAAAACAGACATACTTACTGCCACCTATCAATATTGAATTTTAAGTTGCGTAAACTCAACACACAGCAAATGAAACGTAATGAACAAGAGCGGATAGATGGGCAAAAAAATGGACGAACACTATTGACAACATCGGTGATGGTTCAATGCGGTTTGTACTGAAGGTGTTGTGTGGCTACTCTTTATTATCTAAACAAGATAATTTAAGATTAAATTCAATAAATAGTAAAAAATACGAATGGGTATTTTGAACTGAAATATGCACTGGCATTTGTATGAAAATATGTATTTGTGAATATATGTTATTTATTTTATTTTAAGTGTATGTCAATATTTAAATAGTAATAACCTCAGATACGAGAGTATGGGCACATGTGCAAGCTTTGGCAAGCTTAACTAAATTTCAATGAAATGCTTCATTAATATTTTGCGTATACCCCATTGAAATATAATTAGGCATTTAATATTTTTTTTTTTTTAAATAATGCAACATTATAATAATCCTTAATTAATTTTATTAGACGAATTAAAATATTTCTAGTATTTTCTCATTATTGGATATTTTTTGTTTTGTTTTTGTAACAAGGTTAATGTTTAAACAACTCGTACATTTAAATAATTTTTAAATAAAAAGTACCGCGAGAGAGAGGGCAATTATGAGAAAGTTCAGAAGTGTACGAGTCCAATCTTTATTCATATTCGTTAATTATAAACATTTCTTCGACTCTTCTGTTTTTGATAGTTCAAACCGTATTGGTCTGACAGGTGAACTATAACTCTCTTAATTCTCTTTGGATAGGTTAAATTTCGAAAAGTCTGGCCAATCTCATTACATAGGACAATATTCCAATATCCCGATACAAGGAGGTTTCCAATTGCTTTTCAATGTTTATCCAATAACTAATTTATGCTACCATACGGCTTTAGACCAACAAATTTAGTGTTGGATCCATCTCTGAGATTTTTGTCCACCTTGTTCTTTACACTGCCACAATGACTATTAAAGACTGCCTTTATTACGGCAGGCGTTTTCATTTCCCACTCAATAAATTTCTACCTATTTCGCCAAACAAGATCCTGCTAATGTAAGAGATAACAGATAACAGGTAGAAAGTGATATTAAAATATGAAAAAGTTGGCAATTCTAACTAGATGTTTTACTTTCTATAATCTCGTGATTTTTCATTCAATAGAATTGATACAATCTACACAAACACCTATTCTACATAATCTTTCAGACCAACATAATGACGCCGACATTTTGCCTTTAACATACATATTTTATAAATGGTTAGTTTTGCCAAGTTGACACACAAATTTCGAATGATAAGCCCCTTTTTTGTGAATAATGTTTATTATTATTGTGATTAACTTAATTATGTTTATTATTATAGTGGATCAACATTATTCACATGCAGAACTTTTTCCCCCCCTTTTTTTGGTAATCAAAAAAAAGTTATAGCCTTCGGAAATCGGGTGGTTACATTTGCGCCACCTTGTTAACTATGATTTCGTTCCGATGGACAAAACAAAAGAAAGTGTTGGAAGAATCCGAAATAAATATAAAATTGTAGGGATTTTCTTGAGATTTCGAATTTTTTGTCTTTTTTAGTCTTCTCGCGATATCATCTAAAAGTTAAAACAAAATAATTAGGCTATGTTTTGAAGAAAAGTTTTAATATTTTTTTTAAATTTTGTAACACAAAAAAAAAACAGTTAAACATAAAAAATAAAACACAGGATATACAAAATATAAAAATTTTGAACAGCAAAAAAAAACAAAAAAATTATATAAACAAAAAAAATAGACATTTAAGTTATATTTAAGAACAAAATTTGCAAAAAATATAAATCAAATATAAATAAATAAATCAAATATAAATAACGAGATCAGCTGACATTAAGGATGTGGTAATTCTATTTATTTTTTATAATTTAATACCTGTTAACCCTGTTCGACTATTTTATTCAATAAAATATTTGCCATTATTTGTCTTCTCATTGTTAAATATTGTTATGAAGAGTAAAAACCAAAAACAATTCCTACGATTAAACGCAATGGCTGGCAATAGAAACAATAGAAATTGTTATCGATATTTGTTAAAATGTTTCGCCTGGATCTCCATTGTGAATAACAATAAATGGAAGGAATAACAACTTGGTCGTTTTATTGGCGCATGTCAAACAAGATTGCTAATAAAACGCAGCTACTGTCTCACTTTGTAGCTAGTATAAAAGCATTTAAATTATTTATATTTTCAGTGTAAAAGTAATTTTCTTGTGCATACTTTTAGGCATCATATTAAAATTTAATTAATACGCATTTACGCATTGCTGGAAGTTGCTAAAACAACGAATATCTGAGCTAATTAAATCGCGAATCTTTAATTGACCAGAAAATACTACAAGGAGATTTTGACAAAATGTATTTTGGCATTAGGATTTCACCAGGAGCATGGGGAAATAATAAGGTGAGACAACTATTACAAAAACTAAATATAAAAGACCCGTCCCGAGGTAAATTCACCATCGACCAATCCTGGAAAAGGCACGAGAAAAACAGGTAGATACTCACTATCTATTCGTCGATTAGGGATCCCTCCAAAGCTCATTCGCTTTTGCAAAATGGTACTGACCGACACCATCAGCGCAGTAAAAATTGGGGCAGACCTCTCCCCGCCATTTGATACCAAAAGCGGTCTCAGATAAGGTGACCCGATATCATGCGACTTCTTGAACCTTATGCTGGAGAAAATAATTCGATCTGCGAACATCGACATCTCTGGCACTATTTTCTACAAGTGTCATGCTGCAAGCATATGCTGATTTATATTGACATCATTGGCACCAACGAGCCAGCCGCCAGTGCAGCATTCTCCAATCTGGAAAGGGAGTCTCGTCGAGTAGGTCTAGCGGTGAACGAGGAAAAAACGAAAAACCTTGTACATTTTTTGCTTCAAAAATGCTCTCTAAGGCAAAACTCCTCAGAAATGGAACCCTGATTTTGTGGCTAATGTCAAAATAAGAGTCCCGAAAGAGAACGGTCAACTGACTATCTCTCTATTCAATATCTGCATTGAAATACATTGACCTTTCCTCTCCACAGCGTCATATTCTTTTTGATGACGAGACGTTCTATACCAACAAATATGAATGCTTGATTAACTTAAAATTGTGCACTGCAATGAAAACGAGAAGGAATTCGTAAATTTGTGAATGAATATAAGCATATATGTATTACCTGCAATGTATGGGCTGCCAATAGGAAACGTCTCCTGATTTCGAAAATTCTAATATTTTAATATCTCTGCCAAACAGATAAAATGATCGAAAGGAAAAAGAGTGTTTCAAGCGAGCAACCTGCCTTGTCTAGTCACTAGTTAAAGCATGTAGATATTTTTGTTGAGGTCTGTAATCAGCAAGATATGAATTAATTTAATTTTGAAATTTTTGATATTTGTATAGTATGTTCTTCACAATGTATAGTCTATCGTTGTCTGTAGTAAGATAACCTACCTACATAGCTTATTAATATATTTGTCAGTTAAGTTGTTAAATATTTTTATTAACGTTGGGTAATGCATTGCAGCACACAAAATCTATTGTGTCCAACTTTTGAAAGAAATTTTAGTATTGATCAAATTGAAATCTGGTATGATATTCACTCAGATACCTACTACAAATGTACAAGTTGTAGTGTTTGCTTCACAGATTCTGTATTTCTCGTCAAAACTCATATGAATCATTTTAGAAAGAAATTCCCGGATTTGGAAGATAATAGCCCAACCTACAATGTCGTGGCAGAATTCCTGTAATGAATGTTAGTGAATAGTTTTGGGCTCGAATCACATAGTTTACGATCTTGCACGACCTGCCAGGTTAAGTTCTTGAACCGCGTGACCGCTCATTCCTCATAATATTCTCTCATTGTACATACAAAGCCTAATGAGTTTTGGCTAGAATATTGATATATTTCTTAATGGTTTATAACCCATAATTATTTACCATAAATAAAAACACATCAATACATTTGATAATACTCATGTTTATTGAAATTAAATCATTATTTTTTTATGATATTTGTTTTTGTTATGCTCATCATACAATAATTCAATTCGTTTATTCGTTTATTGAGTTGGTTTTCGTTTTGCTTAAACTAAAAATATTCATATTTAAATATTCATCTTTAAAAATAAATAATCACCTTCCAATTTCCTTTGTTTTTCACATGATTCGAAAATAAAAACTTCACATCACCATCGTCAGACTCTCGAGCTCAAATTCAATTATACATAATTCAAACTCAAAATTATTATTCTTCATCACCATACCAAACCATGTAAACAGAGTAAATCAATCTCAAATTAAATCTTACAACTAGAATTTATCTCTCATAAATTCTTCATTATAATTTTTGTATTTTGAATTTAAATGCTAATACAAATACGAGTACATTTATTTTTGTCAATTTATTTGGGAGTGAAATTTAAAAATGTAAATTAACTTTAGGATGGATACTCATTAAACCGAAGGAAAGAAGTTAATATATTTAAAATTAAATAGAGAAATATTATAAAGGGAGTATGAGTTCCAGCACACATACACACACCCGACATTTGTATGCGTATGTGCGTGTACCTGTTGATGTGTGTGTTTGTATGTGAACATGAACATTACATAAATATTATGTTACTAAAACTTATCACTAAAACTAAGTATTATTAAAAATGAGATTTAATTCTTTTGTTTTGTTTTAAAACTTATTTAAAATTGTAATTTGTGTTTAATAAGTAATATTAAAAATTGCAACGCAAATTGAATTTGCAAAACTAAAAAAAAACTTTGTTCTTTCACATTTTAGGCCAATAATCAGTTTTTTATTTTAATATTTAATACTTTTAAAGAAAAATATACTGTAAAGGCGCGATTTAAGATTAGGGTTTGTTTTACAATTTACATTCTTTGTTTTTGTTTTTGATGGTATCCAACAGCTTTAAAACTACTTGAGAAATCACAGTGAGAAAGTATATAGAAAGATTAATGAAATACCAAGGGTAAATACCACTAGAAAATAACTTCATTGGGAAATGCTTTAAAGAAAGATTCAACAATAAAATTGGTGTAATCCACATAAGAAAGACTTTGTGAAGTGAAGAAGCAAAATGGTTGAGAAGCTTTCAATTGATTTTAATTGCAATTAAAAAACCTTACAACACGTATGTACGTATTTTTACGTATTTTTTGTTTTGATCGTTAAATAAAAACCATTGAAAAGCATTATTTTATTTCCTTTACAGAAAAAGCATATTCTTTCACATATAACATTAGGTTTTTTATGTGTAGGCAAAGACGACGACACACAGCCATATTCAATTAATCAAATATGTATATTTGATTGGCGCTCATTGGGTGTTCTTTCGTTTGCTCGCTACACACACAAATTCTCATTTACTTAAAGTAAAAATTTTACTAATGCTTCATTTTTGTTTTGTATACAAATCAACATTTTGCTAATTTCTAATTTAATTGAATTAAAAAATAACTGACAAACTTATTAGTCTATCAAGTTGTGTGTGTGTATATGTATTTGTGTATGTATGTATGTGTTAGTGGTATGTATGGTATGTGATTTTACAGTATATCACCTTTTTGTTTTGTTAACGTTGCATATCATCACAATTTCCATCTTCTTCTCTATAAATGTTATGTATATAAAAAATTAAAATACATATATTAGATATTAGTACATAAATCTACATAAAATTCATTAAATTTTGTTCCTTTTGTTTTTTGTTTCTTTGAATGCATGAACACTTAGTTGGAATTTTATTTAATTTTTAATTTTTCACTTTTACTTGTGGTGTATTTTAGTAAATATTTTTTTGTTTGTTTTTTATCAAATGCAAGTTGTTCTCATTTACTTATAAATCTAAAGAATTATGGCGCCTAAGGTGAATTTTTATTAATATAATCAAATTCAAAGATATGGAAACATTGAAATAGTTACTAAGAAAACGATAGCATATTAATTTGATTTGTTTTCTTTGAGACATTTTTGAAATGGCATTAGATGAAAGCATTTAATTGAGTTAAAAGTGCATGAAGTCAATGCCTAATGCATTAGGTCAATGTCAATTAAATTGTTTGAAAGCAATTCTAATAAAATGTAGGTAATTTCAAATTAATGTAATCGTAATTGATATTTAACGCTTTTATTTAATGCCATGATAATGATAATTGAAAATTTGATTAAAATGATTGGTAATTTTACTCTCAGCTATGAACAATTCAAATGAATGCATCAATATTTGTTACATCGATTTTAAGTAGGTACCTACATAAAGACAGAATTAGTTGTAACATCATTTCTAAGTTTATAAATATGTTGTGAAACTTTGGATTTACAATAAATTTTTAGGCGCTTAATAATGTAATTAATGAATTTAAAAAAGAAATAAATGAAAGTCTCAAACGTGGCGCAAAAAAGGAAATAAGTAATAGTTAAAGCAAAAACTACAACAATTACAAGAGCAAATTACGAATTTCAAAGAGAGTAAACCGGTCACAAAACAATAATTTTTATCTTTAAAATACAGCCACAAAAATGGAGTCGATTTTCTAATGAGTATACCTCATATTCTCCATCAGTACATACATGCCTGTTTAATGTTCACAAGCAAAAGTGTGAAAATACTTAAAATTGATTTTGTAGCTTTAAGAAAATTTTGAAAAATACTTACATTTCAGCGTAAGTAAGAAAACTGCGATTGTGGCACCGAGAAGACCGAGGAGACCGTATAGAATTTTGAAATTTCTTTTATTATTATGTTTTGCCCGATAGCTGATGGCGGCAATCGCTATCACTCTAACACTCTCAACGGCAGCAGCACAACACTTGAAAATCGCTGAAATGTTATATTTCCAAAATTTCCCCCGATAGAAAAAGTCTCAAATTGATTTTTTTTTTTTTTGTTTTTTAGTTTTTTCTTTAATTTTGCTTGTATAGCAATTCCAAATGCAGGCAAATCGTTTCAATATTTTTTACAAGAGTTTTTGTTGTTATTTTGCTTTAAAATCAATTTTGAATTTGAATGTTGAAAAGAAATTAGGTTTCTCTTTTTTGCTTCGTTTTGTTTTTGTTTTTCGTTTTGATTAACTTAAAATGACAAATTATTTTCAGATTTATTTGAAAAAAAAATAGTTTTTGATTGCAAAATTATTACATACATATGTATTTGTTATTATTTAAAGAAGTGTGTGTGTGTTTGTTGTTGTTTTAATTATTTCTTTTTGAAATATTATTCGACTTTTTCTTTGTGTATATTTTCAACTTTATGCATCATAATCATTTGTAAATTATTAAACATTAAATTAAAAAATAAACTAATTTGTAAATAATACAAATTTTTACCTTCTGTATTACAGATTATTGTTTATATTCAGAACATAATTAAAAATTTTTCTTCCAGAATTTTTTTCGCTTTTCAAAGCGTATTATTTAAGTGTTTTTGTTTGTTTCTTTGTCTGTGTATTTATATTAATTATAAGTTATAAAATATTTAGTAATAATATTAAAGTTCAACAAAAAAGAATATATGTAATATAAAACAAAAATACCTTACAAAAAAAATTGGTTTCAAATAAAAATAGATCACTAGCAAAAACAAAGTGAGAGAGGATCTCTCTCGAGGCCTTAAAATCTCAATTTTGAGACAAAGTTTTACGTTTTACGTTTACATATATATGTATGAAGAGTGTTTTGTTTTATATTCTATCTGAATCCTGGAAGCCTCAGAATCTAAATTTTTTATTTGCAAAAATCGGCACAATGTTCACGAAGGGAAGTTGCGTGGCGAATAAAGCATAAAAAATAGTAAATTTAATTAACTTTAACATCACAAAGTGTATTCTTCTTATATGAGTATCTTCTTCAAAAATATAATCAAGGCTTCATTCGAAGATGATTCGCCATATACGTGAGCACTTTTTATAGCTTCTTGGCTATCTTAAAAATATGAAAACTAATCATGATTTATATTTCTGAAAAACGCACATCTTTATAAAACTTGAATTTTCCGAATAGTTTGACTTTGAAGTGTTTTTTAAACCTACTTTTGCTTCTAGCTAGCAACAAAAAAATACGTACATCATTTTGAGTACATTACGTTATTACTAAAATAATAATATTAGCGAAGCAGTAGCGACTTTGGTAAATGCCAGCGCTTCAAGAAGAGAAAATTTATGCAAAACCTAGTTTTATTGTAAAAGAAAATCAAATCAATTTTGCAAAAGAAAATCAAAACCAACTGGTATACTCAGAGAAAATTTGTAACCTCGTCATGTAATAACGTATTTAAATCTACTCTTAAAAATAGAAGTCCCAAAATGGTCTTCATATAAAAAGGAGACTTCTCTCTGGGGCAATTATAAATCGGTTTTCAGTCTTATGCAGCAAATTCTATGAACGAGGGAAAGAGACACCAGCCTATGAAGAAGAAGAGATTTCTATTTTACATCGTAACATCTTTATATGTTACAAAAGTTTCAATAGATCATTATCGACATACAATTGCTGCTAGTACTAAGTTAGGTCACCAACTAAACAAGGATATGGAAGTTGTTTCCCTCGAACTACAGTAGCAATCGATATATTCTTTTAAAGATATCCAAACAATCCTTGCACCGTAGTTAAAATTGGCTCATATTTTCCACCACCGCTTTAATGACAGTACAAATTGTTCAAATTGTAAAATGAAAATGTATCCAGATGTCAATGAATACATGCAGGTACAGAATATGCAAATGATTTCTCATTTTTCTCCTATTGTTATGGTATTGACCAGTAAATCACCCTATTCTGCTTGGTGCATGTAACCCAGGAGCTTACACACATTGAAATTTGTATTCCAATTATTGATAAAAAAAATCGATCTTTAAAATTGGTTTTCTCATAATAAATACAATCTCATTTTATTATTAGTGGAATCCAAATAAAAATGTGAGTAAATTGTGTGGGTTTCTGTAGTTGATTTTAAAGATATACAAAACATTGAAAAAGTTAAGCGAAACAGAAAATAATTTCAAGCAGAAACAAATTAAAAAAAGGGATTCTTCACGCAACTTTCTCATTTGACAATAAATTACGCAAAAAAAATATAATTTTCTTTTTTGTTGAATAATTAAGATTTTTGATTATTTTCTTTTTGACACAATAAAACAAAAATAATTTTCTTTTTTCTGATTTGATAATATTGTTATATTTTTTTTCTCACATTTTACATAAAATTTTTTGTACTTTTTTGTTTTTTTTTATAATATTTTTGTGTTTTTTTGGACTGAATAGAATAATAAAACACTTATGTTTTGTTTTCTATAATTTTAATTTTTTTTTCTCAAAATTTAAGAATTGAATAATTTCGCTTTTTTACTTTAATTAACTTTTGCAGTAAATAATAATAATTAAAACATGAATTATAAATTTTATTTGGAAATATTTTTTTTTCTGTAACAAAAAGGAAAAAACAGAGAGGAAACATGAAATTATTAATTAGCAAATTTATTTTTCGACAATTTTATTTAGTTTTTTTTGGGATTTTTGTTTTGATTTACTTAGTTTAAATTAACATTTTTATTGAGCGAACCCAAAGTGCTGTGAAAAACTTCTACACCACACGCTCATCATCATTCTGCAATAAACCCTTTCGCATTTAATTGCTGTGGTTGTTTTTCCAAGAACTTTTTCAAATGATCCAGAACGACATCAATCCTTGGCTGATGGTCCGCAACATTTTTTGAAGTTTTTTTTAAATATTTTTATTTTAAATTTTTTTTGTCATTTTTATTTTGTTTTGTGTTTTTTTGTATGTGTTTTAAGAACTCAACATTTTCACTACGCGTGTTTTGTATTTTTATATTTTTTATTTTTAGTTTTTCATATATTTTTCATTAAATTTGCCTGTCATAGTAAAAAAACTCTCGCTTTCTTAACTTGCTTTTCTTTCTGGCTTACCTTACTTAAGAGTATGTAGTATTTATGTATGTATATAAAAAACCAATAATTTTTTTCCTTTTTTTGTTGTTGTTGTTTCGAAATTATGATGCATAGCAAAATATACACACACACATAGGGAGCAAAGTTATTCTCTCCTTAAAAAAAAATTTAAATTTTTTGTTTTGTTTTGTTAAAAACAAAAATATTACTTTTTCTCTCTGCAGGATATGTTTTTGATGGTATAAAATTGTTGTTTGCTGTTTTTGCAGTTGCAGTTGTGATTGAATTTGTTGTTCATGATGTAGCTTCATAACATTTCTTGTGTTTTTGTTTTGAAAGCTTTCCACTTTCTAGCGAGTTTTGTTTTACAAAATTATAAATGCAATATATATTATTTTCTTCTTTTTAATTTTGTTTGTCTGCTTATCTGCTCGCTCATTGTACGAAGGTTACTTCAAACTCAACTACTTTATAGATATACATATGTGTGGTTACATTCTACATATATATATATATTTATATATATATATATATCCTGCGCAGAAAATGGTGCATCGTGTATGGGATATTTGGATTATCCTGTTGTTTTTGTTGTTGTTGTTATGTGTAACTTTACTAACACTGCTCGAAAATTGGAATTATTGCTGAAGTCGGCCAGTCTTCCTCTTCTTCGGAACTTGAACTCTCGGTTCTGGAATAAGGAAAAATAAAAATAATAAGAATTAAAGCAGAAACACTATATAGTACTATATAGTACTTAAGCACAAATAAGGTAAACTAATTAATTTAAATAAGAGTTTTATTACTGTTTGCCCACAGACAAAATATCGTCATGAAAAATCTCGATTCGTACAAATCCAGACTAAACAAATAAATAAAATGTTTTTCTGTTTTTCTGATATAGTTTTTATAATTATTTGCTAATATTTTTTACAAAATGTATTGAAAAATATTGAAGTTGCGTATCTAAAATATCTTAAACGGCAAGAAAATACTGAAATAACATTTAAGAGCTAGAATTCAAAAATAACTCATACTATTGCTCAAAAAAATAAATAACTTAATAAGTTATATGTCTATAGTTTTACTATTCATTCTCACTATGGGTGAACCGTTTATAATTTGGAGTTGGATTTCGGTGTAAATAAGAAACAAATAATTTTTTTTTTATGATTATTATTCGAAAGTACAATCCTTCCGGTTAATTGTGGAACACTATTTCATTCAAATGACTTCCTGTTTGAACTAATCATTGTTTCTGTCCACATCTTCTAAAATAAGCTACAAATAATCAGATATCATTGTTCGGTAGCGCAATACATTCACTGTCACACATCTTCCCTCCTCTGAGGAGTAAGAAGACGTGCTGTTTTATCCAATATCGATCCAGTCTCAATTACGTATACGTTTCATAAATGTATCCACAAATAGCATGGGAAGCGTTTCTTTTCAACCGAATATATCTATACAACAAAATTTTCTTACACTTTCGGTAAAAGATTCACCATTTTGCTTTTACTTGTTCAATCGATAATTTACTAATTAATCGATATTAAAATATAAAACTAATTTTCCGTCATAATACGATTGATAGAGTTGCTACACTCAAATTAACTAGTAATTCAAATTTCAGATGTTAGATAGACCTACCTAAAGGGTGTTTTTTCTAGAAGTGTGGTTTTCAATCTGGCAACACTTTTTTCGAAGTTGGTCTTTCTGACAGTTGTCACTTGGGTTATGCTCAGTTTGGTTTGCCATTTCATAATGAATAGACTTACGCCTGAACAATGTTTGCAAATTATTGAAATTTGTTATCAAAATTCGTGCTCTGTGAAAAATGTGTGTTATCGCAAAATTGTCTTCAGCGGCGATGTTCATTTTTGGTTCAATGGATTCGTGAATAAGCAGAATTGCCGTATTTGGAGTGAAGACCAGCCAGAGCCATTCAGCAGCTACCAATGCATCCCGGAAGATGCACTTATTGATGCGGTTTATGGGCAGGCGGCATCATTGGGCCGTACTTCTTCAAAGACGATGAAGGCCGCAACGTTATGGTCAATGGCGAAAGGTACAGTTCAATGAAAACAAAATTTTGTTTGCCGAAAATGCAAGAACTGGACTCGGACGACATGTGGTTATAACAGGACGGTGCCACATGCCATACTGCACGCAAAACCATACATCAATTGAGAGGCGAATTTGGTGAGCAGTTAATCTCACGTTTTGTGTAGTCAATTTAGCCATTAAAATCGTGTGTTAAATCTCTTGTCTATAGGGACAATCCAAACACGATTGCTGCTTTGAAAGCCAACATTGAACGCAACATTTGTGAGATTCCGGCCGAAATGTATTAAAAAAGTGCCAAATTGGACCTTTAGAATGGTCCACTTGAAGCGTAGCCGCTGGCAAATTTAAGTGAAATTATCTTTAAAAAAAAAATGTATTTATCGATCCAAAGAAAAAAATCATTCACTTTTGTAAAATTTCAGTTTTTTTTTTTCATTTTCAAATCTCTTATAAATAAAATTATAAAATTCACCCTTTATTTAACTTATGATTTGAGTTTTAATTTTGAATCTTTACGAGAATTTTTTTCCTCATTCATTTAAAAAAACTAATGACTTGAAATTTATTTCTCGTTCATAAAATACATAAAACTTTACTTTGTATATAATTTTTCACTATCTAAATAGAATTTATGCATATAGTTTCACTATTTTTGCTCTCTAAATAGAATTTATGTTTTCAGTATTATTCTTGCATTTGACCGATCATTATATTATATAATTTCAAAGTTTTATTTCTTATTAAATATAACTTATATTTAAATTTTTTAAATTTTGGACGAAAATTTTTGTTCAGTAGAGGAAAGGACTTGAACGGTAACATATTCAGTCTGAGTTTATTTGAGCCCAGTAACCCAGAAAATATAAATCTGCTAATATGTAACACTTATCTACATATCTACATACTTATGCACATACATACATATGTATGTGTATCAAAAATATGTAGGTAGAGTCTTATCTTGTTTGTTCCTTTCATATTGAGATTCAGAATTTATGAAAAATACGTACTAAAAAGACAAGCAAACAAATCTATAAGAAATTCCGTGTTCTCCTAGCAGATACTTGTAAAAGACCAAAAAAACATGTACTAAATAAAAATAATCCATTTGTGTGTGTAGGCGTGTGATTATATTTTTATTAAGGCAATGAACTTTTGCTAAGTTAAACGTATCAGATTGACGTATGAACCGTATATAAAAAACATAGTTAAATAGAAAAAAACAACAAATGCTAAAGATTTTTTGTATGATGTACATGAATTTCTGAATAGGAAATATGTGTGTGCCTGCGTAAATGATAAGATAGAAAAACTGCCAAGTGAAAAAAATAATGTGTGCTTAAACAAATTTAACAAATGTGTGTTCTCATTGACATTGAAATAATAATGAAAAATTAACAAAAATTTGTTTGTTTTAACATTTTGACAAGCTAAATTCAAATTGTAATACAAAAAACACAGATTTCTGGCATCTACATGCAATATTGTATATGAGAGCGCATACATATGCACAAATGAAACACACATACTTTAATGAGTAGCCTATCAAATAATAAAAATTAAATTAAAAGTAACAAACACTATGACGTTTAATCTTATTTACTTTATGTGGTACGTGATAAACGAGAAACAGATATAATATAAATGGAATAAAAAAAGCATAAAGATAATAAAAATAATGAAAATTGACCACCCTCCGGGAAAGCGGAGAGAGAGGTCACAATTCCAGAATACAAAAGCAGTGGTAGCAGCGGGTAACAAATTTCGGCCACTCTCTAAGTTGATGTTCGGAAAGCTACAGCTGTCAGCGTGACATGACACCCCAACTCTGTGGAAAAATGAAGGGGCACGTACGTCGACAGCAAACCTACGATAGTTAGGAGAAACAAAATTCACTAAGATCGAGACTAGTAAGATTTAAGTTATGGCACACTGGGAACAAACGACGGAAAAGATTACTTTGGTGATTATTTTAAATGGTGTGGGCTCAGATGAAAATTAATGACTTTCAGTGATTTGCCTTTGAGGAAAAGTTCCCATATAGACTAGTGTCAAACCTAGTCGCCCGGCTAAGCATATGTACATAGATAACTATGGCGTTGCAAGTCCCCGAGACAGAGTCGGGACGTTTAATCAAAAAACAAGAAACGATAAACTAAATACGGAGGATGTAAACAAGCATTATGAATCCTTCCAGAAAGAGCACTAGATTAGCTCGTTACCCGAAGCAGCTGAAGGCTGACGTTCTAAAGCAGAAGATTATAGGCAGAATATAACAGCAAAGGAGCAAGCAGCAATCACCATGATTTAAAATAACAGCACATGGAAAAAGGAGTTAAGCACCGGAGGCGGAGACACCAAATACAAGGCGTAATCTCTAAATGAAAGAAATATTCAACTAGAGACGTAAGTTATAGTTGCGACTTATTCTAAGGTGGAATCCAATCACTAAGAACGAATAAAAAGGAAAAGGTCATCAAGAGTGGTTAAAAGTTAAAAGTCGTCCAATAACAAGGAGCTTAATTGCTCGAAAACCCGACCATATGTACCATAAGAGAGATGTACCATAAATGCTCCAGAAATTTATCCAAAACTAGCGGAACTAGGGCAAACTGTCTCAAACGGTCTCAAAAATCAGAAGAATCTTGAAAGGTGACATACTGGGTTTGCAAGTGGCTATCAAAACGCTGACACATCACACTACTATTGAATGTAAAAACATCGACAAGGTCACCACGAAAAAAGATAATGTTAAGCGATAAGAACCTAATTCGGCCTGACGGATGTAAATCTCTCAGATCTGGATAGCTTGCGAGAAGCATATGGTTATACATAAACCTGCCTACGAAGAACGCGAAGAAGCTTCTAGAGGCGAGAAGAATTAAAATTGACTGGGTAATTTGTCGCATCAGCAAACGAATAGCAATTAGAAAATGCTTCAGATGGATAGAGTACGGACATACATATAGCAAGAAATTACAAAAATGTATCGGATCGATCGAAAAGTGTAGAAGATGCGAAACGCACGGTCATATTGCGAAAGGGTACACTAAAGATCCAAGGTGTTCTGCGAAATTGATAACCCAGATAACACCAGCAACGTAGCTGACAGCAGCAAATGCCCAGCATTTAGCAGAGCTCTGCACAGGAAATTGAAATGAAAATCATCCAAATAAACTTGAACCACTGTGAAGCTGCTCAAAACCTGTTGGCACAATTGACAAGAGAAAATAAAGCGGATGTAATTATAATTAGTGAACCATATAGATACATATATAGATAAAAGGCATCGACATGGAATGTGGCAGAAATGCTTTCAAGAAGACAAACGAACAAAATGTGGAACTCGTAAGAGCAAAAATAAATAAAATATACTTCTATAGTTGCTTTGCACGTCCCAACTTGACACCTAGCGAATACCAGAATATATTGGACGAAATAGTAGCAGATGCACCAGGGAAAATGCCAGTGGTAATCGCTGGAGACTTTAACGCTTGGACAACAGAATGGGGAAGTAGGTTCATGCATGCTAGGGGACGTACTCTCCTCAAAGCTTCTGCACAGCTAAAAATCGTTGCCGTTAACTCTGGCAGTAAATTTACGTGTCATAAAGCTGGATACAGATCCATTATAGATATCACGGTCACCAGTAGTTATTTAGCACTTATAACAAAGTGGCGAAGACTATACGAAGTGATCACCAGACTGTACTATTTGAAATAAGCGAGAAGAGACTCCTTCAGCGAGTTAACGTCTCACACGAACTGAATAAAAAATAAAATCGCATACATATTTACATAAGCCCCATAAACCCGATAAGCCAGCCATTGCTACAGTCTCTCAATGTCTCATAATGATATAATGCTAAAAAAAAAGATGTTAGTCAATGTGCAGAAAAATGTTCTACAAACTGGTTTACGCCAAAATCAAACAAAGCGTACCCAAATACAAATAAATGTGTGTATATATACAGTTGCGGTCAAAATAATAGTAGTGCTGCTACTGAGTATAGTTTGACATGTTAATGAATGTGCTTAATGTTTTTTGCAGTCATTCTAAGGTACTGTTATATAGATACAGCACAAGAAAAAAAATCACCGTTATAATTGCATGAGTTTGCAGCTGGTATTAGAATTTTATTTATTTTCAAACTCATTGGTGATTTGGTCAGCCAAAATAATAGTAGTGCCAGGACCGAGAGTGCAAACAAATTCAACTTAAGTATTCATTTGCACCAAAAGTTAACAAAAAGGTGAGTATTGTGTTTTTATATCTATTCCTATTGGAGGTAGTAAAAATCTTCTTGAAAATTGTTCAGCAATGGGCGAGGCACGCACTGTACGGCTGATAAGCGTTATCTTTAAAAAAAAAAATAATTTCTGAAGGGAAAACGTAAAAAGATGTTCAAAATCTTGTCGGTTGCTCTCCGATGATGGTTCGTAATGCTCTTAAATATCAAACGCAACCTGAAACAAGTGGACTGCACCCCGCAACGTCAAATAAATGAATTGAGCGTGCGGTAAGATATTCCAAGAAGACCCATTCGCCCCTGCTACTGAAATAAAGGATGAGTTACAAGTGGTGGCAAGCATAGAAACTGTACGTAGACGCTTGCGAGAACATAACTTAGCAGCTCGTAGCCCAATAAAAGTACCATTGCTAACCAAAAAGATTGTGGCGAAGCGATTAAGGTTCGCAAAACAGCATTGAAATTGACCCACAGAAAAATAGAGTAATATTTTATGGACTGACGAATCAAAAATATTTTTATATTGTTGAAAAGGATCACGCCAATATGTCCGACGATCACCCAACTCTGAGTTCAACCCAAAATACACAACGAAAACCGTTAAACATGGAGGGTCAAGCATAATGGTTTGGGCATGTCTTTCGTATTATGGAGTTGGACCTATTCACTGGATCAAAGAAACGTGTATGTGCGCATCCTGCAGGAAATCATGTTACCGTATGCCCGTGAAGAAATGCCACTGCTTTAGGTCTTCCAACAGGATAATGACCCAAAGCATACAAGCAAGGTCGCGCAAAATGGTTTCGCAAAAATAGGATTAAGGTTATGGAATGCCCTGAACAATCACCAGACCTCAATCCAACTGAGAATTTGTGGTGTGACGTAAAGCAAACAGTTGCTCATTGTAAGCCAGCAAATAATAATCAACTTTGGGAAGCAGTACAGCGCGCATAGAAGTCAATACCTAAAGAAAGATGTGAAAATTTGGTTAATTCGATGCATCGGCGCTGTTCTGCAGTAATATTGAACAACGAACACGCAACGAAGTACTAATTTGCAGAAAATTTGCCTTACTATTTTTTAAGTGGTCTGTGGCGTAGTGGTAATGCGTTAGACTGCTAGACTGTCCATATTTTGGAGCGGTTGCCAGATTTAATTTAAGTCGCATTAAAATGAATTGAGTTCTTAAATTTTCTTTTATGATTTTGTGTTAACACTTATGTACAACGTTTAAAAAAAAATACAAAGTAAATAAATGTTTGTAACAAAAAAAATCAATTGTTTTCTTTCTTTAGTTTATTGCAGAACGCATACTACTATTATTTGGAGCGCAGCTATACGTATATTTTATGTAGAAATATCAAAAAATAAAACAGTGCGACTACTGCTACTACAAATGTTGATTTCTTTTTGGACTTGAAGTAGTAATGCTCGTATGTTTAGTTTGGTCGATGAATGTATGCTGATAATTTTATTTGCGTTATCGTTTGTTTAGTAGAGATCAAATTAACCTCTTCTCACAAATAGACAACTTTTCTTTCTTTGATTTGATTTGATTTTGACTGAATTTGTTGAATAAATTTGGCACGAATTTCCATAACAAAAAGAATCTCTTTTGTTTCTTGCACAACTGATATAAATTTTTAGAATAGAACTCGAGGATCTGAATTGATTTTACGAGAACTTAATCAGAAATAGTATATAACTGTTATGACAATAAAACTTGTTTAATTTTGATAACTCATACTAGAAGATGCTTTAGAAACAAAGCATTGTAGATATAGAAAAGTATGTTAGACGAATTTTTCAAGCTTTAATTTTTTCGATTTCTCTTACAATGAACGGCTTATGAGTTTTATTTATATCTGACTAAATAAAATTTTATGAAGTGAGATTTACTTTTTGCTAACTAAATAAAAGTTACGTAGTGCATTATTTTTTACTTACGAAACTTTTGCTTTAAGTTAAGTTACTTAAGTGAATACAAATACAATTGTCAGCTAAACTAACGTTTTTTGTTTCAGAGAGTCGAGTTAATTGTTGTTTGTATATCAATTAGCCAATTTCGACTATAACCTCGGTTCTATAATTCAATTTCAAAAATAACTCGAAAATCTCAAACTTACCTCGAACGAATGCCTTCATCCATGGCGTTTCCTATGCCTTCCTCAATGGTGGGTAAATCGGATGAAAATCGATTAGTTGGACGCAAAACGCGTAGCGTGCGACTTGACAGTCTCCATACCAGACGTTGCTTGTATGGCTGCTTGTTCTCACCATTATAATTCGACAGAATGTCAGACACAACACTAAAACCACAAGTGAAAACGCGATCAGGAATCTGTGTAGTAAAAGTAAAATTAAATTAGTAAAAATTTATTTCGACTATACATATATTTTTCTCAAATTACAATACTTACTCCCATGAATTGCTGCATAAAGAGTATATACTCAAAGACAACCTTCAATTCGGGTGTGCCCCTAGTGTAGGATGCCTTAATATGATAATCCAAATGCATAGCTACCAAAACCAATGCTAACGTAGATGGCGTAACATGAGTGCATTGAGTATCGCATAGGAAAATCTCCAAACGATTGATCATATCTTGCAATTTTATGTATTGCTTGAAGAATTCCCAGAATTTTCCACCAATATCCTCAGCCACTCTACGGAACAAGATATGGTAAATACGTAAAAAGGTGATAGCAGTAATTGGTTTCGAATCCGCAGTGATGCCTAATTTATTGCCAATGACATTAGACATGCGTTCCAAGTCGCCAGGAGTACAACCGCACTAAAAATAACAAAATCAAGTAAGTATACGGATGCAAACAACAAATGAATTAATAATCCATGAGATGAACGTAACGAAATGAATGAAATGAGAATATCAACTTACTCGTACCTGAGATATTGTCACCAAATCATCAGTTGGAATTGGCTTCAGATCTAATTGTTTTATGGCCATATAAAATGAGGCTACACTCATGCATGCCATATGCTTTGGCTTGACAGCCATGCGATCGAGGAAACGATCTACCATGCTCATTGCTGAGAACAGCACATCCGATGGTAAATCATACCACATTTTAAGGCAACGCAAAACATATGCTGAGCCATCACGTCCACCACAAGTAACTTCACGCTAATAAATAAAAGCGATAACAAAATGATGAGCATTAGTATGTAATTGGTGAAATTTTGCTTTAAACACATATATAGATAGAATTTTCTTATTTCATCGTACCGGATCTTCCTTTGGCAATATCAATATAGTATGATATTTATCTTGCAACACATAAAATTCCTTCAACTTAGCATATAGTTCATCAGTTGACAATGCGTTAAGTTCATCGGATATGGGATCGTTGATGTTGCAGCCGGTCTTATTCATATTCTCATTGTCCATTAACGAAGGCTCCATTGGTTGGTCATTATTATTAGCAGGTGTTTGTTGTCCTTGTTGTTCTAGCTCGTATTTTTGATATTCTAAGCCAGCAGCACCCGGTGTACCGTACCGGCTGTCATAAGCTCTCCTCCATTCAGTTCGCATCTCAGTATTGTCGGTATCATAAGCTGCCGCCTCTGCCATCCTCGATGTCGTTGCTTTCATCATGTTATTTTCTACTTCCTCCTCTTCCCCCTCCACCTCCTCCTCCTCCTCCTCCTCTACGCCCACTTCCACTTCTAGAACCTCAGCTTCTTCTTCCATGGAATCATGATGCGAATTTAAAGAAGAAGACGACGACGACGACGACGACGATGACAGTTGTTTTTGCTGTTGTTTTAATGGTGATGATATTGGTGATAATGATGATGAAGTCAATGATACTTCCTCTTGTTGTGGTTGTTCATTCATGATGCTATTGTTGTTACTGTTGATGTTGATGATATTATTTTTGGCAGATGATGGTGCTAATGGCGAGACCGACGACATCATCGATGACCGCTGCTGCATCAACTGCTGCTGCTGCACAAAATTAACGTTAACGTTGCTGTTTTCACCAATGTTGATGGTGTTATTGTCGATGTTGTTGTTATATTGACAATACAGCTCCTGTTGTTGTTGTTGTTGAAGATAGTATTGCTCTTCTTGTTGTAGAGTATTGGACAAACCACTATCAACGACGGCGTTATTGGCGGCAACAGAGTAGCGTACAGGGACAGACATTGTGAGGGCTGGCCTAGTACCTATATACGATGATTGATGGTGATTCATTGCAATGAATTTAATGTTGTTGTGAAGTTTAAAAAAATTCAATAAAAATGTTTTCAAAAATGTTCGTTCCGTTTTGATATTTGTACAAAATGTTAGGTATAAGCCACAAAGAGTAGTTATTTGTTTGATTTTATTTTCAGCAAAATTTGTGTTCGTTTACAACGAGAAAATGCGTTTGAATATACTATTTTTAAGCAAATTATTGCGATATCAGCGAGAACTCGACACTACTGCTTCGTTCAAAGAAAAAGTGGAATTCTCTCAATCTTTAGCTTAAAAACGGGCAACTTTCTCAAAAAGAAACTAAATTGTGCTTTAAAACTTACGATTCTTTTTATTAAATAAAAAAAGTTACACTTGCAGATGCTTAAATTTTTATGCAAACTGGCAAGGTGCTCAACCTAGTTATTCTTTTGTATATTTTTATCTGAATTAATAACCGAAAATAAAATTATTGTTTGCTACTTGTGTTGTACACACTGGTCACTTTGAACACGAAAGATTTTGAAGAAAGTTTTCAAGTTTCTTCGACTTTTGTGTGGTTTCTCAAAGAACCTTAGTACAATTTTTTAAAAACAATTTGCAAACAACAAACAAAACACCCCTTCACTTTTACTAGATCCAACAAATCGAGTTGAATTTTTTTCTTAATGTATGATGTCCCTTTATTTTTGATTGTAAAGTAGTACGCTTTTACTTTCTTTCGTTTTGATTATTTCCTTTCGAAGGAATTCTCAAATTTTCAAAGCACTAATTATGGTTTATTATGTGAGCTCTTAGCTTATTTACGATAATAAACACAAGCGCTTTTCAACTCTTTACAGTGTACTCGTATATATGTAATTGTAAATAAAAAAAATTCGAGTACGTTCTGAAAATGACTTCGAATTGCTTTCCAAACGTTTTTTAAATGAGTCAACAGTGTTGCCATGTGGTTGTACAATGTTAAGGAAATTATCTTTTGGTTTTCCACGCATGTACATACATATATACTGTGAAAAATGTTTTGTTTTTGCTATCGAAATAAACTTACATTCTGTGGAAAGGTTGATAAAAGTAAACAGGATTAATAAATCAAAGAAAATAGAATACAAAATATAAAATTAAAGAATAAGTATAAAAATAAATGTAGAATTCGATTCGCCACACTCTCTGCCTTGTTACTTTGAGCCGCTTATTCTTAAATTTATATAGGAATACTCGCTTAGGGAATCAATTTTAAGCAAGTAGCAGAGGGTGGTGACTCAAATGCTGAGACGATAAATAAAAATAGAAAATTAAAAGTAAATCAAAATAGGAGCACATAAAAATTGTGTATCTCTCTGTAAAAAAAATCTTATATGTTTGATGTTTGTTTGTGCCTTGTAAATGATTAATAGTATTTTATATAAATTGATTATAAAAACGGTTTTAAAGTAAGTCATTTTTCTTGTATTTGTTTCTTATTTTGGGGAAACAGCAACAACACAGAAAAGTTGTCAGGTATATATATTGAACTGAGTTGAATATACTTTGGTTTTTATTTTAACTTTTATGAAATTTTATATACATTGAATTGAAAAAATGTATCGCAGTCAGCAGGCAAATGTTGTTTAACCTGAAGGCTTAAAAAATAATAATAATAAATACGAAATATACGTAAAACGCTTACATATAATGATACTTTTTTCCATATCGGCATTCAAAATTAAATAAATTTATGTAAAATATTTCAATTTTAATTAATGAATATTGAAGAACTTCTTTATTTTTTATTTTCTTCAATTCTTTCGTGTTTCTAATTTTTTCGAAGGTGAAAATGGATAGTGGCCTGGCAAACAAATTCAAGTGATGCAACAACAAGATAATTAATCTTTTTATTTGTACAAGTCTAGAGACCCTATAATGAAATGCGGATGTATCAGCACATAGCTAAAGGATAACATTCATAGCAAAATCCTATCTAAAAATCATTTAAACATAATCTGAAAATACTTTATAACTTTGAACACTCCTTTACACAACCTTTACCCATATGTTTATTTTTATGTATACATATTAACATATAAATATTGTTTTTGTTTTAATTATAATTGAGTTGATACAAAATAAACAGTATTTCTTTCATAAATATTTAGACTTGAAAGTCTAAACAAAGAGCACAAGGCTTGAGGACGCAGTATTTATTGCAAGCAAATAAATATTGTAATTCAAGAGCGCACCTACATACACATACATATGTACATAAGTATGTACATACATACATATCAACCCTTCTCCAAGACAATAACAATAAAAACCAATATTATTTATTTTATGAAAATTCAAATTGCATTCCACATAAACCCAATTGAAATTGTTTAAACAAAAAGTAGAACCCTGTAGTTGAAATTAAAAGATTTGTAATTTAATCATACAAAAAATATATTAAATTGTAATTAAATATTATAAAAAATTTATGAACGTCTGGGGAACGAACTAAAATTTATTTACAAGTATATCAATTTATTTTTGCAGTTTTATAGCTTAAATGAAAATTATAGTTCTTTATACATCAAGTGTGTATTAGGTTCCTAAATTAAAAAAAAAATAAATATAACCCAACCAGTGACGGAAATCGATATGATATGCACAATACATCAAATATGAGTGAGTTATTAAAATGTATTTAAAGGGTATTTCGTTCATAACAGAATACCTCCTCCAAAATTTCTGTGCAAGCTGATTTCCTTTTCTTTCCTTTTATCGTGCCAATATCGCCTAAAGCCATCAAGACCACCTAAAGTGAACTTCTTTTCATCACTAAAGATTACACTGGTCGTTCCACAACCAATGCGATGACGCAAACTCAAATCATGCTTTTTTATGATGGTCTTTTAATTCAGGTTTTCCTTTTTTTTACTCCACACAAGATTATCTGAATCATGCAGAATTTGTCTTGCGGAAACGTTTAAATCCAATTCACGACGAATTTCGCTGGAACTTAACGGAGGAGTTAGTACGGGTCGGTGCCCCGGCCTTTTGCATTTTGAATAAAGGGGGCCTAGTCTTAAAACATTTGCAACACCGTTCCTCATGGCATTTCTACGAAAAAACAATTATTGTCAAAACTTGAATTCAAATTAGATCTTCACAAACCAACTACTTAGTTCTCATTTTAATGTTTTGATATTAATTACATTGAAATTAACTTATTGACTTATCCAATTTGTAACTAAATAGCGATTAGATGTATAGTTATTTCCTTCAGCACAAAAATATTTATAGCTACCACTCTACAAACATAAACGGTACTAAATTAATTTAACTGTAACCGTATCGTGAATGATCAAATAAAGAAGATATAACAAACCTGGTTGCATTTTTTTGCAATGATATATTTTTAATAAATTTGTTGTCTATAAAATATCTATTTTCATGGGTGTACCAGCTGTCGACTGCTAGTCGCTCAAAATTTCATGATATTTATTAAATAAATGATTACAATTTTTAGTTGAACATTTAACAGAGTAGTCCTATCACTTACATAGTTTGCCACAAATTGTACCAAAAGATCAAGAATGGATCGTTTGATAAGCGGAACTTGTTCAGAAATATTTTACATACCATTTCCGTAACCAATTCTACTTGGGCTTCCTCGATGTCTGATGATTCATCGAACCATATAGCAATTTTTAACTATAAAAATACATTTCATTAATAATTCATTAATACATTAATTCAAAAAAATACATAAAAATAAAGCATCATAACATTCAGATTAGTGGACTGCCAAACTCCAAGGTCACAATAGTGCAATTCTCAGTTGTCAAGTTACACAATAATACAACAAAATTGCTCGGTCTGATCGACTACAGTCGACCTACGACTCACGCCAGCAGATAAACCTAAGCTAACATCCTCATCCTTTACCTATAGACAACATAACTTCAATATTATTTCTAATATTGGCTTTTTGACACATTTTTCAGTAATTAATTCATATCAACTCAAGTCAATACATCGACATTATTTGGCCCATAAGGTAAACTGAAAGTGTTAAGTCCCAATTTACAATGGCAATAAAAATTGTCGGAATTTGGTGTCTGTGAAGAGGAAAGAAGCTCCTCTCAGAAGGAGAGTACAAAAAGAGAAGAAGTACAGGCTTGATTTGCTCGTACTGAAAATTCTTTGACTATTCGTTTTGATAAAGTTTTGTTCGTTGTGCTTTAAATATTACCTCAAAAAGTTATCAATGTAAACGTAAATGGCATGTCGATGAAAATTGGAAACGAATTTTATTGCCAATGAAAAATTCGCTTGCCTAGCTAGCGAACCCATATGTGTGTAGTGAGTGGCTCAATAGTAACTTAACCATCGCAACAATTGACGCATAAGCATGTTAAAAATAATCGTAAAATTACACAATAAGTATTAAACAAAATTTAAGAGAATTAATAATTAAAATCTATTAAGTGTGAAAATCTTTCGAACAACACTAGGTGCAGGTATAATATATACATATTTGCATACAAACAAACACAAGATGTTGTATGCGAATATGTACTCTACTCTTATGGATATGCATGCATGAAACTTAGCACGTAATTTTTCAATTTATTTCCAAGAGTATAGAAGAGGAAAGCAGGGTTGCACAATAAATGCATCCACAAAAACTGATTGCAGTAAATTTTAAATTAAATATACAAAAATATATATATATATACCTAGGTACCTACATAAATATGTACATATGTGTGTATGTACATACTATATATCATCTAGCAAATGAAAAACGGAATATTGATATGTATGCGCTTATGCTTATGTGCTTATAATTTATGTATCGGATGCTAGTAGAGAAACATTTGAGTAGCTAAGTATGGCCATAAAGCTCTACCATATGTATGATCTGTATATACATACATATATATATGTATACGAGTACGAGGGTATATTTAGGTCGTGCCGCGCACTTACAAAACATATCGAGTACTCAACTCAATAGTTGCGTATAGGCTACGACTATATCAGCAACATACACTACAACATTTGTGGTGATAATTTTGTGGTATCTATATTTTAGTTTGTTTGCTTTTAAAAAACGCTCGGAAGCTTAAATTGAAAGCAACCAACAACAACATTAGCATCAACAACAAGTAAGAGGTTGGTATGTACATTAACATCAACAACGCGAAACTAGTGGCGTCCAACAATAATAAAATCCGCTGCAACAACAAACAGCAATCAACCAATTACAGAGCGTTGATTATCTTTCAGTTTTACGAAGCTTTGTTTGTTTACAAAATATATTCAATTGAATTGAAAAAACGAAGAAAAAAAACGAAGAGAGGCAACAAAATGATGAAAAAACAAAGAAAAACTTTTCAACTAAAAACAATAAAAAATAAAAAGCATACATATATATTAATACACAACCAAAAGCATTATTTCAGGGAAAATCGTGTTGCAATGCAAATGAAATCACGTACATATGTAGAAGATAGATAAATAGATATAGATATCAACACTTTACATTTAAAAGGAGATACAAATTTGATTGCTCCTTGCTGGATTGGATTTGAAGCACCTGTTGTGATCTTAATGTGATGCGATGCTGCTGAAGTTGTGCATAGAGAAAATAATTATATTTCAATTGTATTTTATTAATACTGTAGATGTCGAAAGAAGCAAAAGATTAATGTGAAAAGTTATAAAAAAAAAAACCTGCTGTTAATAAAATTTTCTTTTCTTGATTTTTTAACTTGCCAAACAGTATAGCGTTAAATAATATCTCTTCTACATATATAATCAATATTCGATATGGTATTGATACCATATAAATTTTACACTTATCTAATCAATCAATCGATCGGTGGTGATCTATGTCATGATCAATTTAAATGTAGAAAAGTGTTTGAGTTTAGCACAGACACAATTTCAAGTTTATTACTGTGTGTGTTAGACCGATCTTTATTTGCATACTAAGGCATACATAGATACATTTTAAGATGATGATTACTTCAACTCTGAAACCAATCGCCACCTCATGCTAATAACTTCACAAGTTTGATGTTTTAATATTACCGGTTGGCAAACACAATCATTTCCAAAAATCAAGCCAAAGAAAATAATTATTTTTGCTCTTAGTTTGTCTGTAGAAATTAAAGTTTGTATATCTAAGATTCCAAATACGAACGAAATAACAACAACCAAAATTAAGAATATCATTTAAAACAAAACTCCACATGACAATAACTAACAACCAAAACAACAACCACACAGGTTAAAGTCACTTCATTAACTGCATTATTTTCGAGACGCAAAAAACGTTATTGACTAAAGAAACTCAAGGAATGAACAAATAAAAATAAAAATAATATGCACAAGTAAATTAAAGTGTCAAGAAACTTTTGATACAAGGTTGATAAAACCGAGAAAATAAAATAATCATTTTAAAAATAACATAAACAATTTATATTACTACCTATATATTTAGTTTACCCTACTTATATTTAAAGAAAAACTTATGCTTACAAAATCGACTGCTTATTTAATCACAATTTATAAAAAAAATACAACCAAACTCAATTTTCCAATAAAGAGAGGAACTAAAACGAACTTGAATTTTATATTTCCGTTTACTTTTGATGATTGGTCAAAAATTAAAAACTATGTATATATTAAAAATATTCAAATAAATTTCAAGGTCGCACTACCGCCGAACCACTTCTGTCACCAGCAGCAGCACTACATTATCGTCATCACCAACCACTTCTTCTATTCAAAATAATAACAATGATTTCTTTATTGTTGAATACAAAAAACTACGCAGCAGTTTCCATCAGACTATAATACACATACTAAATATGTATGTATGCACTTACTTGCGTAAATGGTTTCATTCAATGGTCATTAGAAGGTATTTAATATTCTAAGACGTGATTTGTTTCGACGATATGTAAAGGGCAGCAAAACAGCAAAACAAAGTAAAAGGCTAAAGTAATGTGATTTGTTATTTTGCATTCAATTATCAGTTCTAATAACTACTACATAATAACTAGGTACACGAGAAGATAGCAAGCAAGTTGTGTCAGAAATATAAAAGTGATAAAGATGGATAAAAACAAATATTAATACATATGTATTTAATTATTGGAAGCTGTCATATGAATTGTCGCAAGACGTACAAATAGGAGAAACCTAATTTTTCGGATTTGAAAACATTAACTGATAGCATATAAATCTATAAAAACTGTCATGTATAAAAATACAGTTTTAGTAAAAAAAAAAAAAAACTAGGGAAAATTAAACACACAATTGAGGTCACCCTTATTGGCGTTATAAAATGGCGAAATATTTTAACCTCAATCGCATAACCCACTGAATTTTGTATTCGTCACTTTACACACAACAAAACATAAGCAACGCAGAGTCACGACGATAAAACAAACCATATAATGACAAATGTTCATCATTATAAGTTCCAACTTGACGAAATATTTCCAAAACTAAACAAAATCGGTTTTTTTTCCTACGAAATAATCTTTGAAATCACCTTTAATTTTACCTTTTTAGCGTTTCTTATTCTTCCACCTGTACTTCTCTAAATGACAGATATCAGTTCATAAAATATTATTTTCACACTAACCGCAAACAATTTCAACGCTTTACTTTAACATACCCCTCGCCATCTGCTTTTAAAACGAACTATACGTAAATAGTACTTAATTTTGTCAACATTGCAGTACTAAGTATATATCTGGAAATTTGATTTGCCAAATATTTCAGCATAATTATCGCTAAAGAAAAATAACCATGACACCACAATTTCAATGGTATATACAGTGTCGGACAATCAAATAAGAGCACCTTGCACTATAAAACTTCCATTGATTTTTTTTTATCGGACTGCTTATGGCAAACAATTTTTATAGAGAGAAAATGGTATGGTATATACTTTATAAATTTCTAGGTGGCAATACTACATTTAAATATTTTTTGGGGATTCCCAAACAAAAAAGTTGAGTTGAAGCGAAGCATTCGAAGGCGGTGTTCTAATAAGAACAGCAGACGAAAAAATTTATATTTTAAAAAGAAAACTTAAATTTGTTTATAATTTGTACTGGTAAGCATTTAAATGTCACAGCAAAATGTGTCGAGCAAAGCACTGCAGCAAGGAGAAGCGTGATTTGGTGAAAAAACTGCGAAATGAGGGACAAAGCATCCGCCAAAACCTAAAACTATTAGCAGATCCTCGACATTTGTCTAACAATCTTTATTACCTCAAAAATTTCATTGCAAGAGAGGTAGGACCCGCAAAACTACAAGTGCAGATGACAATTTTGGCAGCACGCGATCCATTTAAGGCAGCTGCCGCAATTAGAAAGGAAACATGGATTTAAATTTGTGCTCGATCAATAAGGAGACGTTTGTGGGAAAAAAAATGAGAGAACAGCACGAAAAGTACCAATGTTGATACAAAGACTTCGAACGTGTCCCATAGAGTTCGCTGAAGCGCACATTGAGCGGGATGGTTCAATTAATGCAAAAAAATGGCCTAACGTAATATGGACAGACGAAAGTCGTTGGGTTAGACGCCCGAAATATGCGGAATTGAGCCCAAAATATACAAGGAAGACGTTTAAGCACGGAGGTAGAAGCATCATGGTATGGGGATGCTTCTCTTGGTATTGTGTGGGCCATCTGTATTGGATAAAAGAAACGATGGACAGATTGACATTTACGTAAACATCCTTCAGGAGGTGATGCTTCCTTATGCTGAATGGGAAATGCCCCTGAAATGGCAAATGCAACAGGATAACGACCCAAAGAGCACACCTCAATCCTTGCGCGAGATTGGTTTTCCCATAATGGATTTCCCGTTATGACCAGGCCTTCACAATCTCCTGACCTTAATCCAATCGAGAACTTGTGGAATATTGTCAAAGAGAAGACTGGCAGTACCACAGCTAAAAACAAAAACGAATTGTGGCAAAGCATTCAAAGAGCGTGGTATTCCATACCCCAGGCTACTACGTCTCTGGTGGAATCAATGCCTAGAAGGTGTAAGGCGGGTTTAATTAACAAAGGCTATTCCACAATATATTAGCATTAGTGAACAATTTGAGTCAATATTTTATAAATTTTTTCTTTTTTAATTGAAGTGTTCTTATTTGTTTGTCCTTTTGAAATGTGATTTTAGTTATAACTTTTAAATTTATTTGTTTCCACTGAATTGATTTTGTTTTTGTTTTAAGAAAAAATTAAACTTATGGAATAAATGAATAAAAGTAAATAAATTTTAAATTTATCATAAGCGCAGAGAAAATTTTTTTTCAAGATTTTTATTTGATTGTCCGACACTGTAAATTGAAATATATTTTTACATATGACTTCGTAGATTTTATTTGGCAAAATTGTATACATATTTCTGCCGCTTTGTTCGTGTGCGGAATTGAAATTGCAGAATACTCGTATTTCTCTATCAACATTAAAAGCAAAGCTTATTTGCATATTCAGCCCACCATATCAAACAGAGAAAAACTGCCCATACTAAAACTTAAAAACAAAATGCTAAAATATAAATATTAATATGATTGACTTCAGCCAAAAATTCAATACTATATCTCGATCGAGTTAGAATTTTTTGTAATATGGCATTTGAATAGCTCAGAACTTATTTGGAGAAAAATAAGCATGAAACCATGCAATCACAAAATTCTCCATGCTATAACTCGAAAGCGAACTCATTTGCCAAGCGAACACTTTGTCGACATATGATATTTGCCAAAAATTCACAGAAATGCTATAACTCGAAAACAAAGTGCTAAAAATAAATACTTTATAAAGACTTTATTTAATTTCACTGGAATTTCAGCACCATATCTCTATGAACTTAAGAGCATAAAATAAATTTGTTCTCAGGTCAGACCAACATAAGCTCGAATTTGTTTATAAGAAAGTTAAATATGTATGTATGTACATATTGATATTTATATGTATGTATATAAAAAAAACTCGAAGCTTCTAATCTAAATTCAAATATAATTTGTACAAAAAAAACATAAGAAACTTATACAAAAGAAACTTACAACGACAAAAACTAAAGAATTATACGGCATATAACGGTGCTTGATGTGAACTATATATAAAGTACATAGGTATTAAGCAAATACACACATACAAAAATATTTCCACAACTACACATACAAAATTTAAGTTTATCTATACACAACACAAGTAAGTAGAAAGAAATAGAAAACAACTACAAAAAAAACAAATGTTCGGTTAGCTTATTTTTGCTGGTTGACTGACTGACTGCTTCCTTTGCCAAAGTCTAGTAGCAAGCAGCCACCAGCAGCCATAAATGTTAGTGTCATAAATAAATTATTCCATAGCATGATATGCGAAATTTCTACCTATTTCATTTCTATATTTCTAGTTTTTTTACTACGACACAAGCTCAAAACCGGAAATGGCAGGCATAAACAAAAAAAATATGCTGCATGTAGAAGTATGTAGAGTTAAAAGTCGGTTAGGTTAGATCGAAAATTATCACAGTCGCACGAGTAATGGCTGTTCAGGATCATTATACAAGTTTTGATGTTTGAAAGTAGAAACTGTAGCTTTTTATAAGAATAGCTTGTACCATAGTATATAATGTCAAATATGTATTCAGCACAATTTTGATATTAATCCATGTTTCGAGTCTAAATAAAAGCGGCTTAAGATATTTTCCGAATTTAGATTAGAATAAATTAAGTACTTAATGCCTTCCAGTTCGGAATTCAGGTATGAGTAAAGAAGTCCTGAATTGTTTTGGTCTCTACTCTGAAGCCCGATCTGATTAAACGAGGCCTGTTTAACCTTCTGATTTCAGCATTGATTACAACATGACTTTTTTATTTTTATTGATTAAGTATGTGAACAAAGTATATATGCAGCTTGAATTTTTACATTTTCTGTTAACGGTTAGACAATAGCAGAACAAAATGAGTACAAATGAACTCTCAACTGCGCCCAAGAGTGAAGTAAGTGGACACGCGCTCACAGCATGCATCTCAGTGCATCAACACGACCTACTGTGCGGCTGCCGCTTTCCAGAGTAAAATCACTCAAAGAAACACTGTAGTACATCTCTTAATACATATTTAAAATGAACTCGACTTAGAGAAGTTCTATACATACAAACGTGATCTAAACACGTGATTGAATGATAATTGAATTTATTTGCAAAAGATTATGTGCGTATAAGAAAGAAATTAGTTCCAGAAATACTCGAAAAATAGTTTTACAAATATATAGGTATATTAATTTATTTTTATATAAAATAGCTCCCCGAGAATATAAAACCACAACAAAAACATAGTCGACTGTCAATACTACATACTTTATAGCGTAGTTGAATAAGACGTGCAGCATATTAAACAGACGAAGACGAAAATAATGGGCGGATGGAGGAGGTGGGGAAGACAAGGGGGCCGGTATATGGAAGGTACTTTATTTTTTTTTTTATTGCTTTTGTTATTGTAGCTACATATACTTCAGTTTTTTTAACATAAGTCAACAATCGTAGTTATTTTGTTTTCATAAAATATTTTTTTTTCCATATTATTGAAAAAATTTCTCTTTTTTGCCTTATTTTTTTCTATTAAGTAGAAAACAAAAACACAAACAAATCTAAAATACAAAAACCGAAAAAAAAAATATGGCAAAACCAACTGTGCATAAAAAATAAAAGTGTAAAAAACAAATTTGTTAACAAACTTGTTTATCTTCTGCTATGCTACCACTTGTTCAGCCATATGCTTTTTAAGCAAATTTTTGGTAGCAATATTGCGTTTATTATTTATACCTAATAAGTATACTTACATATGTATTAAAAATATTTTGTATTAACTTCCTCAGTACTTGCTAATTTTATTAAATGCTTTTGTGGTAGGTCTTCATTATTGTCATACTTAAGTATACACATGTAGTCTTAATTTATTGATATTTTTCTTTTTGAGGTTATGAACAAATTTAAATAAATAAATATTACAAAAGAGAAAATTTTCTTGCAGGCAGTTGTTTATGAAAAACAAAAATGAAAGTATGCTTATTTTTAAGAATTGTGTAGTAATTCCCCTACCCCTTTCGTGCGATTCCCTATGAATCAAAAATAACAAACAAACAAACAAAAATTGGTTGTTTGCGTCAAACCACCTCACTTATACTTCACACGGACATGCATACATATCTACGAGATACAAGTGTATAAGTGAATGTTCATGACTTTGATATTTTTGTGTATTTTTTCTTCTTTTACTTAGTCAGTTTATTAGTTTATTAATTTTTTGCTGTGGTTGTTTTCTTTGTTTTGTTAGTAATTTTGAAGGTCATTAATGATTAAATTTTCAATATGTACATTGTACATATAGGATATCTCTATTTTTGTTTGATGAATTAAAACAAAGTGTTATTGATTAATACATGTTAATACATAATTAAGCATGTCTTACGTCACAGCATAGAGACAACAGTAGAGTACCTGAACTAAGCAACAAGTACCTGAGTACCTGAACTAAGCAAGTCCATGGTACGTACTAGTTAGTCTACAGCTTTAATATAGAACCTCTATCGAATACAGAAGTATAGAAGGAAAGATACACATTTTACGATAAGCATATCTTTTTTGTTTTTCTGGATGAAAATACAAATTTTTAAAAACTTATGAAACAGAAATTTCAGAGTTGTTTCGTTCTTATATTTCTATAGAAATTTTATAAGAAGGAAATAGTTTCAAATAGTTTCGACTAGTTAAGCTCAAAGGCAGAGACTTAAGGGGCACTCACTTTATTGTTTCATTTGAGAAAGCAGAGTAGCGATTTAAAATACCAAATAATATCGATTGAGACGGGATTTTTAATAAAATACTAGGTACTTTATGTTTTAGTTCATTTAAATTACAACTATGACGCACAAAACTCTTCAAGTTTCAGTGACATAATCTAAATTTGTTAATACATATGTATATGCATTAATTGATAACTTGACAAAGAAACTGAAATTCAATTCATAATCCTATAACTATTAAAAGGAAAACACATCATCATCATTCACCATTCATCAATATCAGCATCCAAACAATAACGCCAACGTCATCTCACTTGAATTTCAATAAAATTGCATCAGCAATTTGCTGAAGAAAAAGGCATTCATAAATACTTATAAGGGAAATCCTCGCATTTCACATTCCAATAAATTCTTTACATCAGCTGCTTCGAATATTTGTATTCAACTACTTCCTTCGTTTCATTTTTATACTTCCACTTTAAGCTTCGTTTTATGTTTTTAGAAGGTAATTGCGAAATTTCGCTACCGATTGTTGTTATTTTCCGCTCGCAATATGAAGAAGACATGACTACCGTTTTGTGAAGCTGCTTTGTGGTAAATGATGAAACCTGATGTAAAAGGGTTTGCGTTTTTGATTGTCGATGATTTTGACAAGAGCTTGAAAACTTGGGTCATACTAAACGAAAGGCATTAAAAATTATGTACCAGGTGTACACGTATGAAGCCGGTAATTTCTATTTAAGAAAAATTGTTATACATTCTATCTTCAAAGTACTGGCCATTGCTAGCTACACATTTTTCCCATCTCTCTAGCTGAGCAGCACTTCGAGTCGTACGAAAATGTGAAAAAATTACTCGATGACTGGTTTGACTCAAAAAACTTTTCGTTTCATACTTGTGCACCTGGTATATATTCAATAACAAGTTGTAATTTAATCACCCTATTTTTGTAAAACAACACAGACAACAAAAATTTGAATTAAAAGTGATTTTAAAGTAAAAACTACAATCCACTTTTTTATTGCTTTAGGTAGAGCAGTAATAATTTCAGAGATACGCTTATAGTTGCAATTAACATTAAACAGTGAACGAACTCCGCGTGGCAAAATTTTATAGTGTAATGCAAGCAGCACTAAGACAATAGTTGTTCAACTACTATGCTGAAAATGATGGAGGGTATAAGACCATCCTTTGACAACGGGAAGCTGGCAGTCCTTACTTTGCTGGATTTTTGTAAAGCATTTGATACTGTTAGCCACAACATTCTTCAGAAGCTTAATAAATACTTTGGTTTTCTTTGCAATAAAATATATTTAGTTACTCATTTACTCATTTCATTGAAAGCGTAGTAACACTTCGTCTTTACAAGAAATCAATAAAATTGTCTAAATAAAATAAAAACAAACCACAAACTAACACCACACCAGGTAGGTGCCTACATACTTAATACAAGTATTTCATTAATTTTACGGCTACGGTCAATGGACTTTAATTGAAATTATACCACATCGACGTAATATGTATGTACATATAAAATTTAAAATTTTATGGATAAAACAAAATAAAGAGTAAAATAAAAATTGATTAGTAGGTGAAAAACACGAAAGAAAGAAAATATATAGTCTTAGAAAAACTTACTTATTAGCTTTTTTCGCAATGCAATGACTTGCAATCTAAAGGGCTATAAATTGATAAAAAAAAATACACAAATTTTTAATATTTTTGGCATTAGGTGCCCATAATTAGTTTGTGTATTGTTGTATATTTCATGAAGAGATTATTAAACGTTTTGTTAAAACATTCAAGTGCATTAACTCTGATACAAAATGTTATTCACTTGAGCAAGGTTAAACAAATACACCAGAGTTCGAGAAAGAATGCAAAAGCAAAAGAGCTTAGATAGTATGGAGGAAAGATTTATTGATAAACAATTAATTGAATCGAACTTATGACAAAAGTCAACAGTTATAGAAAAACATAATTTCTTATTTCAAAAGCTAATGAAATCAATTTCCAAATTACAGTTACGCATGTTTCATTTATTTTTATTATTCTTTGGCTATGAATTCGATTGGCATTAAAATTAATTAACTTGGCAAACAATTTTAAAACCAAATACGAGTACACATAAATAATTTTAGAAATTATCTAACAAAGCATAAAACTTATGAAATAAAATCCACAAAGCAACAACATGTTACCTCTGTCAGCTGTGAGTGTCATCAGCAAGCAAAAACACAAACCAAACAAAAAACGAGTAAACAAGAAGGAAATGACGCATCTGACCAGAAATTTCTGGTATAATTATCCTAAGCTCTACCAAATGTCGATATATATATATGTATTTTAAAAATTAACTCTTGGTCTTTGGTCTTTGTTTTTCATGTTTTGGAATATAATAAAGTATAATATTTCAAAAGCTGTTGTTCAAACCAATGGTAAAAATACAGGTATGGTAGTCCTTTTTAAACAACTCATAAAAGGCTTAAAATGTTCTAAAAATTTATTACTGCAAATATCTCGTGAAATGGAGAGATGAGGAATACACAAACCGTAAAGTAGAAGCGTATGGCTTATACAATAGCGCTTAGCTTTTTTCTTTGTTCCTAGGGTTTCATCCATTGTTTCATATTACACTTTATGATGGTGCTTCGCAACTCATACTCAGATACTCATATTGAAATAAATGTAGAAAATGTAATTTAGGGTTGAAAACTCGTTCACTCGTGTGCTTGTCATATACATATGTACATATGTCAATTTACAACATTATTTATTTTTAGATGTGTATTTATTTTTTCAACAATATTCTTTCTTCTTATATGCAAACATGATATGGTCATGGTCATTGAATATGCACAGGAAATTCTAAGTTTAGGGTATAAGTAGAACAAAAAAGAAAATACACAGTTTTGCTAAAACAAATTCGCAAAAAACACACAGTAAGAGGAATACAAATAGAGACGATAGTTAATTTCGTTCAAGGTGCACGGGCTCTCAACAACCTCGCATGGATGTTCTGAACCTCAGACGGGAAAATTTAGCTTAATAATGTAACCATCGATGTCAAAGTGAGCCTCGTCGGACACGATGATGTTTCGGTAAAAATGGTAATGTTCTTCCACGCGTTCCAGAGCCCAATTAGCGAACCGAAAACTTTGCGGATGGTCATGTGGCTTCAGCTGTTATACCAATTAAACTTTGGAAGGCGCTTCTCTTCTACCGAATTTTGAACAAAATTGTCTTACTTCCGGTAAACCATTCACCATTTTCCAAGTAAATTATTAGTATTTCCCAACGTTGTTCAAGCGTATGTTTTACGTCATAATACGAATGACATTAGAGTTCCCAGACTCAAAATAACCACTAGTTTAAATTCCAAATGTCAGATGGACCCTATATGTATAAGCTGTACATGAGGAGCCTAGTCTTAGCCAAAATCAGATGCCGCGATGCAGACATGTTATTGAAAAAAAAGAGTCTGTCTGGGATATGGTATTTATTCAAGGAATTTTTAAATTTATTTCGTCACTCCAAGTACAAGTAATTATACTCCAACACAATTAAAAATCCGAAGAATTAACTTTTAGAAGATATGTAACGAAGGAAGACATAAAGAGAGAGACCAACAGCAAATCAGTTACTTATAAATTTTAACGACTTTCAAGTGCAAGTATTTGTTCAATTACAATTACGCGACAATGGCTGGCAGACAAAATGTTTAAAAGTAAAATACAAATAGTAATTTAATTTATAACACAAAGAAAGATACGAGTAGGTACACAAAAATTAGAAAATTAAAGAAATCAGCTGTAAAGAATATGCTGCTGCCTTTGCTATGGTGGCTATACTTGGAACATACTCCTATGAAGTTAAGGAAACTGTTTTCAAAAATACATATTTAATAAATACAGTACTTTTCGCTTAAAACGAACTTCAAGGGACTGAGCAAAATGGTTCGTTATAATCGAAAGTTCGCTTTAAATAAGCGAACAAAATTATTAGAAATAAAGCGGGTACTTTTGAAATTAGCTCGTTTTAGGCGGAAGTTCGTTTGAAACGGGTTCGTTTTAAGCGAAAAGTAATGTATTTTCCAAATTAAAATAACTTAAATTGTTATTGATTAAAAAAAAGTTAAATTAATAAAAATATGTAAATAAACGCAAGTAAAAACAAAATCAAACTGGGGGTTAAAACTAATTCATTCAGACAAATTAAGAAAAAAAATAAAAATAAGATAATAATATATAAAAATAAAAATTGTTTAAAATTGAATATTACTTGTATGGCAGCAAAGAAAATGAACGGACAAACAAACGTAAAGGCCACAAAAAAGAACAAAAATTATTATTAGACAAGTATTTCGCCACAGCCAGGTAGGCAGTCAGACAGGCGCTAAAAACCCCATTTATGCAAAATTATCCAATTTCAGAGTACACAAAATTTTCTTAGAGATAACTTTAATAACGCTTCCATTACTTTAAAATAAGCAAAACATTATGTTTAAAGTATGTACATAGGTGTAATTACAAAGAAAATAGGTTCAATAGACTCTCCAAAAAATAATGAAAAATAAATAAAAATACGTATATATATAATAATCAAGAAGCCGAGATTCGTGGTGTTGATGAGTAATGCCCACAACAATTTAAGCAAACGAAAAGAAAAATATAAAGAATGAAATCACTTTTTTATGAAAGAAATAACAAAATATAATGCTCAAATTTTACAGTTATTGAAATTAATTTAAAGAGTGTATTTAGTTTCTTTTTTGATGATGAATTTTTACCGCACCTGTATTTCTATGAATATGGCTCTCCCACACCTACGCTTTTCTTACATTTTCATTAAGGCCATAATACTAATAAAAATCAATTTAAAAATGGATAAACAAAATTGTTTATAATGTAATAGTTATTATTGTGCAAACTTATTTGAAATTCAAAAATTTGCTCAAAGAAGCAAATATTTCTTACACAAGAAATAATTTTTTTATGAATTATTGTACGTGCATACGCATAATACATACTAATACATATGTATATGAAGCTTATACATTTTCATAAGAGTAATTTAAGTAAATTGCTGTTGTTTTGTAGGTAATTATTACATTTTACTCAAACAATTAAGTATGTACACCTTCGTTTAGAGAAAATCAATAGCAAAAATACAGAAAATAAAAAATACTAAATGTTTAATTAGGTTAAAGAAACAACATAGAAAACATCCAAATGAAAATAAGTAAATATTGTTATGAATTGACAAATTAAATTGTAGGTACATAAATAGAGCAATATATAATTTTTTTTCTTGAAAATTTCAGTTGACAGAAGAAGTGATGAACTACAAATTAATAGTTACATAACCACAAATACAATATGCAAGTAATTTCATATTTTCCTATGCTATCAAGTAACAATAGTTTTAGGTCAGTCAGTGTGTATAGTATCTGAAAAACTAAACGTAATTTATACCACAATGTTCAATTCAGTTCTCTCTTTATAGTTTAGATCTACTAACAAATAAAACTACATTACTAAACATATAAAAACAGAGAGCAATTTTAGCTGACGCAATTCTAGTAAAAACCTGATTAAAAACAGAAACAGAAACAAAAAAAGAAACAAACTTTATTTGAGTTTTATGTATTAGCCTATGACCGTACTTATGTATATGTTTCACATTCTTTAATAGTATTGAAAATTTAAAAAGAAAAATAATTTAATTGTGTGTAGTAGCAACACAAAACAAAAAGATAAAATAAATTTTTATAAAGGAATAAAATGAGAATCTCTATGTAAACGAAATGAAAATGAAACAAATAAGTATTATAACAGTATGTGTTGAGCTTGAGCATTAGAATTGAGAAAGAAGAAAAAGAATGAAGAAACTTTAAATGCACATGCAGAGTTGCATAAGAAATTTTAACACATAACGGATTAATGCCCTAATCTCATTCACATTGAACTCAGTGAGAGCCTATGCTAACAAGTCCCTTGTTTATACACATTTAGTTCGTTGCTTAGTTTATGTTTAGCTTAAGATTTTCCTTTCAATTAGGCACTATAAAATCAAAAGCATTTCCAATAATTTTGATTGCAAAATTATAAGTAGAGTGAAAGAGAAACGCAAATTATAGTTCAGGGGCGTTTATACTACAAGTATATGTAATTATTTTAAGATAAGCCTAAAAACTTAAAAATTTTCCAATTTCAATATTCAGTATCAGTAAAACAAATATAGCTTAGCTATAGTTACCAACAGCTGGTAATCTAAGCTTTGGGCTGAAGCTGAGTGAACATATGAAAATGCAACTCTGTAGATACATATATGGTTGAAATGAAACGAAATGAGATAAAACGAAACACAAAGATTCAATATCACGAAATTTCAATAGTTAAACGAAATTTAACTGAATTACCATTTAACTTATATTAAATCAAATTTTTTGTAATTATTAGAACTAAAATCAAATTTATTATTAAACATGATAATACGCAAATAATTATTTACGTAAAGCTATACATATATAGGTACCTAGGTATTTGTATGTGCTAATATATGCATATGTATGTATGTACATATATGTATATAAAAATTATATTAGTACTGTACAAAATACCAAAACTACGCAAATATAAAAAGTTGCTATATAAAACCAACAAAAAAAAATTATGTGCAAAAAAATGCATAACTTTAACAGTTAGAGATGTTCAAAGTTTTATTATATATTTTTTGTTAAAGCTTTGCCTTAAAAAAATCTATAGATTTGAAGAAAGCTTATCTTTAAAATAGAACTCCCTACTGTAGGCACGTACCTATTTTTAAACGAAACGAATTTTTTGAATCGTATTTTATCGATGAAAATATCAAGGTACTTAATAAAAAATTTTTCTTACATTTTGACAGCCATTTTTCTTTTTTGTAATACGCAGGAATGTTGTTAATTTTCAGCAGTTATTTATTGCACTAATTGTGTGAGCTTAGATTAGAATTTGAATATTATAAAATTATGTATGCCATCTAGTCTATGTTTTAAACTAATTTGTACTCTCCCAAAGTTATCACAATTTTTAAAAGATGAATAAAATGCAGCTCAATTATTTAATGCATTAAGAAAATGTTTTCTGTTTGTTCTTGGTGTTTTTCGTATTAGTTTAAACAAATTGTTGGTTTTTCACAAAGACATTTCTATTTTTGTGTAATCTTATTTTGCAATTGTGAAAAATTTTATTGATTTTCCATCCAACTGCAGCTACAGTTACTCATTAAAATTTATATTCTTCTTTATATTTTCGATAGAATTTTAAGACAAAAAATCACTTTTTCTCTAAATTTAACTTTTAATTTAACTACAATTATTTATGTACTTTATTTCTCTTTAATTATATAAATTTAATTACTCTCTTCTCATACAAATCACAAAGTAACAAACTCTACTACACACAGACGACAGAGTAAAAAAAAACGCACTTTGCTCGATTGTTGCCAAACATAAACTAAACTAGTCGGTTTTGTGTATTGGAATATGAAATTGTAATGCTCGTACGAAGTGAACTGAACTGAACTGAAATTTTGTTGGCCATGGACGACAGTTGTCGTAGTCGCGCTCATACACACACGCACATACTTGTCTTTACGTAAGTGTGGTAGCAAATATGCCTTGTCTGCCCGAACGAGGGATGTGCCGAAACCTCAAATTATCGATACCAGCACTCACATAAAGTATTGAGTGCTGAGTATCGATACCCATTCGAAAACTTCCAAGAAATATTTGATACTTACTTGTATTTGTTCAACATCTTAACTAAATACATTTCTGTTGATTTTTCTGATTATTTCAAAATATTTAAGCATATCTACCATATGTACAATAGTACTGTTTTCCAATTAACGTAATTTTTTATATGTACAGGGTACAATGATTTTAATCAAGTAACGAATGTTAGTAACACTCTCAATAAGACATCAATTAGAAATCATAGGTATGAAAATTCGAGTATATATGTGTACATACATATTTATACAAATGATCAGAGTGCATAGCAGAGTCTATTTAGCCATGTCCGTCTGGCAGTACGATAACTCGATCTTAATCAAACTTTATACAGACATTTCTTATAGTCAGAAGGAGTTTAAGTCCATAAATTCAAATAACTGGAAAATTTTACTTCTTTATTGAAAGTGTATATGTAAAACAAAAAACATAGTCCATTGTTGCCGTAAAATTAACTTTACAAATAAAATTATAATAAATATAGTTTCTTCACTTCTAACGCTAATCAAATGGTATCCTAAGAAAGTATAAGAGATATTTTAACTTGGTATTTCAAACCAAAGTATTTATGCTATAAACAATTGGTAAAATGAGAAAAGTATTGATAATTTACTTGTATTTACTTATATCGGAACATCCCTAGCCCAGTCATCTGTCCGTCTTTCGGTAAGTCTGTCTGCTTTTGTATACTTTGGGTAGGTTGGGTAAAGTGAAAACACAAAACAACGTACTTCTGTACTTACAGTATAGCAACAACAACAAGATCAGCAGTTTCTTTTTGTATATCTTTTATGGATGTATGGATGTGGGGTGTGCATGTGTGTATCAGTGCATGGAATGAAATAACAAATGAAACAAATATGGCTGCCATTGAATTTTGTTGAAAAATATAGAAGATTTCATTTCGTTTCTCTTGCAATTTGGAACAACTTAGAAAACTATAAACTTTACTTGATAATGAAACACTTTATTGGGTATTTGAACAAAAATTTGTTGTTGGTACTTTGCTAAAAAATATTAATGTTGTTTTTGTTAATATTGTAGGTTGTATTTGCTGTACCTTCTGTATTTAGCACAGTTACACCAGTTGAACTAAGCATATTCATATACGCATCATATTTGTTGTTAGTGTTTTTGTTTTACATTGGTGTTAAAGTTGCTGGTACCTTGGAGCAATGTAACTGGATTTGATTGTTTTTGTTTTCCTTACTTTTGTGTTTCTATGCTACTCCTAAAATTTGACATTTTATTCAATAGATTAATTTAGAAAATTCCAATTTTTAAGCCTTTAAATCTAAGCTTATTAACGTACGTAAATGTATAGATAAGCGACGTAAATACATAGCAGGACAATGAAATTGTAAGCACTTCGTTAATGCGTACTGCATCTGCTAAAACAAAAACGTTCCAAATGCAATTATATGGTTGCTGATCACATATCAACAAACGGATATTGCATTTTGAACACTTTTGTTTTAGCGAATGCTGCAGTACTTCGGTTATACTGCATTCACGAAGAACCCTTTTATGTCTCTCTAACCAGCTAGTGCTAGACTAAGAATATCTATATCCACGAAATGTATTGGACGGCTCTAGAAAAAAGGTAGTAGAGACGTAATTTTGGAGTTTAATTTCCATTTGACAATAGACGGTTCAAAAGTATGACCGAAGAGGCCGGCAACTATTTCCTGGAGCCGATACAATGTGTACAATGAATTTATCGGCTAGTTTGAGTAAATGCCAACTAGCAAAAGCCAAATTATAAATATAGTGACGAAGGGTATCTTTGATGTAGTCACCACAGTGGTCGCTGTGGTGTAGTGGTAGTGCGTTAGACTGCTACGCAGAGTGTCCGCGGTTCGAATCTCAGGCAAAATCAAAAAGTAGAAAATATAATTTTTCTACACGGCACCACCTCTTGGCAGGCAATGGCAAACCTACAAGAGTAAAAATTGCTATGAAAAGCTTTTCACTTTGCCGTTCGGATTCGGCATTAAACTGTAGGTCCCTTCCAATCATGTACAAATATAACACGCACAACATGAGTGGATGGGAAAAGCTCGGCCTAGGCCCTCTATGGGCTGTTGTGCCATTAAAAGTAAGTAAGTAAGGGTATCTTTGATTTACAAAATTCAGTTTTCACATTGAAACCTTGGAGAAAAGAACGTGAATCGATCGATTTCATCACTGCAAGAAACGCAACACCTACATACATAATGTAGACAATTTTCACATGCTTAAATAGAAAAATTAATTAATCTTGAGTTAACAAAAAAAGAAGATAATTTCGTATACTTGGACCATAAACTTATTGTTTATTTTTCATTGTAGTTTTTTTATTGAATTTTTAGAATCTTATCATTCCCAAGTTATCATTCCTCCAAATTTTTAAGAACAATAGAAATTTCTTGGAACATTTCGAAACACCCTAACGTATTATAATCGTAAGAAACAAATAATTCACAATACATTAGAAAACTACCACCATATTTCCAATGACCTAACATGAAAGATAAGCTTTTTGAAATACCCAATAACGACAGCAAGAAAACACCCTTAAAGCATAATTTTTCCTATTCTTTTTAGGTGCTGGTTATACTGGTGTTCGCTGTTCGACGAACACATCATATTTTACTCTCGTGCTCGGTGTAGTGGTTACACTGGTGTTCGTTACAGAGTTGCTTTTTGTCGAAATTCAGTTTTTTTTGTAATACTATTTTTGGCGCAACGGCAACACTAAATGGTATACCAAAAAACTTTAAACGTTTTTATCAATATGGAGAGTGCAATTAATAATATAATTGAAAAATTATGAAAATATGATTTTTCTTTTAGTTTTAAAAACTGAAAACATTCGCAACTTTGCTTTTCTGCATATGAAAATAATGATGTACAGGTGGTTTGCATGTTTTCCTTCTATTTTATATACATTTTTGTTCTTTTTTTGTAGAATAACTCATTGACACCCTGAATACTCGGCGTGCTCAGTGTACATTTCACCCAGTATATCGTGTTCGTTGTGAGAGTGAGTAAAAACTCTTTTTTCGTGTTCGGGCAACAATTGCATGGTGTTCGCAGAATAAAACTTGAATATAAGCACAGGCTTAGCAAGTCTTTTCCCCCCTAAATAAATCACAAAAATACAAAACTACACAAGATGAAACCTGTTGAGATTGAGAGATAGTATTTGGAGTGGACGATGAAGAAAAAAGTTGAATATTTTGTTATATTTGCAAGCAAAAACAGCTCATTTTTTCTTCATCACGAATTCCAACACGCAGGCGCGAAAATTCATAAAAATATATTCGACAAAATCAGAATAAATATCTACAAATGAAATGATAATGCTTATAATTAGGGAATTATCAGCTGAATTGCTATGAGAAAGTTACACCCAAAACTATGAGTTACTCAATTGATTTGAATTGATTTTTTAAGCTAAATGAACTTAGAACTTATTTCAAGCTCTAATCTTGATAAGTATGTATTTTTTAAATACAGATTGTACGTACCAATCGTATACCGTGACCGTATTGAATTTGATTAATTTATAATACATATGTATTTACATAATGGTCAAAGAGTACAAAATAAATTTATTTGAAGTGTTAACGAATACGGTGTAAGCCGTGGCTTGGTTGTAGAGTATCCCGGTTCAAATCTAGGCACAGGCAATATCAAAAAGGAGAAAAATAAAATTTTTCTACACGAAACCTCCTCTTGGCAGGCAATGGCAACACTACAAGAGTAAAAATTGCCTAAAGAATAGTTTTTCACCCCGCCGTTTGGATTTGGTATAAAACTGAAGGTCCCCCCCTTCCATTCATATACAAATATAACAACCAAAACGAGCGAAAACCTCAGCCTAGGCCCTTCATGAGCTTTTGCGTTTTTAAGAGAACAAGAAATACAGAGACTCAAGTTTTTAATTTAAGTAAAAGCATCACTCAGGGGATACACCTGCGAATCTAATGTCATATATTAAATATTTAAATGCCCTTTTCTGATGCAATTGCGTACAGTCCAATCGAATTTGCAACAAAAAATATATATATATAAATATAATATATCAAAACATATTAAGTCAGTCAGGCCAATCTATAAAAACCAGTGTTTTCTTTCCAAATTCGAAATGGTTTTCTCAAACGACTTTTACTAATTCAAGTGAACTAAATTTAACTATTTCGAATTTAAATTTACGTATTCAGAATTTATTATGCCCAGCCCGAATTAACATGAAAATTTCCAAACTAAAACAAAGTCGTCTCTTCGTAATTAAAACCACCGTTTTCCAAATTAAATTTAAATACATATTTGTTGAAGGTTACTAAAATTTAATTAGTCTAATTGCCTCTTAACGAACTTAGTTAACGATTTGTTAATTAAATTTCAATTATCTTAACTCAAATTAAGGTTCTATTAATTCATTTTGACCATCTTCAATGTGTTCGCTGTAGCGTAGTTGTAGTGCGTTGGACTGCTACGCAGTGTCCGGGGTTCGAATCTCGGCACAGGCAAAATAAAAAATAGAAAAAATTAGTTTTCTACACGGCACCACCGCTTGGCAGGCAATGGCAAACCTACAAGAGTAAAAATTGCTATGAAAAGCCTTTTACTTCGCCGTTCGGATTCGGCATTAAACTGTAGGTCCCTTCCATTCATGTATATATAAATAAATATAACACGCACAACATGAGTCCATACGGCCTGGGCTTTCCATGGGCTGTTGGTCCAATAAAAGTAAAGTAAGACCATTTTCAGAACCACATTGGCAACTCCGAGTTCAAATTGCCGCTAAGTGCAAGAAAAAGGAAAGGTTTGAAGTCACTCCGAAATTGTATGAACTTCATGTTAACGACTGAATGGAATTTGATAAATTTTATATCAAAAATTGCTTTTGCCGTTGCCAGACTACTTAAAATAATAAAGTAGTTGCGAAAAGCTCGTCCTATACCGCCCATGGGTTGTTATGCCACTAAAAGAATTAGCTAATAAATATGAAAAAAATATTTTCTTACAGAATCATCTATGTATGTTTTTGTTTATTATATCACACATAGCTCATTTGTCATTTTAAGAAAACCAATTCTTTAATTATTCCTACGTCATATAAAAAAGAGAACAAATATGTAAACAAAAAATAACTTATTCAAGAGCAAACATTTTTGTTTTAAATGCAAAATTTGTGATTCCATAAGAAATGTAAATAAAACTGGATAAAAAATTTCCACAACCTTTACAGGTTCGAACACTCTTTTTGAATAAGTATTGTTGACTGGAACATTGTGACTTATACGCTTTGGCAACACTGGCGAAGAAATAAAAAAATATATGAATTTTTAAATCTCGTAAATGTTTTGAAAGTATTGCAAATCATTTCAAATTACAATAATTTACAACGGATACATATAAGATGTAGCCAAGCGCAATTCGTCCCGCTTCTTAATTTACCTTCCCTTATATATATATAATACATTCTATATATACTTATTTAAATGACGCATTTCTTTTGAGAAGAAATAGTGGTGGATTCAATCCGCACGCAACAACAAACATACACTTGTCTGCTCTTCATTTAACCACTTTCAATTTGCCGAATGTCGAAACTCTCCACTATCTGAATCAGTGCGCGAGTACGCATGCAATTTTTATTACGACCGCTTCACCCCAATTGTCCACTTTTTCCAATGAAATATCACTTTTATTAAACCGATCATAATTGATTTATCACTTACCCGGATGCTTCGGCAATTAGAGTCAGTTTCTGTGTTTTTTTAATTTTATCAGGACAGAAGAAAAAATTTTCAACGCGAATTGAACAAGAGTAGTAACATGAAGAATTCTTGAATTTTCTTTTTTGACAAGTCCGTGCAGAGTTGGCTGCAGTTGTTTCGAATATTCGAAATTTATCGTGTTCGAGATGGAGAATGAGGTTTGTGCACGAGGTTCGCGGAAAAAATCTTAAGGTCAGACTACATAATTGTATAGTTTCTTATTCATACCATTGGAGAATAGATTTAAGAAATTTCTTTAAAAACACGAAAAAACAGCTTTTTGTAAAAACATCATCCACGATCTGCCTTACAAACAGAATTCTTCTTGTTATCAAATGCCCATTTCTACCTTCTTCCTAATAATTATAAGCCTTGTTCAGCGTCAAAGATTCTATACTGGGCATAGGCTATATATAATAAGTCTCCACCTCAATCTTCTATCGGCTAGTTCCTTTAGTTCACGGATGTCGTTGCAAGTTCTTCAACGACATCGGACTTACTCTTTCTCTGGAATCTTACGTGTTTTAAACCTAGGCACACGCAAGTATTTCGTCTTGAATTTTTCGTAGCTTGTGGCCAAGCCAACCAAATTTTCTCCAGCCTACTTCAATGTTGATGTCGTACATATTCGTTTGGGTCTACATCTTTTCGTTGTATATTCTGATTTTCCAAAATTCCCAGAATTCCGCGAAGGCATCGATTGACGAAGACTCCTTGTTTATTTTGCATTTAAATTTTCAGTCAACTTCTTCATCCTCAGAAAATGTGGATTTCGATCGGCATGCTTCTTATTTCTCTCATTTAATGCTACAACAGTCCATGGAGAGTCTCTTCTAATCCACTCATGTAGTGCATGTTATATTTGCACGTGAATGGAATGGAACCTACAGTTTTATGCCGAATCCGAAATGCGAAATGAAAAGCTTTTCTTATGGAATTTTTACTCATGTAGCCATTGGTTGCCAAGAGGTCGTGCCGTGGACAAAATTTTTATTTTGATTCTTGTTAATTTGGTAATCTGCTTTAAACACCAAAACGCCAAAACGCTGAAACTTGTTAAGTCTTGAAAATACTCAAATCGCAATCGCTCTATTTTCCACTCAACATCTTCCATAACGCCTCCACTCGTTGAAATAATACTTCCCAGGTATTGAAATTCATGAACTCTTTCAATAAACTCATCGTAAAGTTTAAATGGATAATTTGAAGCAGCAAATTCTTGTCTTCGTTAAGTTAATGTTACGTAAAAATTTTCGGATTCGGCATCAAGGTCACTCAGGCTCTGTTGCATGTTAGAAAATCTGTGCGAGATTTCGCATTTATCGTCAGCATAATCCATTTAGCCTTCGTGCATTACTCTACATTGGAAACCTGCATATTTTCTTTGGATTATTGACAATGCACTTTCTATCATTGGAGTCGAATACCTTTTCATATTCGACAAAAAGCATGTAAAACGGCGATGACATTTCTATTACTTACTTACTTTTAATGGCACAACAGCCCATGGAGGGCCTAGGCCGAGCTTTTCGCATCCGCTCATGTTGTGCGTGTTATATTTGTACATGAATGGAAGGGACCTACAGTTTAATGCCGAATCCGAACGGCCAAGTGAAAAACTTATCATAGGCAATTTTTACTCTTGTAGGTTTGCCATTGCCTGCCAAGAGCTGGTGCCGTGTAGAAAAATTATTTTTTCTACTTTTTGATTTTGCCTCTGCCGAGATTCGAACCGCGGACACTCTGCGCAGCAGTCCAACGCTCTACCACTACGCCACAGCGACCACTTTTCTATTCACTGATCAATAAAAATTCTTAGGCCGTGGTTATAGTGAGTGGTTAAGTTTTGCCAAGCACACTTTATTCTCGGTGTGTGATGCACGTAGCATATCGTGTTCGGTGTAACAACAATGTCGCTATGTTCGCCGAGCAAAATGTGCAATATAACCTCGGCCTTAGAGAGCGTTTTTGAACAAGGCACGAATGAAAGGAGCGAAATCCTGCTTATTCTAGGATAAACAAGTTTTATCAGCCTTTCATAAATATTTTCATTATAACGCATAAAATATTTATACTGCGCCAGATATTATAATTGGTGGCATTCACTTTTTTGGGAGCCTCATTATAATAATAGCATGCTACTCCTCTTCAACCCGTATGCGCTGAAATATGTACCATTTTAAGAATTTTGTGTAATTTCAAAAAATTCGTATATAAGGTGAAAATTTCCACACGATCACTGTGTCTCGGACTCTGGGGTCTGATACGAACCTCATTGATAAGCAATTAAACAATAAACTTTTAGCAATTGTAATATTGAATTGAATTTTTAAAAGATTATCTTCTATTTCCAGAGGTGTTTTATTCATTAATTTATAAATAAAATATATGTATAGTACTTCAGTTGCTGCGACAACGAAAACTTCTGCTAAATTAAACCAAGTAATCTTTGTAAATCGTCATGCTAAGATGGCAATAAGTATTCAAATGCATAAGCGGTCAAATGGTAAACAAAAAGCAATTACTGACTACATAGAAAACGTCCTTTCAGTAGACATTATTCATTCATACCAGACATGACGTCATATTAACCAATTTAAAAATAAAGTATTATAAACATACATATTGCGCTGTCCCGCAAGAATTCCTGCGCAAGTGGTTCCAACTAAATCAAATATAAATTCAATTTTATTCAAAAGAAAACACTATAGAATTTACAGATAAAATTCTGCTTCTTCTTTAATATGCTACTCACAGTGAAACATCTACAAGAATTCATTTCTACATAGTTTCATTTCAGTGAATCAAGTCAGGGTTGCATTAGATTTTTAACTTAATTTCGACGTGGTTTCGACGAAACTGCAGCATTTCCGTGGTTTCATTTGACCTCTATCGTATCTTAACGTAGTTTGAGCCGTAACCATGAAAATTAAACATGGGAAATGGGAACATGATGTAAGATATCTTCTTTATCAATCATGAAATTTCCTTTAAAATGGCATTCAATTTGTAAATGTGCATATTAGAAAATATGCATATATACAACATATTGCGGAAAACTGTTTGTGCATATTTTCGGAAAATTGCTTACGTATAAAATGTATTTCTTTACCTAAATTTTTTTTAATTTTTTCATATTATTGATAAATTTGTAGCGTACATCCTCTTAAAAAAGTAAAATCAGACATTAAAAACAATCACAATCAAAAAAAAAAAGTAGAAAAAATAGAAAACAGGCAGGCAAACCTACAAGAGTAAAAATTGCTATGAAAAGCTTTTCACTTCCCCGTTCAGATTCGGCATTAAACTTTAGGTCCCTTACATTCATGTACAAATATAACACGCACAACATGAGTGTATGCGAAAAGCTAGGCCTAGGGCCTCCATGGGCTGTTGTGCCATTAAAAGTAAAGTAAGGTGGATTTACCAGTCCTGAAGCCACACTGATAAGGTCCAATCAGTTTTTTGACGATGGGCTTCAGTCATTCGCACAGCACGCTCTATAGAACCTTCATGCAATATTAAGAAGGCTTATTCCACGGTAGTTGGCGCAGATCGTGGAATCACATTTCTTATGGATTGGCCAGAGTACGTTGAGGTTCCAATCACTTAGAATGCTTTCATCCGACCATATACTGCATAGAAGCTCATGCAAGCGTTTTTTGAGCTCTTCGCCTCCGGTCTGAAACCACTCAGCAGGCAGGCCATCTGCACCTGCAGCCTTATTGTTTTTCAGCCGAGCAATGGCAGTTAAGATCTCCTCATAGTCGGGCGGCGATACTTCAACGCCGTCAGTGATTAGAGTTTCGGGAGTAGATTCCGCAGTGGCGGGATTATTTCCGTCATCACCATTAAGCAGCTGCCAAAAGTGCTCCCTCCATAATCTCATTATGCCCTGAACATCTGTCACCAGATTTCCGTCATCCTTACGGGAAGAGGCCCCGGTCTTCAAACCATCAGTCAGGCGTCTTATTCTTTCAAAGAATTTTCGAACCTCGTTCCTTTCCCGCAACATTTCGATATCATTCAATACATAAATATAATAATACATAAATGTTTCCTCAGGAAATAAACAACAGAATATATTTTTATCAAGATACAAAAATAACAGCTATTTTATTAACCATTGATAAATAAAAATCGCATTTAAAAAACATTACTTACTATTAATGATAAAATTTGTTTCTTTATAAAAAAAAAGTTATAATAACATTCTTATTGTTCGTTTGTTTCGTATTTTTTCTTTTTTTACATCAATTTCTTTGATTCGGATTGCATAGTTTCTTAGGTTCTTCTTTTTGTTTAGATTATTGTTATTTTCTAATGGATTAATTTTCCATTTCGATATAAAATAATATAATTTTTAAATAAAATTACGTTGATTATGTATTAACAAGTAAAATACTTAAGTTATGGAAATATTCTGAAGTTACCAGCAGCAACGAATGGGTATCTAGCCCTGCACGGAGACATTATTATTTGCATTCGATTGCTCGGTGTTGGTGCTCTGAGTCAATGTAGCTACAGTGGCAGTGGAGGTAGTTGTCGCCTGCGCTGTACGTGGTCGCCGGAAGAGTATTACATGTGGTTCTGGTGCATGCATCATGTAGTGTACCCAGCCCGGACTTTGTTGCACACCAAGGTTGCGCCACTCCGATTCAGTCATTAAATGTGATTTGGGCACATGTTTGGCTAGGTCAGGCGGTAGAATTACATGCCTAAAAATAAATATAAAATTACGTTTTATTTCTCGAGTACATTGCAATAAAGTTCACAAAAAATTTAAGCGTCCTCAATAATAACAAATTTCCCAACTTGCCTGTATTCGTAAATTGCGTCGAAATATTTTTCTGAATATTGTATTTGATCTGCTGGCATTTTTATTTGATGCAATTACTTTTCTTTCTTAAGGATGTGTTGTCGAATATCTTTGACTCCTTGTTGAATTAGCAAATATTAACAAATTATTTTGCAAACAATAAAATCGTGTGAAATGTCAAATGCTTTTTCTTCTTCTTCGAATGTATGTGAATATTACAATAAACCAAAGCAGAGTTGCATTGAAAAACATAACTTTTGCTAAACATTTTTATTATCCATAATAAATATATGAAAAAACAAAAAGTTTAAGAACTCGCGTTTAAAGTAAAATACTTTATAGCAAACTTGTTTTTTATAAATTTATGTCACACAGATTAACTTTTTTTGATTTTGTAATAAACATAGCAGCCTGATAGGGAAATTTATGCATACTTTTAGAGTTGTTAAGAATTTACGTTAAACAAATTGAGTTAAGTTTGATGCTTTGCTATGGCAAAAACCACAACCAACGTCTCAACCATAGGTTTGAGCAAATGTTTTAAAGTACAACTACAACCTTGTACATACTATTAGGATTGAGCTAAATTACGACGTAACATTTCATTTTAATCTAAATGCACTGTAAGAAATGCACCTGAATATATTTTCTTAACACATATGATAAGTTTCTTATATTCACTTTTCAAACTTTTCTTTTAAGTTTACTGCTAATCATGACGTAAACTTTCGCAAATTTGCTTAGATAAATATTCAACAATACATTAATTATTATATTTGAAACGACAAGCAATGCAAAAGAAAAGTTTGTGAAAGGGGGAAGTAAGGAAGATAGAAAACGCTTACTTTGAATTTTTTAAGGTTCAAATTAGCAGGAAAAATTATAATTACAGAAAGCTTATTCCAAAGTGGTTAGAATTTTGTGTGTTCTAGTGCAAAAAAACAAAAATTGCCAATAGCAATAGTAAGATACAAAAGTCAGTGAAAAGAAGAGTAAGAAAACATAAAAGTTAGAGTGCAGATATTCGTGATTGTTTTTTAAAAGACGACAACATAAAATTTTGATGGGGCTACGGTTTTGAATCGGGTAGTAAATACATACAACATTTTTCCCTGAACTCCAAGCCTTCGAATAATCCGCTCTCTCACTCACACTCACAGGTTCTACCCCGGTGGAAAGAATACCATGGAAAACCATTAAATGCTATAAATTCTCCAAGTGCCAATGGTGGCCCATAATAATCAAATTAGCTTTTTAAGTGAGTTAAGTGGTTCAGACCAATTGAAAAGACTTTCCTTTGTCTTGAAATGGCTGAGCGACTATCTTGCGACTTGCTGCTGAAATTTGATAATATCTCTTAAAATATTGTCCCGCTAAAAAATTTGCAATCCTAAAGCTACCCTAAAAAACAATAACCCCTAAATTAAGTGGGAAAACCCAGCAAAAAGACTAAGGCAGAGTTTCGTGCGAAGATTTTTTCGAGAGCATTTCTAAAAAACCATATCATTTACTTCAGAATCATAATTTAAAAACAGAGAACAAAATTGAAAAAAAATGTCTTTGTCCTTGATCTAAATATTGATTTCTTAGTACTTTGAGGTTTCTGGATTCTAGGTTCCGAGATATTTGTATGAACCGTTATTAATAATGTTCCCAAACATCACTTCAAATTATTTAGTAAAAAGCACAGACAATAAGCATATCTTGTCAGTATTGAATTGCACTATTATACGTCAACTAAGTACATACGTTTTTACTTCAATTTGTTTTTTAATTTGGAAAAATGATTTTTACTCGTTTCCAGTTGTTTTTCCATTTTTACTTCATTTACATAATTACACAACATCAGCAACACTGGATTCGTAAAAAAAAACGAATTCAATCCGATCATCCCGAACGTAGATTTTTTCGTTCGTTCGGAGTATTTACTTTTACTTTACTTTTAATGGCACAACAGCCTATGGAGGGCCTAGGCCGAGCTATTCGCATCCATTCATGTTGTGCGTGTTATATTTGTACATGAATGGAAAGGACCTACAATTTAATGCCGAATCCGAACGGCGAAGTGAAAAGCTTTTCATAGCAATTTTTACTCTTGTAGGTTTGCCATTGCCTGCCAAGAGGTGGTGCCGTGTAGAAAAATTAGTTCGGAGTATGCAATCATTCAAACCGCCTGAACGTTGTTCCTGAACATTTTGTAGCTAAAAAAATGTTCAACGCATTTCATCCATTTGCACCGGCTGATCGAATGAAGATTCTTTTGTTCGTTTGGGCGGTCTAAATACAGCGTAAGATATACTCGTATGTGTCCTCTTGAACATTCTCATGCTGGTATAATCGCCATAGTGCCTTTGGGTATTTTTAAATTTATTTTTATTCTGTGCAGAATTCTTCAATAAATCTTGTTAAATAATCTTTAATAAATCTAGTAAAAACAAAAATGAAAGAATCAAATAAACAATCAGGAATAATACGATATTGTATTTTATAAACAATATTCCAATAATAGTATTAAAACTGAGTATTTCCACGGAGCAGGGCCCAAAAGCGTTTTCTTAGTACTTAATACCAAAAATAACATTGCTGCCTTGATTTGCAAGAGCCCTAACATGCATTTATTTTAATTTTTCAGGACAATCAAAAAACATTTTGAATCTTTAACATTTTCAGTGTTATTTAAAAAATATTGTAATTTAAAGTTACAAAAAAAGATAAGGAAAAGGATACGATTAAAAATAATCCATCAAAAACTCGATTTTGAAAAATGTGATGTTGTAGCTTTGAAAATTAAGGCAACGATATGTCCAAAATAAACTAGATTATAATAAAATAAAAAAAGGAGCATATTATCCATCCATTTTATTTCTTCAGATGAAGTTTCCGAGAACTATATATTATGTTGTAAATATGTCTGCAGCTTATCGTCAGTTCAGCCAATGAACGGGTGGAAGAAAAGTTACCATAACAATTATTTTCCCAAAATTTATTATGTGCTACTTAGACACTTTTTATAGACTCAAATATGCTCGTACATATATAATAATCCATAGTTTTTTAAACAAACAGTTGTTTTATTCAAACTCTGGATTTGAAGTAAGGTTAACAATAGAGGCTCTATAAGCCTCATATAAGATCTAACACCTGCCAATGTCACCAAATTCCAATTGCCAAATATATACCCCTGCCGAGGAATCTGGCACACTCTCCGCAAGCCATTTTCCGAACTTTGTTGTTAAGCTTTGGAACAAACCCCCAAGGTCTCAGGAAGAAAATTACAGAATCCAGTTTCGACTGACCTTTATATGGTAAAAACAACGGGAACGTAATACACATTGATCATTATTTGCGGAAAAATTCAATGTTTCTGTTCTAGCCATATTTTTCAATAAAAGCACAGTCCAGTTTTTAAACCTGCGTCTGGCCATATTTGTTTGGTGAAAGCCTGTTCGTTCGTTTCGTTCCTTGTGAAGATTTAATATTCCCCTAAGCTTTTTCTATTGCATCCAATGACAAAACCAAAACGCAATAAACGATACTAAACTATGACAATAGTTCAACAATTTTATTGCGTTTTGATTTGGAGCTCCTATATCATTGACAGATGTAAGGGGTTGTTCTTGATTGTTGGGCATAGTGCTAAGTGTTATTTATTGAGATTTGAAAGGTAATATGTACATATGTATTATACCCTTGACACAATACCAAAGTTAAGCTAGTTGCTAGATGACTTAGAAATGGCACTGAATTAAAATCTCAAAGGTTTGGAACAAACAATAATAAGTATTTGTATATATAAAACTGACAGTTTTTCTTTGATATTTGTTTTGACATGCTTTTTCATTTTCCATTGGAATATTTAGCGATTGCGCATTAAAAATGAAAGCATGTCTGACACACATAAGTATTTCTTTCAAAAAACCAAATCACTCAGAAACGAAAAATGGAAAACCCCAAAAGTAAATCCAAATGTCAGAAGAATAGCAAAAATAAAGGAAAATATATAAAGCATCAAAAAATAGACAGTAATAATGTTCCAAAAAGTGAAGGAAAAAGAGTGATAAGGCAACATAGCGACTGATTGAACGGCCAAGTGGAGGGTCCAAGTGGTGGGTGTTAAAAGTCATACAGGTGGAAAGAACAACGGCGGGAAGCAAATGAACTTTTGGGTGTTTTTCTTCTTCTGTCATTTCTCCATTTGAAAAACCATTCAAACACGCAACACACATGCACATACATATATATATATGTACATATATGCATATACGCCTATACTAATACTAAGTGAACATGTGAAATTAGTAAATGTAGTAAATGATGAAAAAGCATACGAGCATATTCAAGGGTTATTCTAACTTTGCTACGTTCTCTTCTGTTTTTATATTTTTTTGATTATTAATTGATGAAAATTGGAACGACGCGACGAAGATTAAAAATAGCTAAAACAAAACTTTTTAATTTGGAGGAGAGTAAATACATACATACATAGGCACGTTGTATATGTATGTATGTGATTATGTATTGACTTGAATGCTTGAATGGCAAAAGCAGAAGTAAAAATAGTGTGGAAATAGTAAAAGAAAAAAGTGGCAGTAGAGCAGCAGTGATAGAAAAAGCCTAACATCATTGTCGCTGATAACGACTATGGCAGAGAACAACCAGCTGCAGAAATAGAAGAATCAAAATTGGTTAAAAAGTAGTTATAATTAGAGATAGTGTATAGTAATGCAGTTATTTTTGTACAAAGCAAGGAGCTAGATAAATTCAATGAAGCACAAAAGAATCACACAACATATTAAAGTATAAAAATTATTATGTGATACATCAGCAGCAGCAGCAGCCAAAGCAGCACCCAAAGCAAAAACAGCAGAACCAATAACGTTGAAGGAGAGCGGCAACAGCATCACATGTTAAAACATAAATTATAATTTTTTTACTCCTTCAACAACAGTTAATACTACCAAATACTTAACGTGTATGGGAGAAAAATATTTTCTCTTTTTTTTATGTACAATAGAGAAAAGTGTTAATTTTTCTTCTAAAGTGTAACGAATAAGGCTTAATGTAAAAAAAGCGAAAACGAAAATAAAATTATAGAATAAAATCATTCACAACAATCAAGTACGGAAAAGGGATATCACACATTAAAAAATTTCCCCTTGAACACAAATTATAATTCGTGACCAACAACAAACATCACTATTAACAACAGCAACTGATACAACATAAAGAATGCGTAACGTAACATCGTTGACATTGTTGAGTTTGTTGCAGTGAGTGTTCCACACACGTATTTCACCCATCTAGCACTACCCACTGGGCACAACTTACTCTGGCTCCGAGCATAAAGCTCTAACCATCTACCTACCACACAGAAGGGAGAAGGGAAAAAGAGGCCATTGGCATTTACACAGAAGATATATGTGTAAAATTCAAGTAATTACAAAATTATAGTTATAATTTTTACGAACTTATAATTATAATTTTGTAATTTAACCGAAAACAAGCAAGAGTCCAAACTTCATATTTAACCATATACAACCGCCGAACATTTCAGCATAATCATTGAGTTTCAAGTACGACGACAACGGTGACGTTAACGACGACGGCACACACACTTGAAAATGAATGCAAGTCTCATATATGAAATACTAATGTATTTAAATTCATTTTATTTCGGAATGTATGCATCTTTTGAGATTCTTGTCGCTGTTCTAAAAGTAATTCATCGGAAATACGACGACTCAGCCATAACAAAAGAATGGAGTATATTGTTCTCATTTTGTATTATAGAACTGATACGAATTATATTGGGAAGAAAGAGCAGTTTAAGTGATCGTGGTAAGTTCTGGAGTTTATATTTTTCAAAATATTTAAATACGTAACCCAACATTAATTTTTCTACCCTATGTACATTTGTGATAAATGGCCTTTTGGAGCGCAACCATTATGAACGAGCTATATTGGCAATAAAAAACATACTAAATTATTATGGAAAGACCGGCATTAAAAGTTAATCCAACTGAATTTCGTTGAAGCTTACGAGGATCGCTAGACCTTAGTAGGAACTAGCGGTCCAGAAGAATTTGCATTGGTTGAGTAAAGATCCAAAGATTCGTTTCAAAAGAGATACTCTGAAGTGAGTTTAAGTGACACGAACTTATAACCATCATACATATTTAGCATAGCCTGAGGGTAATGATAGCATTAAACTTGTTCGATAATTCTTTCAAAACTATATGTACATATTTCACGTTCAGCTTCAATTACAATGACCTTTACTTCTTCGCAATTGAATCGTTTAATACTACTTATTTGTGTTACAACCATAGATCGTCTAGATGGTATTCCGCATCTTAAGTCTATTTAACTGTCATTTAAATCTGGGGCCAAAAATAATACAAAATGTATAGTATAAAATTGTGCTAAAGTTTTATATAAACCACTAGCAAAAATCTTTGACAAATGCAGACTTTCATTGTTCTTCTTTATAAGTCAATGGTGTAAAATCAAATATGTGCATATCTCAAATTATCGAGATATTGCTAAATTAAATGTGATACCTCAGGTAGTTGTTAGTTGAATTAATTACTCAAATTACTCTGTTGCAACTTTGATCAACACATTGCAACAAAGATTTCTTAAGGGGAGGTTCGTCGTTGTACGAACCTTTTAGGATTCACTACATGTGTAATGAATGGATTTATTACTGAGCAACAAACTGATGTTACATACATATATGGTGGTATATCCATATTTACTGATTTTCGTAAAGCATTCATAAAATTAATCACGATCTTCTGATTAAAAAGCTAGGTTTGTTGATTGGTTTTCCGCCCATGCTCTAAAGATAGTATGTATATATATATATATGTATCAATACATAATAGAAAAATGGAAAACGAAGGGTGATCTACCGAAATGCCGTGAGAAAAGTATTGTTGTTGTATTATTTCCTCTGTTTATTAATGACTATCTGTCCGGTCCGCTGACAAAGTTTAATGCGTAATTTTTTCACATACAAAAAACAACTCGGACCGGAACGTACAATCTCGGTGATCCTTGCATTTCAAATATCTAAATTCCAGACACTTCTTATATTGCAAAAATTCTAGGATGGCAACGCAATATAAAGGGTGATTTGAACAGAAATTTTACAAAAGTGAATGCAATTCAAAAAATCAATTCTGAAGGTCCTATTTTGTCACATTTTTCACACATTTCGGCCGGTATCTCACAAATGACACGTTTAATGTTGGCTTTCAAAGCAGCAATCGTGTTTGGATTGTCCCTATAGACAAGAGACTTAACATAGCTCCACAAAAGATGAGCTAGCGGGGTCAAATCACACGATCTTGGAAGTCAATTGACTACACCAAAACGTGAGATTAACTGCTCACCAAATTCGGTCCTGTTAGAACCACCTGTCGGCCGATTCCAATTCTTGCATTTTCGGCAAAAAAAAAAGTCTGTTTTCATCGAACGGTACCTTTCTCCATTGACCGCAACGTTCCGGCATTCATCGTCTTTGAAGAAGTACGGCCCAATGATGCTGCCTGCCCATAAACCGAACAGCACCAAACAGTGCATTTTTCGGGATGCATTGATAGGCTGGTCTTCACTCCAAATACGGTAATTCTGCTTATTCACGTAACCATTGAGCCAAAAATGAGGTTCGTCGCTGAAGACAATTTTGCTTGCGAAACCCATTTTTCACAGCACGAATTTTGATAATAAATTTCAATAATTTGCAAACATTGTTCAGGCGTAAGTCTATTCATTATGAAATGGCAAACCAAACTTAGCATAAATCAAATGACAGCTGTCAAAAAGACCAAAAAAGCCAGATTTAAAACCACACTTCTAGAAAAAACACCCTTTACAATTGGAAAGTATAAATAAAACCAACGTAATGCTGATTTTGACGTATCTTTTTGCACAAATATTTCTGAAATTGTTATTGTTTAGCGGTCACCGTGAAGTGCTGTAATAATAATTTTGAAATTTTGGTGTTCTGTGCGTACTAAAGGGAAACTTGAAAACTCTTGATTTACGTGCACTTTTTAGTTCATAACAAATAAATAGAAAATAGCAGAGAGAAAGAAAAGTGGTAAAAAAAAAAAATGAAAAAAGTAGTAATAAAGTACTAAAAAAGTACTAAAGAGTGCTAAAAAGTACTAAAACGGTAGTCAAAGAAGAATTAAAAAGTAGTATGAAAATTTTTAAAAAGTCATTGTAAACGCATACCAAATATTAGTACCGTACTGCAAATGTTTCCTCAGATATCTCATAATAAATATTGAGGTCATATAGAAGGTGCCACACCCCCTTTCCAATCGTATTCAGTAGTGTGGCATTGTCAAACAACGTCGTTGTACGTTATACGAAATTTCAGTACTATGTATATCGTGTATGGTTCCAGAGATATACTCAAATAAGCATATAATTTGTATGGGAGGTACCACGCCCACTTTTCCAAGTCCACCCTAATTTTTCTCTCAGAATGCACTGAAAAAAAATATTACTTTTGTACCAAATCTTAGTACCGTACTACAAACAGTTCCTGATATGAAAATTCAGTTTTGTATGGGAGGTACCACGTCCAATCCTCCAATCCTCGTTTCTGCTCAATCGGATGGTTAGTTTTAGATTTATCGCTCTTAAGCGATCAGCTCATTTTTATATATTGTATAAAGATTTGCCGTCTAGTGCACAGCCATTTTTTGCGCAAAGTTCCGAGTACATATGTTTTTAGGGTATTTTCATGCTATTTTAAAATTACTAATGTTATTTATAAAATAGTTATGTAACTACTGTAATTAGTGGAGATATACAGCTGGATTTTTACTATTTCTGTTAAAATTCATTTAAAATTGTAAAAAAAGCAACTCTTGGAGATTTGCTATTGCCGTGTCGCTGTGGTGTAGTGGTAGTGCGTTGGACTGCTACGCACTGTGTCCAGGGTTCGAATCTCGGCACAGGCAAAATCGAAAATTAGAAAAGATAATTTTTCTGCACGGCACCGAGGTAGTGCATTGGCAGGCAATGGCAAACCTACAAGAGTAAAAATTGCCTATGAAAAGTTTTTCACTTGGCCGTTCGGATTCGGCATTAAACTGTAGGTCCCTTCCATTCATGTACAAATATAACAAGCACAACATGAGTGGATGCGAAAAGCTCGGCCTAGGCCCTCCATGGGTTGTTGTGCCATTAAAAGTAAAGTAAGATTTGCCATTGCCAGCCAAGATTTTGTAAAAATTTTTTATATCCAATTTTTTTATTTTTTACTGCTAAATAACTAACCCAGGATTCCTGCGTGCACCTATATATAATAATGATCGCGGGTAAAATACCCCGATTTCATCTATTTTATTAAAAGAAATTCACTAACTACCGAACTAAAAACATAATAATTTACTTTGATAATTTTTATTACTCAACGAAGACCGTTTAAAGTTCGATTTCTATTTCATTCTCACTTTGCAAGTTAACATTGTTCTCAGTGCTTAACTCATATTGAGCCTACAAACAGTTGCCTCCAAAGATAATCACATATCTTCAAAGGAACTTATGGTATGTCCTTGCAAAATGTTGTTCCCACAATTTTTTATTTATAAATTTTTTTTTTCTTAAAATACTCCATATTACCTTTCCAACGAGCTACATATTAAATAAAATTAGAGAGGTCGCTGTAGCGTAGTGGTAGTGCGTTGGGCTGCTACGCAGAATGGCCGGGGTTCGAATCTCGGCACAGGCAAAATCAAAAAGTAGAAAAAATAATTTTTCTACACGGCACCATCTCTTGGCAGGCAATGGCAAACCTACAAGAGTAAAAATTGCCATGAAAAGCTTTTCACTTCGCCGTTCGGATTCGGCATTAAACTGTAGGTCCCTTCCATTCATGTACAAATATAACACGCACAACATGAGTGGATGCGAAAAAGCTCGGCCTAGGCCCTCCATGGGCTGTTGTGCCATTAAAAGTAAAGTAAAATTAAGAGAGGGAGTTCTGTGTTCCTAAAAATTACTCTTTGGCCCTTGTTCGCAAATCATAACAGATAATACAAAAGAAATTCATATTCTTAAATCCTTAAATTTTCTATGTCGGCATACAAAGAATCATCGAAATAGAAGCTATGGCTAGACCAAGTTTAGTCGGAGCTCGCTGGAATTACTTAATATACGAGTACATCGAATATTAAGACAGACACTGCATAACACTATGAAAATACGAAAGGGATTCCATTAAACAGCACACACATACTGATCCTAAAAAGTGTTTGAACCCGAACATTTTATTTATTATAGTATTTTGTAATATTACATAAATATTTAGCAAAAGTATCTACACTAATGAGTTCATATTTCCAACTAATTGTCCTTTCTTATTTATTTTTCAGCTTGGCAAGCGATAGCATCCGTAATATTAACACTGCCCAGTCTTGCTACTCTTATTTTTATAATTTTTTTTCAAACCCACGTTCTAAAACTTGAAATGATTCTGAGTGCCTTAATGATAATCCTTCAAGGAACTGAACTAGTGTATGCCAGTATATTCTTTTGTACAATGTGTCGTCCGGTAACGTATACCTAGCAGTTGTTAAGAATTTACGTTAAACAAATTGAGTTAAGTTTGATCGAATTCGACGTATAATTATAATGCGAATAAAGATGATGATGATGATGATGATGATGATGATGATGATGATGATGATGATGATGATGATGATGACGACGATAATGATGGCAATGATGATGTGATGAAACCGAATAAACAAAACAATAATTTAGCTACCATGCAAGCGAATATGGAAGAGAGAGAATATGTCGAGATAATAAAAAGGCGATGAACAATTACAGAAACAATTTTTATTTGCCGTATTAAAAAACAGGATAACAAATCAACAAATCCATTATCGAAGTTCGTGCAATAATTAAGACACCATTTATTAATCGAAATGGAGTAAATATTTACGAAGAGGTAGGAGTTAAATAGCACTTTTACATATCACAGTATACTTATACATTCATACTACACTGCACATTTATATATGTATGTACATATGTATGTATATTATATTGCTAATTAATAATAATTTTTTAATAATTGGCCTGAAGAGCTTTCGTATTTCTCGCGCGACACTTCTCGATTGCAAACAACACAGCACAACTGATCGACGAAATAACGGAATGCATATTTAGTACAATATAATCTTAGTGCAGTGATATTATGCAAAATTGAAATTGAAATTTGCCTTAGACATTGTTTAAAAATAGCACATAGAATAGAAATAAAAAGGTAGAAGGTGCAATAAAAAGATTTTAATTAGACGCTTGAAAGACGCATGCAGATTCTCGTCAGTCAACAAAAAAAAAACACAGCAAAACTGCATAAATATTTGAAAATTATTATAAACATACAATTTCAAATCATTTTTATGGTACCTGGACTATTAAATTGTAGGAAATAAAAAATGAGCCAATTGTATTAATAATAGATCAGTTCCCGTATTACAACACGGGGGACCGTGTTCAACCAAAGCAGCCCAAAAAGCGTTCTCGCACTCGAATAACACGCAAATGAGAAAGTAATTGTATTTTTCTTCTTGCTCGAAATAGCACAGCACGTAAAGGTGGCAAACTATCAGCTGATGTGTTTTTGTTTAGCGATTTTGTGTTTGTGAAAATAAATTGCAAATTTGAAATTAAGAAATATCTAAGAATTTCTCAAAAACTAAGTTTTATTTAGAAAGGAAAATGTCCAAAAAATACTTGAAAACTTATGTTTTTGTACATTTGTTAATTTTTTGACTGCAATTTGAACATTCGTGACAAGTTTCTTTACAATTCGACGTTTTTATCTCGAGTATTATTGTGAGAGTATCTTTTGTTTTTTCTCATTTTACAAGACTTTGCCCAAAAAGTAATGTTGGAACAGGCAAACGTTAAAAATCGGTGGTACAGCCGATTGTAGTTACATGCCCGCTCACTTATGTCTCCCCTCCCTCGCCAACAAATAGAAATAGAATAGTCGTTGTGTGTAAAAGCAGACTAACTACAATACATTCCTAGTATAGATTAATAATACATTTTGTTTTTATACTCTACAGTAGTTGGGTATGACTCTTACTTGAGGATGGTAAAACTATTATACTTAAACAAAAAGTTTTTTATTTTGCCGTATTGTTACAAAGTCGTAAAATTTTGTAAGGGAAATGAAAGAATGTTCGAAAATAGAGAGGATACGATACTGAATAAGACACTTTGTGAACACCTCAGGAGTATATTTATTGTGGTATTAGGTTAGGTAAGAAAATGTGTGCGAATGCTTTATGTACCTATATATATACATGAGTGTCAAGGGCCATTTGGTCCTCCATTTGAATAAAAGAATATCCGATACAGTCCAACTACCTTATAGCGACTCTGAAAGGGAACAAAAAATTACTTCTTTATTTAGATAAATCGTTATACAAAAATGATGAATTTTGGGTTACACTCTCCCAATTTTTCCTCAACAATATTTTCTAATTTTTTTTTAGTAATATTTTAGTAGTATTTATTAATATTTGATTTCAGTATTACAATTAATTTTTTCTTAAATACCTTATCTAGCTTACAGTTATAGGTCAGGGTTTTCGCCGTTAGCCTAATATTTTCTAATACATTAAGAGCAGCAAAGTAAGTAAGTTGCTCATCTCCAAAAAGATTCGAATATATCAATATGTTTTTCTTTTTTCTAGTTTCATTTATATGCGTAACGAAAAATGATTTGGAACTATTCATAGTATATATAGGGATCAAAAATGTTTGTTTTAGAAAAAATTCGCATATGGAAATTCGTTGTAAAGAGATTTAAACACACTTAGGACCGTTTTCTCAATGTCCGGTTTAGCACTAATAAAAGCTTTAGTCGACGGTTAACAGAACCGTCGATTAAAGTACTGATTATTGCTTAACATTGAGAAAACGGCCATAAAAGTATAACGAAAAAGCTGTCTTATTGAAGTTACATACTATAATTCGTAATAGGGAGAGCTTATGGTAGTTGTATCGAAGTTCGTTAAAGAAAAGTTCGACTGTATCTCAACTTTCGTTATCTCTCTTAGATCTTTGAAGAAGCTCCACCACATGCACTGAAGTATTTTCTTCTGCAGTCGTGGACATTGACATACGTTCGACAATTGTCCGCGACCTGTTAATCTTAGATTTATTCAATCAGTGATTACATTATTAAAAAAAAAAAACATCATATATGAATTTCAAACATTATAATAATTTTACTTTGCAGTGTAATATTTAGCCACCCTCTGTACTTTAGTTGGCGATACAAACCTACCAACTGCCGTCACCGCAGTTGGTAAAGCCAAGTACAACTAGGCTGTCTTAAACCTTCTTGTTCCTTCCAACGTAGATTGTTTTATTCTATGCCTTGACAACCATATTCATACATAGTAGAATACCTTTCACTCAATCACTCAATATAACCAACAGAAAAGGACCACCTCGGTGTTCTAGTGAATGAGTGCTAGACTGGAGTTCCAGTATTCTCTGAATCGATTCGCAAATAGTGAAAGGGAGCTTGACTATATTATTGTCGGAGTACAGTTTGTACTATCCGCACTATAAATAGTGCATTTATGTTCATTTACAGAAATTGAATACGCTGTACTATGGAAAAATGTTGGTTTTTAACTTGGTGCGGGAACTGAAACCATGTTCAGCTTATACCGCAACATAATCCACTCCCAAAATGTTCATCAAATAAGGCCAAAGGGACTTATAGAGCGTTATTTTCATGTATCGTGGGCGGAGACTAACTACTTATTTTCCATTTAACCTTTAGTAACACCGGTTGCCAAGAAGTATTTTTTGCTGGATCTCTTCGCTGACATTATTGTTAGTGTTCATAATGGCCTACAATATATGGTACTTAAGTATGTATTTTCTGATTATGTAATTAGAAATGTTAACATGCCATAGGGTATGCAAAGTTTTCGTCAAACCTACAAATAATTGGTACTTTTATTAAATTCATTTGAGAATAACTACATATGTACGTTATGTACTTGGCTGCATAATGTCCGATACATACATATCGACAAACATCGAATATACTTAAAAACGTGCATTCTGTGCATTGCTAAATGTGCAAAGAAACTGCCGTGGTCAGTCTAAAAATACTAACGCGACACAAAAGTGCACGGTGCACAGTACACAAAAGCGACAAAGCTTGTTCAGGATGCGCATTTAGGAATTTCTTGTTCTTGTTTCGCGGCGATATTTCTAATTAAATACAAATGTATTCAAAGACCTATATCTGCTGTGCTATTTTTAAGTGAAAGAAAAACGTGCAATAACTTAAAATAATAATACCGATATTAAGTGCTACATTTAAGTTTAAGTAAATTGTAAGAAGCCCAAGGAAAAACAGCTACAATGCCACCACCTAAAAAACCTATAATTATCGTGCCAAAGAAACCAAATCCCAGTTTGTCCTACGAGGTGCTCATTTATTTGAACTCATTTTATTTTGGAATGTTTGCCTGCTGCGAACTGAGCATGGGTCTATTGAAGGCAATCAATTTACACTACACAGGCCACATATTGGCACAGGACTCATGCATACTGGTTGCCCTCTGCCTTTTAGAATCTCTTAGAATTGTGCTTGGTCGAAAAGGTTCATTGGCCGAGAGAGGTAAATTTTATATCAAATACATATAAGTGTAAATTTTAAAAGAACTACATCTGCAGCAATGAATGTAAAAGAGATTTCATTACCTTTTTGGTTTTAGTAACGAAATTATGTACTTGGTTATACCTGAATGCATGTTAAAGTATAAAAATATGAGTATTTCGTACAGAAACATTTTGATTAATGTCTGAAAATTAGAAAATGCAGGTTTATTGTGTGTTCGTCGTGACGTAGTTGGTAGTGCGTTGGCCTGCTACACAAAGTGTCCGGTGTTCTTATCTCGTCACAGGCAAAATAAAAACGACGGGCAATGGAAAACCTACATAAGAGTGAAAATTGCCTAAGAAAAGATTTGTGCTTTTTTGTGTTCCTAGTTTTACTTCTATTAATCGAGATTAACTCTACTCATTCAATACTCCAACTCCAATACGTTGATTTTTGGGACATCACTGGGATATTTTTGAAACTGATATACAGGAGATTTTTCCAAGACTGATGTTAAATAATTTTTTAGAATCATACAGAATTGCGCTTGTAGCTTGTTTGAAAAAAATATTGCAAACACATTTCACGCACGCCTTTCTCTTAATAAACTCGGTTTAACGCAGCAAAATTAAACTCCGAATGACTTCACGACTTAGACAAAGTTCCTCATTGCTTTCATTAACCATTTTTTACTTTTACACACTAAACTCTCCTTCCCTTCGCTTCAGTTGTTTTTAAAACTTTGCCTAAAAATGTAATAATGGCATTTACCTTCGGTAAAAATAATTCTCAAAATACTAGAAAGGAGACGCCCTGTCTCAAAATGTCTGATGCGGGAAAGTCTCCCGTATGTTTTGTTCTTACTTACTTCGCATCCACTCATGTTGTGCGTGTTATATTTGTACATGAATGGAAGGGCCCTACAGTTTAATGCCGAATCCGAACGGCGAAGTGAAAAGCTTTTCATAGCAATTTTTACTCTTGTAGGTTTGCCATTGCCTGCCAAGAGGTGGGTGCCGTGAAAAATTATTTTTTTCTACTTTTTTGATTTTGCTTGTGCCGAGATTTGAACCCCGGACACTCTGCGTAGCAGTCCAACGCACTACCACTACGCCACAGCGACCACAATTTTTTATTCAAAACTACCAAATAGTGAATCGAAATTATTTAACTATCAATTATTTCGATAGTTTTGATTAGTTTCCATTAAGTGAAACAATTTTTTCTGAGCATATTTTCCATTATTAATTTCGAGTACATAAAACATTTATCAAAAAACAATTTGTTTAATATCGATTTTTCTCAATTTCAGGTTGGAGGGGTATTTTTTCGGTTTTACTAACAGGTCCATGCTTTCTTGGTGTCTCCTATTTACTCCTTTTACAAGAATATAAACTACGTCTGGAATATGTACTTTGTACAATAATGCTCGGATTATATTTGACAGAAATTTGGTATGCAATACTATTCGTTTTTTCCCTATGTCGTCCAATAACTTATGATTAGGACTAAAAAAAACAAAAACTAAATTTATACTGAGAAAACAGTGGAAATTTATTAAATAATACTACTCTATAATATAAATATGTAAAAACAGAGAGACAACCAAATTTAATCATAGCAATATACAGAAAGTAAATTTAAAAACAAACATAATAATATAAATAAATACACAAATGAAATATTTAAAAAAAAAATATTTGTGTATTGAAATTTGTATTTGTGTAAATAAATCTTAAGAAATAAATAAAACTTGTTAACATAAGAATCAATTGGAACCAATATAAGACAACAACTAAATAATTTTCAGACTTTTTAAGACAATTTTTTTGTAATACATTTAAAAAAACTCAAGAAGTATAAGGAAAAAAAAACTAAATATAATATTAGGAACTGCGTATTAATTGTTTCGTTGACAGAACTTACAATTTTTAACTTTCTGAGAGTGTCTTTAAATGATAATTTCGAAAAATTAAAAAGAAAATATTTTTAAAAATTTATTACAACAACCAAAAAAACATTTAAATTCAAATTCTCAGTCTACAAACTATTGATAAACATCGTTAATATGAAAAATGCTATTATGTATTCGTATAAATATAAATGTGCGTAGGAAACGCAAAAAATACTTCAGTAGATTAAAGGCGATTACATTAAAACAGTAAATTCAACTAAAATTTAAAAATTATACAATATAAAATCAATTAGTAAATCTACTTACACATATGTAAAAATTTCAGAATTATTATTACACAAGGAGAAGAAGGTACCTTCTATGCATGCATGCAAAAGAAGCTGCTATTTATCCATGTATATACATATGTACTCGTATATCCTATGTACAATATTGTACATAATATGTATATTTATTTTGTGAGTTCAATCGTGGTATGAGAAGTAAGTGGTAGCAAGTGGTGGTCAAGAAGAAAGACAAACTTAATTTTATATACTAATTTATATACTATACATACATACCTACATATACATATATAATCCGTTTCAAGAGAATAGATATTTACAATTATGAGCAAAGGGAAAATATCTCCTACTATGTTTTGCATTGGTTAATCAAAATCGTTCTTAAATATTCATTGAGTGAGAAAAAATTCTGTCAGTTGACCAATCATATTCTTTGGTTTCATTGAGAGCAAGTACATAATATGCTCTCGATATAAGTACTTAAGCACGAGAAATACCAACTTAAAATTAGAAATCCTTAGTTTGTTTATTTATGCAGAAAATAAGATATTGTGTCATAAAGTATCTATAATTTTCAGAATTATAATAACAGCTTTTGGTTATGACTATGTTATAATTTTATCAATAACTCCTAACTCCTTGCATGTAGATTCCTAAAGAAATTCTAAACTGATGAACATGTTTGAAATTAGTTTAGTTAGAAAAAATTTTTAAATCCATTATTTATTTTAAAGATAATTTTTTGACGTTAATGTATGAAACTGATTTCGAGTTGTATGTTGGTTTCCAAGTGCTAAACTGTTTCTGGTTTATCGGCGTGGCATGCGACTTTACATATCCCTAAAGAAAATAATCTAATGGCATCAACTCGCATGAACGAGGTGGGTAGACAGGTCCATTTCGTAAAATTAATCGTTCAAGTTTTTCTTTCAATAAATGAATTGTATCGCGCGCTCTGTGGCATGTGACGGCGTCCTGCTCAAACCACATGTCTGAAACATTAATGCCTTCCAATTGAGGCATGAAAAAGTCTGTAATCATGTCTCTCAACAGCTCACCGTTGACTGTAACGTTCTGACCGTCATCATTTTTTAAGACATATGGACCAATGATACAACCGGCCAATAAAGCGCACCAAACGGTGACTTATTCTGGATGTAATGGTGCAAAGATAAGCTCGTAAACTAAAATCTTTAAGCAAAATTTTCCATGAAGTGCAAATTGACACATATGCAGCATCATCATCAAAACTACGCTGCACACCAGCAGCAATCACTTGTTGTGTGCGCACTGTACGTCGTGTTAGGGGATGCGTATTATTGTTTAAAAGTATTGTGAAAACGATCCATAGTTTCTCGAATTAATCGTTCTGATAAACGATTATGAGCACCTTAAAACTCACATAATGCCTAATGTGTTTCACGAATTTAATGGTGTTTTCCAAAAAAAAACTTGAACAATTTGCAAACGTTGCTCGGGCGTGAGCTTATTCATGATGAATTGCCAAACCAAACTAATTTCAAAACAATCGAGAATTGTCAAAAGGGTGTCACAGAAAATAGTGTTGTCAATTTAAAGTTCTCCGCCTCTAAATAGAAAACGCCTTATATATTCGCTTCCGATTTTGAAAATAATCTATTAAATTAAAAGTCGTCTAACTGTAACAGATCGAGTATGCTGAAAAAGGTATTTTGGAGTATTTATATTTGTTTTATTTAAAATTTACATGGGTACGAATATTTCTGAGTTTGGATAAAGATTACTTTCTTATGTTTTCTATCTCAAACTTTGTTTCATGGTAATAATAATACTGAAATTGAGCAGGCATAATGGATATAAACGAAATAAGTCTACTTTAATAAGGCATTCTCTATGTCTGGAAAAATGTTAAAATGCAAACATAATTTATAATATACCTATACATAAGTAAGTTTATAAACAAAACCAACCAAAATTTTAAAAACCAAACCATTAAAACTTTAGTTGATAATGGGTCGATTATAGAAAATTTAGTAATTTATATACCAACGTTTATATTTTTGTTATATACAGATTGTTAAAAAAAATCAATTTAATTGTAGCATGTAATTTAAATCTTAAAAGAAAGAAAAAACAAAGAATAACATTAGAATTATATATTTTTAGTTATTCAATTATACACAGGAAATGTTTTGAGTTTAAATAAAAAAAAAATTTGGAAGTGTCATCCTAATTACAGATGTTTGTGTTTTCATATTTTCCATCGAGTATTACATACTTAGTTATTATCGGGTAAAGAAAGATTAAGTAAGTGATATTTAAAGTTTGATGGTATCTGCCACCTTCAGCATTGGCCATTAAAATATGGTGAATGAGTTTTGAAGTCTTGGAAAAATAAATTGGTTTATAATTTACACGGTACAACACCACTATTTCGCATTCTATATAGTTCCTGAGCTCCTCTAACGTTGTTGGCATAAACACCTAACGTAACCCCATAAAAAGAGATCCAACGGCGTTAATCACCAAAAACCAACTTCATCGCTGAAGATGATTTTTCGATGAAATTCAGGATGTTCTTAAAACTTTTGCAGAGCAACACCTCTTGGCAGGCAATGGCAAACCTACAAGAGTAAAAATTGCTTATGAAAAGCTTTTCACTTCGCCGTTCGAATTCGGCATTAAACTGTAGGTCCCTTCCATTAATGTACAAATATAAGTGGATGCGAAAAGCTCGGCCTAGGCCATCCATGGGCTGTTGTGCCATTAAAAGTAAAGTAAAGTAAGTTATTATGACTGAAAATTGAAGTAAGAGCTCTTAATATTGAGACCAGAGACTCCGAATTTCGGTATTAATTTTTAATAATTTGCAAACGTTGCGCGTTTGGTTCAAATTATTCAAAGAAATGAATAAAAGAAGAAATAGGTGGAAAGCGTAGAGAATAGAACAGAAGAAGCAGCCTTAAACATTCAGCATGAGATTGACTTCGGAATGGAAGATAATTTTTTGGAGAAACTTCAAATATAAACTTAAATAGCGAGAATTGTCTGGAATGATTATAAAGGATTACGTTCGTTGTAGCTAAGAGCCAGACGACCAGACGCTGAGCCAGACGACCATTCACTCTGAGAATATTGCCCATATATAGAAAATAATTTAACATGAAAAGCACTCTTTTCTTTTCTATAGGCCTTGCATCGAGTAATGATGTCTTTTCTCGTAGATAATATCGGCAATTTGTTCCAGGGAGGGAGACCAAAGGGCCACAAGGTCGTGTCTTGATACATTGAATTTTTATGTGTGAGAACAAAAGGCAAGAAGAACAAGATTTTCCTAAGTAGAAGGCTTATTGTTTCCAGAGAGCCACTTAAACTTTTGCCACTGAGAGATGAGGATCGGAACTGTCCTTCTATTGAGTTAGAACAAAAGGCAATCACAGTAAGTTTGTACCCATAAGAAGCTGTTTCTTGTGTGGATGGAATTCTTCATGTATTAGTTTAAATCCGTGCCTGCCAATCAGAGGTGTTGGTGTTAGCCTATATTTAGTCTACATTGACCTGAGTATATTATAGGCAAGCCCATGATTAATTAAATTTGTAAGAGTTATATGTACATATGTATATACTTAATATATTCCAAGTACAAGTTGTATTCTAGCTTTGCTAGTCGCAATCCAAATTCGAAAGGGTTAATAGCTCCAAACATTTACAGAGGTTAATAGTGTTTGTAGCACCTTGTACTGTTTTTACTTAGTTCAAGGCGCCAAGGTAGAGAATAAAAGTTGTATACGAAAGCGGGTATTTTTGTAGAAGTGATGGGACTTTTGCACAATTGTGCTAGTTCTACTAAATTTTTGAAAATTTTTATTTCTATCACTTTTAGCAAAGATGGTTCCAAATCTACCACATTTTCCTTTTTTGAATCTTAATAACTAATCCATTTTTCGATGGTAGTTAAGATACTTTAAAAAGTAAGTGGAGATCATTTATCCTTTTTGACAAATAAATATTTTCTGATTTTTTTCAAGAAAACTTCACAAAAGGATGGAAAAGCCCTTGCAAGTAAAAATATACTGAAAAATTAAAGTAAATATGTATATGAGTTGTACTAATGCGGTGGTAATCCACATGCGGCATGACAGAGCGGCTGCTAAACGGCTTTTTTCCATTGCAAATACATAAGTATTATAAAAATAAAAAAGGTGAACCGATTAACCAATTATACTTAAGGTAAATAATCGAATTTGTGCCAAAGAAATATCAACAAATGAATTATCAACTTCGTTAAACATTTTCAAAACCAATTGTTTTTAGAGGGAGAATTTGTTATCAAATTAACTTAAATTTGGACGACTGCGGAGATAGCACTTTTATGTATCAATTTCAACTTACTTACTTAGCTGGCGCTACAACCGATGATTGGTCTTGGCCGCCTCCACAAAGCTCCGCCAGTCACTTCTGCTATGCGCGCGCTGGCGCCAGTTTATAAGGCCAAGTGCAGTCAAGTTGCCCTGCACCTGGTCTTTCCAACGGAGATAAGGACGTCCCCTTCTGCGTGTTCCTCCACCGTGGTTCGAATAAAACACCCTTCTAGCCGGAGCGCTTTCTTCCATTCGCTCAACATGACCCAGCCAGCGAAGCCGCTGGAGTTTTATACGCTTGACTATGTCAGTGTCGGCGTACAGCTCATACAGCTCATCGTTCCATCTTATTCGATACACGTCGTCCACGCATACTGGACCGTAGATCTTACGGAGTATCTTCCTCTCGAACGCTCTCATCATTGATGGTCAATGTCCACGTCTCTCCGCCATACATTAGGACGGGAAGGATGAGGGACTTATAGAGCGTTATTTTCGTCGGTCGAGAGAGAGCTCTACTTCTCAATTGCCTACTGAGCCCGTAGTAACACCTGTTGGCAAGAGTTAGTCTCCGCTTGATCTCAAGGCTGACATTATTGTTGGTGTTTATGCTGGATCCTAAATAAACGAAATCCTTGACGACTTCAAAAGTGTAGTTGTCAACAGTGACATTTTGTCCAAGACGCCGTGACTCTTTATTTGTTGACACAAGGTATTTCGTTTTGTCCTCGTTCACCACTAGACCCACACGACGAGACTCCCTTTCCAGGTTGGAGAATGCTGCACTGACTGCTCGAGCGTTTTTGCCAATGATGTCAATATCATCAGCGTATGCTAGCAGCATGACACTCTTGTAGAAGATAGTGCCAGAGATGTCGATGTTCGCAGCTCGAATTATTTTCTCCAGCATAAGGTTAAAGAAGTCGCACGATAGGGAGTCACCTTGTCTGAAACCTCTTTTGGTATCAAATGGTGCGGAGAGGTCTGTCCCAATTTTCACTGCGCTGGTGGTGTTGGTCAGTGTTATTTTGCAAAGACGAATGAGCTTTGCAGAGATACCAAAATCAGACATTGCGGCGTACAAGTGATCCCTAATCGTGCTGTCGACTGTCGAAGGAATCACATTTCTTATGGATTGGGCAGAGTACGCTGAGATTCCAATCACTTGGCATGCTTTCATCTGACCATATTCTGCATAGAAGCTCATGCATGCGTTTTTTGAGCTCTTCGCCTCCGGTCTTAAACAACTCAGCAGGCAGGCCATCCTGCAGCCTTATTGTTTTTCAGCCGAGCGATGGCTGTTAAGACCTCCTCATAGTCAGGCGGCGGTACTTCAACGCCGTCAGTGATTGGGGTTTCCGGAGTGGGTTCCGCAGTGGCGGGATTATTGCCGTCTTCGCCATTAAGCAGCTGCGAAAAGTGCTCCCTCCATAATCTCAGTATGCCCTGGACATCTGTCACCAGATTTCCGTCTTCATCCTTGCAGGAAGAGGCCCCGGTCTTCAAACCAAGAGTCAGGCGTCTTATTCTTTCAAAGAATTTTCGGACCTCGTTCCTGTCCCGCAACATTTCGATATCATTGAACTCGCGTCTTTCTTCATCTCTTTTCTTGCGCCTGAAAAGACGTTTCTCCTATCAATTTCAATTTCAAACAACAAGTAAAAACGAAACAAGTGCATAATTTTATTTTGCAAATGATGTATTTTTTATTTCTCTTTCTTACTGCAACAAAATCTAAGCGCCTTTTCACCTTGAGCTAGCAATGTCATATTTTTTTATAATACCTAAATATTTCGCCAAAATGGAAATAACGCTATTATGAACTTTGACCCTGTTATCCTCTTATGTTATGTCAAAAAGTCCTGTTAAACTTATGCACAGAAATGAAATGTTGTGTTTTATTTATTTATATTTTTATTTTAAATTTTTTTACTATTATTTTGATTTATTCAATAAAACTGATACATTTTGTTTAATTTAAAATCTAGCTACGTTGAAAAATGTTTTATTTCATCACAGGTTTGTGGTAGGATTTTTGTAGAACATTACCATTTTTAGCTAAGGGCGTGGCAACTCCCATACAAAGGGAAAGACTTGAAGCATACTAAAGTGGGAAATATAGCAAGAAATATGATGAATGTGGACATTATTTGACAATTGAATGGAAAAAAAATTATTTGAATGCAAAGCTAAGTAATTAGATTTAGATCGAAGGCTGTGGAGCTCAGTTGGTAATTGTTTTGTATATTTTTAGCTAATTTTCGTATTTACCAATCTGAGAGTAACCCTGCTCAGCTAATATCCATTAAATTCTACTTAATTTCTTGTGTTACACTGCGATGTTTGATGATACTAACTAGTTAACTGTTGATACTTAGGCTCTGGAGCTTCAATTATGGTATTCACAAGGTGTCGTATTCAGTGTCGCATCCTCTAAATTGTCATAAATTTATAATTTTTCATAAACAAAAAACATTTACAAAATTATTACAATACTACATGATACGACACGAATAAATCTGAGACTAAGAAAGAAGGTGGAAAGCCAGCATGGACTAAAAGCTACGGTTTAGTAACGTTGAACTAGAAAATATTGAAGAATCAATTATAACTAATTAAACCCCTACTTCCCAGCTTACGCAGAAATCATTGGTAAATACACTAAGCATTCCTCCGTTGGCCATAATAGTACAAATAGAGTCCTGTTATAACACCTATCATTATTTGGTGTATGACAACCGTCTAAATAGTGTAGTTATTTAGAGCGTTTTAAACCTAACTTCAGCCAGCCAGACTTGCTTAGTATTTTTCAACGTAATAATTTTCAGGCAACGCTAGAGAAGATCGTCTAGGTGAACGACACAAATAGGTAGCTTCTTGTGTAGCTATGGCTTCAGCTAACACCACAATGGTCAAAGAAATCACAACGTGCTTGTTATGATTCTAAGCTTCGTATAATTTATTTTGCCTGTTACCAACGAGGCAAAGCCCAAGATAATTCCTATTTGGTTGAACACTCATTTGAAAATATGTAAATTAAAAACTCTACCTAGTATTATTTTTCTTTACAAAAAACAAAAACACTTTGCAGTTGTAACAGCCAAAAAGTAATCATACTCAATTTGATTATATTTTCAAAAAAAAATTGTATTTAATTTTCTTTTGGCAATGATCGTTTAAGTTCAAAAATTTTAAAACTATTTTTTTAAACTATTTTCCAAATTCTAAAATCAAAAACTGTCTAAAGTTAAGGTAAATTTAATAAAATCTACCATAAACGAAATTCCCTGTAAATTGTTACATTGGTTGAAAATGAGTTTGGAAAATAAAAAATCGGGTAAGCAAGAATTTACTAGAAGATGTTCATAGTGTTTCTTATTTTCATTAAAGTGATTTCTCAATTTAGCTGAGGAAGTTACATCAACAACATCTCCCTTGCAAGCTAAGTCCCAGTCATCCAATAAATTTAGGCGCGCACAGAAAGTCAACTGGACGAACTCCGACGAAAAGGAAACATACAGCACCGTGGTCGTAAATTATCACTTTGCCAAGGTAGATAGAAATCCACAAAATCAAAATCAACAGCAACCACAACTACAACGAAATACTGGGGCGATTTCGAAGAAACGCAACACGAGAACGTGGAGTAAAATGTTTTCAGCAATAGCACCATCTTCGAAAGAATCGCTCAAAATAAATAACAATAATAATAATGATGATGATGATACGCCGAACTTGAGCAAACTCTACAATTCCAAGGAAGAAATTACCACAGAATCTAAAAATAAAACGCATCAAACTGAAAATATTAAAGTGGCACTCTATTGTGCCCCCAAACAACACCAAGCCATCATTGAAGAGCCACTCATTAAAAAAGAGGAAGAGTTGAGGACATTTAATGAATCGGCAGCTGTTCTCGAAACGGAAACTGAAGACTCAATTCATTTTACAGTAGATACCATTCAGCGAACACATGCATCAAAACCATTCATGCTTGATCCCGAGATTATTATTTTAAGTGATGGCAACGAGGATGGCGATGATGAAGCGGAAGAGGGTAGTGAAAAAACTAAAGTTGATGAAGCGCAACAAACAAATCGAATAAATAATAAAACGAAAGCAACACAAAATCCAGAACCACAAAAGCCTACTAAAAAAATTAGAATCAGGGGAGTTCATGCTAATGCAGCAGCATCGTCATCAAATACAGACAGTAACAACAATGCACCGAAATACAAAGAAATACCCGTAATAGAGAATTCAGCATATAACCTGAAGGTTAAAGTACCATCGCAAAGCAATTACAAGCAACGTCAATTGGAATTGCATCGTTATCGCATTGCAGTGGAACAGAAACGTTTGGAGTTGCTAGAAGTTAAATTGGCACGTGAACGTGACGAAATTTCGCGTGAACAGATGCTATTCAACAAAGAGTTAGAATTCAAAAGCTCGCAGCTGAAGCAAGTAATCAGTGATAGAGATAACAATGATAAGCTCTAAGGAAATGAATGATTAACAAGATCGAGGTTGACGAGGTAAAGAAAAAGTATGAAACAAAATCAATTAATTACGTATGAAAGTGCATTTCAATTAAATAACACATTTTTGGGTTTAATAAACAATCGGTACGATAAAGATAAAGAAAAATAACACGTGACTTTCTTTGTCGTTGTATGTGATCTGGGAATAGTTTTTATTACATTAAAATTAATTGCCCTTTAACATTTTTGGTGTTCAAAATGAAATACAAACTTCTTTTGTATTTCTTTTTTAATTAGATTAAAAAAAAAAACAAAAAACTGCAATAACATTAAAATGTGCAATGTTCGTATGGCAAATAAATGATAATAACAACTATTTGTTAGGATTCAACATCCTTAAAGTTATGACAAGAACAACGGAAAATTCATCAAAAAAACAAAAATCTCAATCTAACAAAAAATAAAACGAAATAAACAATTCAAACTCAAAAATATACACTAACAGTTAAGTATGTGCTTCAACTCAGTTTATTTATTTATTTTTTCTTCTTACAGTCTACAGAATAATACATTCTTACAGACTAATACAATATAAAATTATACATTAGCTCATTCAACTTAATTAAATAACATAAATATGCTGCGTTTAAAATTTTGTTTATCACATTAAAATCTAGTGATGAATGATGTTTGCCGAATACATTTGATATTGGTTCATGATTCAAAAATCGGATTAATAAACTAAGTTTCCAAATATCAAGAAACTTACCAGGCATGTATTGAAAAGAATCGCAATCGGCTTAACAACATAATCAATACAGCGAATAAAAAATATTGATGATAGCTCTTTTTTTGTAAGATTTATTAATTCTTTAATAACTGAAATAATTTTTTCGATATCAAAATTTTTTGGCTGATTACGGCTGGCACTAAAATTTATTCGAATTTATTTATCGAGAGATCAGTAAAATTTAGATAATTATAAAGAATAATTTATATCCCTATTCATAAATAAATTTGACTTCTTTGAATGTAGCACGTGCATGACATGTAAACGAAATTTCTTTTACATAATATTTTCATTCCATGATCATTAAAATCTCATTCTTCTAAACTGAAATTCGTGTGCTTGATGATAATGCTTTACTCTATTGATTTGAGCAAATACCTAATCGTATGCCGAAAAACCCTATTCCAGCTCATGCTTCTGCATGTGCTCTAATTTAATACGCTTTTGCATCCATTTCGTACAAGCTGCGATGCGTGTCTGTTCGAATTGCAAATCTAAAACTTTTACTTTACTTTTAATGGCACAACAGCACATGGAGGGCCTAGGCCAAGCTTTTTGCATCCACTCATGTTGTGCGTGTTATATTTGTACATGAATGGAAGGGACGTACAGTTTAATGCCGAATCCGAACGGCGAAGTGAAAAGCTTTTCATAGCAATTTTTACTCTTGTAGGTTTGCCATTGCCTGCCAAGAGGTGGTGCCGAGTAGAAAAATTATTTTTTCTACTTTTTGATTTTGCCCGTGCCAAGATTCGAACCACGGACACTCTGCGTAGCAGTCCAACGCACTACCACTACGCCACAGCGACCACATATCTAATAAAGCCAAACGATTTTACTCCACTGCCAATTTATGACAATATAATTTAGCTTTATAATCATTCTCATTCTTCATCGTGAACGTAGTAGTACCCGGAATACATTATTGCTTGCATCATGCAAATCCTTTCTATCACATTGATATGGCATTTGTTCGATTTCTTCATTGGGTTTAGTTTTTCTTTGGTATTATATTGGGCGTAAGTGAGCTTAGACTCTTAATGTAATATTAAAATATTTGCAGCAGCTTTTTTATGAGCTGAAATATGTATCGGTCTTGCATTATCTATTTCAAAATCAATTTTAGTTCCTAGATTTACATCAGTCACTTGGATTTTATCACTAGTTAACAGTTTGCGTTCATTGTCCTTTAGTGTTGTCTCCGCAGCCCTGCACAGTTACTCTGGTTTTTCAATCTGAAACCTTTTCTTCAAGTGACGCCAATGTCCTTTTATCATGCACATATCCACATCTGCAGCGCAACGAATATCTAATAAAACATTTACATGAGGCAAGCATATTTGCTTCATTATTCCACTCTCTGTCTGTATCCAATTGGTAGAATGCCGCCTACCACAAGTTACTTCTTTACCATTATTATGTTTGTAATCATCTTCAACGTAGTCCTTGTTATTGTTATATCCAATACCTTCGTCGTTAACATGGTTCGTCTCCGGTTTTGTTTAACTTCTTCAACTTTTCTTGCTTCCATGCGTTCTAACTTCTTGTCATATTTTTTCATTATGCTTCACGCAATCGCACTTCATCTCTGTAATAGTCTAGTAGTACCTTTTTCTGGGTCATACGCGATCAACCCATACGCGATTTACCCGAGAACACATCGTATTGTCTGTGTGTTTATTGGTAATGACATTGCCCGCAAAGTTTCCTCTTCTGTCTATGTCCAATTCGGCACACGTTCCCGCCTGTGCTTGTAAATTGGACTTATATTGGTACCTGATGAAAATTCTGCAAAAAATGTTTCGTTTCAGCTCACGATATCAAATCAATTAAAAATATATTCACAAGCATCTTACCAAAATTTGAATCATCCATGCTTAATAACAATTCCATCGGAGTACAAATTATTGCATTGATTAGCAGCTATTAATAAAAAAAAAAAGGAGTTAAACAGAAAATGGCAATCTGCATCTATCAACAGTTTCTTGTTGCAGTGAAGTATTGAAAATCAAGTCTTTAGTAAATGAACACCATTTCCCATAATTAAGACTATGCCAATACAGAATACATTCATTCAGCAAAAAATTACAATGATTTAAGTTGATTATTGAATGAATTTTATCATAAATCACATATTTTAATTAATCATTTATATAATACAATTTAACGACACGACAAACTATAATTGGTTGCTATACTATTCCAATTATACTCAAACAGCTGACGTGAAATTGTGCATGCATGTTCCGTATGTGTATTCACACTAGAGTAGTATTAAAATCCATACGGATTCATACAACTATACAACTGTTGTGATGAGTCCCGATGATAACTATGTATTTTTAGATCCACTCTAACATTATCTACGATTTTGCGGATGAATGCCGTGAGAAAGTCGACAAAACATAATTTATTAAATTTTTTTATCAAAATTCTTGTTCTATGAAAAAAGTGTTTTTCCCAAGCTACGTCCATTTTATGGTCGTCTCATTTTTGGCTCAATGGATACGTGAATAAGCAGAATTGCCGTATTTGGAGTGAAGACCAGCCAGAGGCAATTCTGCAGCTATCAATGCATACCGAGAAATGCACTGTTTGGTGCGCTTTATGGGCAGGCGGCATCATTGAGCCGTACTTCGTTACGGTCAATGGAGAAAGGTACCGTTCGATGATAACAAAACTTTTTTGCCGAAAATTAAAGAATTAGACTCGGGCGACATGTGGTTCCAACAGGAAGGTGCCACATGCCACACGGCACGTGAAACCATACATCAATTGAGAGGCGAATTTGATGAGCAGTTAATCTCACGTTTTGGTGCAGTCAATTGGCCACCAAGATCGTGTGATTTGACCCCGTTAGTCTATTTTTTGTGGGGCTATGTTATGTCTTTTGTCTATAGAGACAAGCCATGACAGGATTTGCTGCTTTGGAAGCCAACATTGAACGCGTCATTGGTGAGATTGAGATTCCGGCCAAAATGTGTGAAAAATGTTCCAAAATTGGACCTTCAGAATGGACCACTTGAAGCGTAGCCGCGGGCAACATTTAAGCGAAATTATCTTTGAAAAATAAATGGCAGGAATTGATTTGTCGATCCAAATAAAAATTTCATTCACTTTTGTAAAATTTCTCCCTTTATAAGAAGAAATTAAAATTAATAATTTTTCTCTCCGCCGATAGTTTTTTTCCGCATTTAGCCGAAACGCCAAATTTTGGTCGCCTTACATCAAATCAATTTGTGATTTATTGTTTTAACAATGTGAGTATATTACACCTTGTCTCCGCTAGCAGCCGTTCATAGCATATTAAGTATAGACAATTCGTTAGGATAAGACCGGCCAGACAGAATCTAAATGTGTATAAAAATGTGATGAATCGAGTAAAAACAATATCAAACAAAGTCGGCAAAAACATTTTTTTTGTTAGGCAGAGGTTAAGTTCTGGAATGGGTAAAATCTGTCAAGTGGGTGTGGCACATTATTGATTTTAGAGGGGTAGGACATATTTTTGGGAGAAGAGAAGGGGTAAATTTGTGCAGTAAACTTCTCCAGATAGTTTCGCTTGGCTGATTTCACTGATCTCTTAAAAAGAGCATTAGCTCGCTTCTAAGCAATTAAGTTCTCGGGTGTTTTTTATTCTTTCGACGAATCCCACGCCCACCTACCGCCCACTCGACCGAGGGGCGTTCCCAACTACGTGTAGGTTACCGTAATAGAGTGACCCGGATCACTCTACAAAAGCGCTAGGGGAGAGAACTCTACTAAGCACAAAATGGCTGGATAGTGGAGAGAGTTAATTATTAATTTTTAGAAGTATTTTATCTTTAATTGATTTTAATTCTGTTAAATAATAAACTTTATTGAAATCTACACAGGCATTATTGAAAGATTCAAATTTTAAGTAGTTACAATTATATGGGTCGTCAAATTCTTTCTCCCATCGTTTAATGAAACATAGCACACAGTAGGCCTTGTTCATGATTTTGTTAATGTGAATATTAAAATAAAGTTTGGTATCCAAAGTCACTACAAGATCCACGAATGTTGAAACGATTTCAAGTTTGTATTTATCAATTTCATAGTTAAATAATAAAGGTGTTTTACGTGAAAAAGACATTTGCTTACATTTATTTATGGTACTTATATATTCAGTTTAATTAAGTTTGAGCTACACCAACTGTACAATTGATTTAGGGCATTTTGTAGTAACTTATTGTCGTTGGTATTATTAAATGCATAAAATAATTTCTCGTCATCAGCGTACATTTTTACTTTACTTTTACTTTTAATGGCACTACAGCCCATGGAGGGCCTAGGCCGAGCCTTTCGCATCCACTCATGTTGTGCGTGTTAGATTTGTACATGAATGGAAGGGACCTACAGTTTAATGCCGAATCCGAACGGCGAAGTGAAAAGCTTTACATAGCAATTTTTACTCTTGTAGGTTTGCCATTGCCTGCCAAGAGGTGGTGCCGTGTAAAAAATTATTTTTTCTACTTTTTGATTTTGCCTGTGCCGAGATTCGAACCCCGGATACTCTGCGTAGCAGTCCAACGCACTACCACTACGCCACAGCGACCACATCAGCGTACATACAAAGTTTAAAATTTTGAAAAAATTTAAATTTTGAAAAACATTGGGCAAATCGTTAATAAAAAGCAAAAAAAGAATGGGGCCAAGATGACTCCCTTGAGGAACGCCAGAAGTAACAGGAAAACAGTTAGACTTAAAGCCCTTGGGTTCGATTTGTAAGGTAAGAAGTGATGCATTTCAGTAAACGTGGCGGAAAATCCATAGTTGTTTGTAGGTCTGCCAGAGAGTTTGCTTTTCTTTTCGCTTTTGATGTATATTTCTATTCCTCCCATTGTAAATGATTTTCGGGAATTTGGCTTAGACTGCGAGATGGCTTTATTGGCGGATGTTCTTATAGCCTTCGTTAGTCTAGCGACTTGTACATTAAGATCGTGGATCGATATTAATGTTTGAAAAAGTTTCCAGTTTGCCTGATATGTTTTGAACTTCCATTTAGGTTTAATTTTATTATAATTCAAACTGATAGAAGTGAGTGTGGAAAAGGGAATTGATCACTGCCGTAGAGACTACTGGAGATAAACCATTGACATATGGGTTGTAGCCTTGCGGAGACTATAGTATGGTCCACTTGTGTAAACTTTGCCCTTTGCCATGTGATGAGAAATGGGTAGATGACCCGTTACTAAGCACAACAAGATCAGTAATATTCAATATATTTTCAATCTTTTTATTTATACATATGTTGAATATAAGATATTTCTGATTTACCTCTAGCTCAATAGCATTGCCTAAGATAATTGAGTTTATTATTTTGTACTTATGGTGAATATGGCTGTTGACAAGAATACCAATTGCCTGTTTGGCAGTGAGATTATGATATAAGTTTTTAAAATAAACAATACAAGGCTTTGGGTAGATAATATTTTTATAATTAAAAGGATTTTCTGAATAAATCTTTTATCAGGAGGTCTAGCTCATGATAATTATTAATATATCCATTTATATTCCATTGTATGATTTTGACATACATTTAATGTAAAAAAAAATCAGCTTAAAGCTGAGTATATCAGATTGATTAATCTTATATAAAATCAAAATTGTTGTTTTTTTCATTTATATTTCTGTTTTGATTGTTGCAAGAACATTTTTCGGGGACGTGGAGAGGTGATTGTGTGAAGAAGGGAGATTGTATGAATCAAAGGTGAGCATACCTGTTGGTTTAGTGATACCATCAATTATTTTTAGATGGTATTTATAGATTTTAGTTCTTAAATAATATCTTCTTTAGGAATATTGTTAAGCCACGGCGCATAAACCGTTCCTTTGATGATGTTTAGGCTTTCATGCATTTTGCAGGATATTTCGCAAATACCTGGAATATTTTTGCTGTAATGAATTTTCCGTGACTTCTTTAGATTTAACTAGCATTTAAAGATTGCCGTCCCGTAGTGTTGAAATAGAAATTATTTCTTTGCGCAAGAGGTTTAGTTCTCTGTGCTCTGCGAAGTAAGAGTATTCTACATATTATTGGTTTTTCGACATTTGTTGAAGTAACAAGTCATGAAAAGTCATCAGATGCAATTTTTAATATTGTCTTTTTTGTTTTGTTTTTGGGATTCTCACTTAATGGACAGAAGCGATTGCCCTCTAAGTTAGGAGGTCCAGGGATCATAATATGATTTGTGTTTTTTTTTTATAACCTGATTACAAACAAGACGTGTTTCAGAGAGAAACGAAAAAATAAGTTATGAGATTTACCGATAATTATGATTAACACTGTGATAACACTGACGTCCGCTCGCAATGAGTGATAACCGAAGACTGAACTTACACATTAACTCAACTATTAACAAGGCTAAGGGTACACTCGGTTTTGTTAAGAGGTGGTCAAATGAATTTAACGACCCATATAATACAAAATCACTTTACACTGCACTTGTAAGACCAGTTCTTGAGTATGCTTCTGTTGTTTGGTCCCCTCAGTGGGATCCGTTGCAGCCTGCCTTCTTGTGAACAACGATTAAAACTTATAAGCTTGCCAACTCTTCAGAGCAGAAGTGTATTTTTGTGACTAAAGTTTAAATTATAATAATAATTGTACATAATAATATTTTGCATAATACTAATAATATATTCTGAAAATGAGCGAAATTATTACCCGGTCCCTTTTGTTGTAAAAATATTTCTTTCTACGTGACTAATATACATATATTCTGAATATAAGTGAAATCGGAATACAAATAAAGTTTTTCAAAATATCACGGTCCAAAAAAAAAACCCCCCAAAAGAGCTTGAACCAAACCTACGCTTTTAATCTTGGCTCGATGCCTTTTGTGGTTTCGGAGCTCATTCAATACTAACAAACGGACAAAGGGGTTTATAAATAAAAATGTTTCAAAACAATACTTTCTACATTTAATAATTTAATTCCTTACAAGTTATGCAACAGATATTTGCGAAGCTATTTTATTTCAGTGTACCGAATGTGGATATGAATTTTCATCAGTATTTCCTTCAATATCAATCTCTTAAAATGTGCGTGTCTGGGAGGTGCTACACCCGCTTGACCGATTTTGCTCATTTCAGAACTTAACCTCTTCCGATTTATCATGTACAAATATAACACGCACAACATCAGTTGATGCGAAAAGCTCGACCTAGGCCCTCCATGGGCTGTTGTGCCATTAAAAGTAAGTAAAAAAGATTCATCATGTAATCACATTTTTGTTATATACATACTTACTTGGAGCCGGACTAACCGCTCCTGTCCTAACGAACATCTGATTTTATTGTATGTTACTATAATGACCGAATATTATGAAACTAGCCTTTAGAAAGTCAGTAAAGTAAGTTTAAATTGTCAAATTGCGTGATAAAAATTTACTCTATAAACGGGCCTTAATAATTGATTTGCAATTTATTTCATACTGTATGCTATCAATAATTGATAGTAGAGAAAGTGCATATATTAGTATTGTCAGTGTATACGCCGGATTAGAATTCACTTAAATTCATGTTTGAAATATGAATATGGAAAGGTGTATGTATTCCGAATTGGCCGTGATGTATGCAATTGCTTCGGTATTTATTTGTTAACCGTGGTTTCACTCTATATGTATTGTTTTTAAAATACACTTTTTATTCAATAAGAATTATTGCTCTCACAAATGCAACCCTGTTCAGTTTCCTCATTGTTTTTGATTTTCCCGCCAATTATTTCGAATTGTCAAAAAAATTTTCTTACTAGCGCAGCTAAAATTTTATGCAAAGCGCAAAGTGGACATATTACATATATTTTATTCCATATTAATTTTTTGAATCACAACTTATGTGATAATTATAAATTGGACATAAAAGAAATAATTGTAGAAGAAACTAAGTTTCAATATCAGATAATGGCGGACACATGTAAGGAATACTAATAAAGAAGAAATATAAATAACGAAAACTTTCCTGCAGTTGAACCAAGGGCAAAAAGACCTCGCGTGGATAAAGGTGGACGTTTTGCAGCGCTAGAAAAACTAAAGAAGCTGAAGGGCAACAAAAATAAATGTGAAGTCGAGGAAGAAGTGGACAATGTATATGAAATAGTGGATGAACGAGAATATGCAAAGAAGGCTAAGGAGAAATACGGAAATGATTGGATTGAAGAAGGTAAATACAAGCGAAAACTACAAGCAAATAAAAATTACATGTAAATTCTTGAATTCTTCAAGATGGCACGGGGTATGCTGAAGATGGACGCGACTTCTTCGAAGATGAAGATGAATACTCTAGCGACGAGGCGCAGTCTACGAGTAAAAACGCGAAGAAAGGTTCGAAAAAACGACCACGAGATTGTGATGATAAACCAGTAAAAGGCAAAGGTTCCATACGCAATCTTTTCAGTAATGCAGTGCCGAAAAAGGCAACTACTGCCTCATTAGCTGATGATGATATACTGGCGGATATATTGGGTGAATTGGGGGATGATAAGTTAACCAAAGTAGATGGTTCATATTTTGGAGGAATTAAGTCAGCAAAAATTATTGCGCCAGCAAAAATTACAAGTAATTCATCAAGAAAATCTGATGCTGCGTTGACCAAGGAGTACATGAATAGTTTCTTGGATAATATTAAAATAAAAGAAACGGATAATAAAAGCGAAAATACCAGCGATGACGAATTGCTCGAGCGCATTCTAAAACCAAAACCAATCCAGACTTTTAAAAAGTTTGGGAAAGAGACTGTTACAGAAGAGGTAAAACTAAAAAAACCACGGCAGCTCCAAAAGCCTGAACCAGAAAAGGCAACAAAGGTAACTGAGGAGGTAAAGCAAAATCATGTAGGTGATGAATGTGAAAGTGATATGGAATTTCCCGATGACGATTTGGATTTTAGTTGTTTGCATGGTGAAGTAAATCAATTTGAAGCGGGGAATCTTAAAGCGGTTACTCAACCAGCAGAAGACAAAGCTGTGACAAAACCGGCAGGAGCAAATACTGTGCTAAAACCGTCAGAAGTAAAAACAGTGCCAAAACATTCAAAAACTGCAAATAGCGAAGCAGATGATTTGCACAATTTACTCAATAATTGGGAGAAAATCTGTCAGATAGATAATTTTGAAGAAGAAATTAATGCAACCAATACGAGTAGCGAGTCAGCACCCGAAGCGCAAGATAATCTAAGATTCTGGTATTGGGAGGCGTGGGAGGACGCAAATATACGTCCAGGTGAAGTTTTTCTCTTTGGGCGAACGGCAGAGGGCAAATCTGTTTGCGTACGTGTGGAAAAGATTGATCGTGCTCTCTATCTTCTACCTAGAGAATATGTATGTTATAATTGATTTATTCCCTTTACTATTTTTCAATTGTTTATCTCAAACCGCTCTCATTTCCAGTTACTCGATCCTATTTCAAAGGAACCCACCAGACGAAAAGTTACACTCTCAGATTTATACAAAGAATTCGATGAAGACATATCAGTTGATTTAAAACTGACCGATTTTCGTTCACGCAAAGTGACCAAGAACTTCGCCTATCATTCCATCGGCATTGATGTACCTCAATCATGCGATTACATGGAGGTACACTACAATGGCAAGAAGCCACCACCAAATCTGAAAAAGAAATACAATTCAATTGCGCATATTTTCGGTGCCAATAGCACCTCACTTGAACGCTTCCTTTTGGAGCGTAAAATCAAAGGGCCCTGCTGGCTAACTCTAAAACAATTCCGCGTAAATTCACCACCAATGAGTTGGTGCAAGACCGACGTCACTGTTAGTGATCCACGTCACATAGCACTTGCTGAGGATCCAAAACCGATGCCACCGCCTCCTCTCACGCTGCTTACGCTTAACATTCGCACTGCGTTAAATGCCAAAACGCTGAAGAATGAGATTTGCATGATTTCAGTGTTGATACACGATCGCTTTCACATCGATCGACCAGCACCACAGCCTGCTTTCAATAAGCACATGTGCGGTATAACGCGTCCTGCAATGCGAGCATGGCCTTTCGATTTGAATGCCAAGCTTACGAAATTCAAATCCACTCGTCTGGACAAACATGATTCCGAGCGTGCTTTGCTCGGGTGGTTCCTTGCAAAATATCAGCAAATCGATGCAGATTTGATTGTTGCCTACGATACATTGGATATACTCACCGATCGCATGATTACTGCGAAAATTCAACAGTGGTCGCGTCTCGGACGATTGCGTTTGACACAACATTTTGGCAAGAAGTGGCTCGATTTTTTTGTGGGACGGATGGTTTGCGATATCAAACATTCGGCAGAGGAATGCATACGTTTGCGTTCGTATGATATGCAAACGCTATGTCAAAGTGTGTTGAAAATCAAAGAGAGCGAACGCATAGATGTTAATGATGAAGATCTAATGGAAATGTATGAGACAGGTGAGTTGAAAATATTCGAAAGTCCTTACCATTTTATATTTACTCTACTAAATATCCTGCAGGTAATACAACGTTATTACATATATATGACTGAATTGGGGCTCTGCAAATTACTTATTTCAGTTCACGTGCTAGATTCGTAGCAAATGCAGAAAATATAAAAGCGTAGTCTTAGAAAAATTTCAGAAAGCCAATAGAAAAACTATGTCTTAAATGAAAACAAAAGTCAAGGAGTCCATAGCAACACATTGTATTTTATAAGCCATTTCCCATTTCCCTCGTCTTCGACTTTCTGGGAAATTGTATTTGAGGGGGGACTACAGACAGAAAAAAAACAATGGAGCAAGTCATTTTCTAAAGGCTGATTAGTATAATCTCACCTCGTAACATTTTCTAAAATCTAACTCCAAAGACTACAAAATGAAAACGAACTATTAACTGAGCACTAATCGCATTTCATGGTTATATTTTCATAGATTATAAAATTAATGCCAATTTCGTCTTCTCTTTGATTAGGTGACGGTGTTCTCAAACTCATATCATTGACCATGCAGGATGCTTCGTATGTATTGCGTTTAATGTGCGAACTGAATATAATGCCACTGGCCATACAAATTACAAATATTTGTGGCAACATTATGACGCGTACACTACAAGGTGGACGCTCTGAACGCAATGAGTTTTTGCTGCTGCACGCCTTCACCGAAAAGAATTACATTGTGCCAGATAAAAAGAAACGTGAATGGCGGGGCGATCAAAATAACACAACAATTATAGATGGAGAAGCTGTTGGCACACAGGATGTTGGTGGCACTACAATAAATGCCGCTGGCGGGCGTAAAAAGGCTGCCTATTCTGGTGGATTGGTATTAGATCCCATTAAAGGTCTCTATGACAAATACATTCTGCTCATGGATTTCAATTCATTATACCCGAGCATTATACAGGAATATAATATTTGCTTCACCACCATACAACAGCCGTATAACTTGGAAGATTTGCCAGAATTACCGGATTCAAGTGTAGAGCAGGGAATATTGCCGCAGCAATTGCGTCGGTTAGTTGAGTCTAGGCGGGAGGTGAAAAAACTAATGGCCGCACCTGATCTGGCGCCTGATCTGCAAATGCAATATCATATTCGTCAAATGGCGCTGAAGCTTACCGCCAACTCGATGTATGGCTGCTTGGGATTTGCTCACTCACGTTTTTTTGCACAACATCTGGCTGCCCTCGTCACGCACAAAGGACGTGAAATTCTTATGAACACTAAGAGTTTGGTGCAGAAGATGAGCTATGAGGTTGTCTACGGTGATACCGATTCGATTATGGTCAACACGAATATTGTGGATTATGAACAGGTTTTCAAAATCGGCAACAGCATTAAACAGAGCGTGAATCGTATGTACAAACAGCTAGAGTTGGATATCGATGGTGTGTTCAGTTGTTTGCTGCTGTTGAAGAAGAAGAAATACGCTGCGGTCAAAGTGTCGAGAACAGCAAAAGGTATGGGTTTAATACAAGGTATGGGTTAATAAAAGGTATGGGTGGTCGCTGTGGCGTAGTGGTAGTGCGTTGGACTGCTACGCAGAGTGTCCGGGGTTCGAATCTCGGCACAGGCAAAATCAAAAAAAAAAAGTAGAAAAAATAATTTTTCTACACGGCACCACCTCTTGTCAGGCAATGGCAAACCTACAAGAGTAAAAATTGCTATGAAAAGCTTTTCCTTCGCCGTTCGGATTCGGCTTTAAACTGTAGGTCCCTTCCATTCATGTACAAATATAACACGCACAACATGAGTGGATGCGAAAAGCTCGGCCTAGGCCCTCCATGGGCTGTTGTGCCATCAAAAGTAAGTGTTATTATTGTTGAAACTTATGTTTTACTTTTACTCTTGCTAGGTGAACTGAAAAAGGAACAAGAACACAAAGGTCTCGATATAGTGCGACGTGATTGGTCGCAAGTCGCCATAATGGTTGGTAAAGTAGTGTTAGATGAAATACTTTCAAATAAGCAATTGGATGAAAAACTCGAGGCAGTACATTCACATCTGGAGAAAATTAGTGCACAGATACTCGAGGGTTCTGTTCCAATGCCTATGTTCGTTATAACTAAGCAACTATCAAAAGCACCTGCGGAATTTAATAGCACCGCCACACAGCCACACGTACAGGTGGCACTACGCATGAATACTACACGCAATCGTCGTTATAAGAAAGGTGATATGGTTGACTATGTGATTTGTGATGATGGGACTCACAGCCCAGCAACACAACGCGCCTACCACTTGGATGAGTTGAAAACGAGTGAGACATTGAAACTGGATAACAATTACTATTTGGCTCATCAAATTCATCCTGTCGTAACACGTATGGTAGAGGTACTGGAGGGTACGGATGCTAGTCGCATTGCAGAATGTTTAGGCTTGGATCCGTCCAAATATAAAGCAGCTGTACAAAGGTAAAGATGTAGGGGATGATTCAAAAGAAAAGCTAAAAGCTACTAAAGTTTTTCAAATTCTAATTCGCTCCGAAATAGTTGGCATTTCTAAATATTGACCAATCGTAGTCATTGGTGTCCAGTGTACAATTACATATTATAAGTATAATACAGTACAATTATCTCTAGCTCTCGTATTTTAATCAACCAATTATAATCGTTGATTTATATGGAGAAAAACCATTTTTGTTTTGTTTCTCAACCTAACTCTACCACGATTATATTTCTCTCACAAAACCGAATTTTATATATGTAAATTTACCCTTCTCCACACTTACAGATCGTATCAGGAACGTTGTGAAGATGCCACTGGGGAATCGATTGTCAAGACGACACTACAAAAATATCGCCAATGCGAGAAATTCAAATTCATGTGCATTACTTGTAAAACTGAGAATGTTGTTGCTTCCGCTTTTAGGCCAGCAACAAATCACACTTACGATGCTGTGCTACAGAAATGCTTGAATTCGGAATGTTCTACTGCACCTTATCAATACATTATATCGATACATAATCAATTAATACTCACTATGCGTAAATACATTGAACGCTTCTATCAGAATTGGCTTATATGCGATGATCCCGCATGCAATCAAAATACACGCTGTTATACACATGTCACCAGCGGTAATCGACCCATATGTATATTTTGCAAAAATGGCACATTAGTGCGTCAATATTCCGAACGTGATCTGTACAATCAGTTGAGCTATTTTCAGTTTATGTTCGATTTGAGTAAACATCAGCAAAAGAGTAAGTATTGAATTTATCGAATGTAAAAAACCGACCAACCTAAATCACTCATTACTTTCAGATGTCACCTTATCACCGGAAACTGAAGCCGCCTATCATGTACTACTTGAAACAGTAGACCAACAATTGCAAAAATCCGCTTACTGTACCATATCCATGTCAAAATTATTCGCACACTTTAAATCGTTGGAGCAAAGCGATGAAATAGCGCACACCAAAATCGATTTGCCTTTGGTTCAAGTGGCTGCAAGCTTAGATGATGCATAATGATTAACGCAAACATACTATTTTAAATAGATATGCTTATATACTATTTAAGTTTTAATTTTATGCATTTACACTATATGATTGTATATTTCTTTCGCAGTAAAACAAAGTTTATACATATAGAAGTCTATAATATTTATTTTTCAGATATAATGTCTAGTTTTAATGCCACTAATGCATACATATGTTTACGAAGTGAATTATTGTTAGTGTTGAAAACTGAATCCTTCGACATAGACAAAGTGCACGAAAAAAGAAAGATATGATAAAAATTACAAAATAAATTATGTGAACCCACTGTAGTTCATTTGAGGCAATGGATACATTCCATAAACCTGGGGATAGTTCTGGTGATATTCCTATAGAAGACGGAGGAATGATTGCTTATTACTAAAAATCTTTCAAATTCTTTAGTTCTTTAAGCAATAAAGAAAGTAATCATCGAGCATATACAATAAAGCCATTGCAAGCTGGCGGAATACATGTTAAATTTAGACTGAGAACAGGAATGTCTTTAAAAAGGACGAATCTGTAGCCAGATGATTTACAATCTTTCGAAATATTCATTCAGTTATTTAATGGTGGAAAATGGTCGGCATTCAACAGTCGTGGCATGTTGGATTTAAATACAACAGTTGAAACTCAAGAGAATAGATCCTGTAAGCCTCAATGCTGGACAAAAATTAAATCTGATACTCTTTCAGATTTAACTTTTACAAATATCGGCCACTCGAACGGAGAACAATTTCAATATTTGTTTTCATTGTAAAGTCCGTTTGTTTAGGTAAAAACAAAAAAAAACAAATGTTTCCTTCCTTCAACCTGTTTCCACTAAAAATTTCGTGTATATATATATATTCTTTGTGGAGGACACTGGCAGTTAAAAGTTAAGGACTAAAATATTATGGTATGGTATTACCAGAAATATTTCATATAAATAAGGCATGGAATTTTTCCAATAAATGAATGTCGCAACCGATGAATCCCAATATCCTCTGTAAACGTAAATTTAAAAGTCTTGTAAAGAATATACTGGATATTGTGACGGACGTGGTACTGAATCTTTGTAAGGACATAATGTAGGATAAGAAAAAGTTGTTTGTGATTTTCGGGGAACACGATGAGAGAATGAAAAGGGGAATGGTTCATCTAAAGTTGAGGTATTACCTGCAATTCTCGGATTCCCTAGTTCCTATTTTTTTTTATTTCTGTACTAATAGTTAGTAATTAGTATCGTATAACGGTTGCATCGGTCACCAATTCGTGCGTTATGCGGAAGAGGATTCTTTGGGATTCGTTCGTTCGTTAAATTATTTGGTAGTTAGTTGTCCAAGCCAACTAGTTTGTTTTACATATTGTACTGGATTAAATCGAATTGCCAAAGGTGTTTTGTAGAGTCAGTAAACACTTACCTACTCTGGACATAGTACACGATTTTATCATAGTACGGGATCTTGTGTCACTGTGAAAATTCTATGAGGACCCAACTTCTCTACTTAATCAATACTTTAATACAATCAAGCAATTATAGCTCTTCTAAAGAGGCAGCCAGATTCCTCACAAGGAATGCCGTCATAGAAGAGATATAAACTTTTCTTTTTACAGTAGGCCTTTATGCTCACTATAATAATCTAATTCTTATAAAAATCAAACTTTATTAATTTATTTTTATTTACATTTTTTTTTAACAACGTAGATGTTAATCTACCAAACAAAGTAAAAAGCAACAGTAAAAATAATAAAAAAAAAAAACATTTAAAAAAAAACGAATATCTTACGGCAAATAAAAGCTACACTTCATCATTGCTCCTGACTGTTCTGCCTCTCTTTATCAACTTAAAAATCTATCCAACGGAAAATATCTAAATGATTCATTGAAGATGTCTGTGAATGCAGTGCTAACCAATTCATTTATAATCGGTTTTATGAATGGCAAACCAATTGGCCACATACTATTAATGACGCCATCTGCCAGATTGTCTAATTGCTCACGACCCTCTGCCAAGAAGTTGCCGATATGCATTTTCAGCCCACCAATGCGATCAACTTCAATGTGAACTTTTAACAGCGAGCCCGGTTCGCCCAGTCGTCGTACACTCGTCGTTTGACTATAATCGTACAGAGTCATATTCCAGAAGCCACGACGCTTTAGCGGTGTACCCAAGATACGACCCGAGAATTCATACCAACCCTCTAAACTTTTCTCGGGGAAATATTGTGAGTAAATGATGCGTTTATTATCATAATCGGTACGATATTTTGTAACTTCTGACCGTGTCCAACCGTATTCGGATATGTTGCGCAATATCAGCTTAAAGCCACCAATGCCATTTTGATCCCCGCGCCGTATCTCAACGAAAGGTGAACGATGTGGGTCGAAAGGTCGTATATTATAGTTGGGTACACCTGAAATTATTCAGTTTTATGTACTTAATTGAACAAATGCCTTAACATATATTACCTGTCGGAAAGAATGCCCGTAAATCATTGCAAACATCTTTCATGCATGTATCGAATTCTGCAGTCGCTATTTTACACTTGCCCAAGAGGCGCGTAAGATCATCATCAACTGACAGTTGACCTTCCGCCAGCACTGTGCTCACGCTGAAGCTATAGCTGCAGATGCTGAGCATTATAATTGTAAGCATTGTAGGTAAATAAGTCATTTTGTGAATGGTTGAAACTGTTATCGTTGACTTGACACTGATGCTGTGGTTTTTGTTGCTACGACTGCTGGACACGTTCCTCATTGTTGCCTTCTATTTTTAGTTTTAATTAAAGGTACACAATTATGCGTTGTTTATTAAACTGAAAATACTTTGAAATATGGTAAATAGCGAGTTAAATATTTTAAATACTTGTAAGAGTTTTATAATTCATTAGAAAACAAACGCTGTGTGTAAAATGCAACATTTCCTTCAAAACCACAACCACATTATGAAGTTTGCTAATGTTCAACATCACAACAAATTTAATACATAAATAAAGTAAGCTGCTCCATTACAAATTGCTCAAGCATAAAGACACAAAAGATTTGGATTTGCAAAATTAATTTTCTTGTGCGTTGTGATACGTACTTAAACGTTTTTATTACGAGTATCTCATATTTTAATTCTACTACATACATTTGAAGCATGAATAATTTCGTAGATGCCTAAATTGATTTGTTATTCTGTTAAGCTAAGCACTTTGTACCATAGGTTTCTTTAGTCAAGACAAACTAATTAAATTCTGCCGTGGCACTAATGGCAAGTTTAATCCATAGAATTGCATTCTATGCTTCATATGCCGTTAAGCTTCTTTATTGAAACCTTCTAAAAAGTGAAGTTTTCTCTAATTCTAGTTTGTTTTATGTTATTGCTCATTATTGTTTTTATTTTTCGTTTTCATACGTTTTGATCTAATCCCATACCGAATTTCTTCATAAAGAACCTTTGCAAACTTGTTATGGTTCAGTTTGACGCCGGCATAATTGCCGGGGATGGTTCTTGTGATATGGTGTCGGACCAAAACATCCAATTGCCGGTGCCATGACCAGGTTACACTACAAAGACATCCTGGAAAGAAAGATGATGATATTCTAGTCTGAGGAAATCATGCTCTTAAGAAGGACATGTCAGGTGGATAACAGGGCTGAGCATACTTTGGTTTCTCTCAGGCCAACTCAGTCACCGAACTTGAACCCGCCCAAAAATACTTGAGGAGAATTGACGCAGAAGATAGGGTAGGAAGCTTGTCAAAATCAGTACCAATTATCGAAGTTTGTAAAATTAACATGGTATGATATAGATACCAGTGTGAACACTAACCATAACCTAATCTTCAATATGCCAGAAAAGTGGAGAAAATATTCACAATTATACCGGTTAATGATGAAATAAATAATATTATGTATATACTTATAATTCAACAAATCAGCTGGATAAAATATGCATTAGAACTTTTTTTATACACACACACTTATTATTTTGGCCAAGTATTTTCATGAATTTTGTTGATATTTATGGATTTCATATTGTAAGAAGTTAAATATAAATTAGTTTTTCCTTTAACATGATCAAATGTTTTTGTACTAAATACTCGTAGTGAAGGAACCATATCAGCCTATACTTATTTGTTGGACCATATGTGTTAGTCTAGTCTAGTGTTAGCCTGGTCTAAAATGTGGACGACTTGCCAAATCGCGGTATTTGCAGGGCTTCCTCAAAACAGGACGATTTGGTAATAGAAGCTTTTCCAGCCATATCCTTGAAAGCTGCTCAACAAACATTGTCTCGAAAAGATACAAATGTATCCCTAAACACAGTAGGAAACCGCTTGAGAGAGTTCCACGTCCAATTTTAAGCAACAACGGTGAAACCCTTACTAACCGCAAAACAAATAAAAGCTGCTGAAAATTTACGTATGATGATAATTGGAGTGGTCGCTGTAGCGTAGTGGTAGTGCGTTGGGCTGCTACGCAGAATGGCCGGGGTTCGAATCTCGGCACAGGCAAAATCAAAAAGTAGAAAAGATAATTTTTCTACACGGCACCACCTCTTGGCAGGCAATGGCAAACCTACAAGAGTAAAAATTGCCATGAAAAGCTTTTCACTTCGCCGTTCGGATTCGGCATTAAACTGTAGGTCCCTTCTATTCATGTACAAAATATAACACGCACAACATGAGTGGATGCGAAAAAGCTCGGCCTAGGCCCTCCATGGGCTGTTGTGCCATTAAAAGTAAAGTAAAGTAAAGATAATTGGTCTTTACATACGAGTCCTCCTTTCGTGGCTGGTCGACTAAAAGCAGTAAGCTGCTCCAGCGATCAGTGAAACATTCAGGAAAGGTTCATGTTTGGGGATGCTTCACAAAACAAGAATTTGCAAAACTAATCATGCTCACGAATAATTTGGATGCCAACTTCATGAACACGATACACCGCCGAGAACTTCTACCATCAGCCGAGATTGGGTTCTTCAAGAGGAAAACGACCCAAAACATGAAAGCCGCTTGTGCAGCAGTTGGAAAGAAGAAAACGCTTTCCTAATTTTATTGGCCTTCTCAGTTGCCAGATCAAATCCGATCGAACATGTTTGGCCAATAATGAAGCTGAAACTAAAAACGACACCTTAGGGTAATATGGTGAAACTTTCCACCGTCGTATGCTGCAATATTAATATCAGTAGTTGCGCAATAAATAATTTATTCTTTTAAAATGTTGTGGACCTTACTTAAGAAAGCTTTATTTTTGCAATGACTTAAGCCGACAATTGTTGAAAGTAGTGTGCATAATTTAATCATAATTTAAGTTCTTCTAATCGTTTCTTTTTACTATCTAAGTACAACTCAGATATATCTTAGTGTATCCGAACCTCATATCGAGAATCTGAATTTGTCTCTGATATCTGGATATACATATGTACACATACATAAGTATACATATACATATATACGAGGTATGATCAAAAAATAAGCGTTATTTTCAAAAAGTATTTATTTATTCATCAACAACTATCTTGTCCCCTTCAAAGTAATCCCCCTCAGATATAATACACTTATGCCAGCGTTTTTTCCAATCCTCTAAACACTTCTGAAACGCGCTTTTTGGCATCGCCAACAGCTCCTGTTTCGATTTTTCTTTTATCTCCTCAATCGTAGCAAAACGCTTTCCTTTCATCGGTGTCTTCAGTTTTGGGAAGAGAAAAAAGTCAGCGGGAGCCAAGTCCGGTGAATACGGTGGTTGAGGCATGATAACGATTTTGTTTTCGGCCAAAAACTTACGCACAAGCGACGTTGTTTTTGCTCAAAATTTAGTAATTTTCGAACAATCTTCGCTGCCACACGTTTCATGCCTAAAACATCCGTAAAATTTTGCTTGGCATGAGCCGAACGATATGCCAACATCATCAGCAACCTCTCTGATAGTGATTCGACGATTATCCAAAATCATTTTCTTCACTGCGTCAATGTTTTCATCGGTTGTTGACGTGCTCGGGCGACCAGGACGAGCATCGTCATTGACATCTTCTCGGCCTTCTTTAAACCGGTTATACCACAATTGAACTTGTGTTCTGCTCATAGTAGACTCGCCAAAGGCCACAGTCAACATTTCAAATGTCCTTGCGCATTTAATTTCATTTTTTACACAAAACTGAATACAGTTTCTTTGATCCATTTTTTCGAATAGTAAAAAATCGAAGAGCACACCAAAACACGACTAACCTTTTTATCTGTCAAAAACAAACTGCCAATCCAAAATGGTTGGTATTGCCAACATATATAACAGACATTTGTAGCAACAGCACAAAAAAAAAAATGCGAAAATCGAACATACGTAACTCACGAAATTTGAAAATAACGGTTACTTTTTGATCACACCTCGTATGTATGTATATTTAAAAACATTAGTCTGAAGACGTAGGCGTTTTTAAGTGTGAAAATGCAAACCACTCTCATCAAACGTCAAAACAGCATAGTTCGTTGCATCTCTGCACTAGCGTATCGAAGGGAAGATGAGCTTTATCCCCAAACTTATTTTTGTGTAGAATGATAAAATTATATGCAAACACTTTCCACAATCACTTATTAATATAAGTACAAAGACTCGATATTGGTCATGGCTGAGAATTCAAGAGTTTATGTTGACAAATTTAAGTTGACCTTGTTGCACGAATGTCTTTACAAGTTTATAGCTGATCATCTTAAATAATTTATTTCGTAATTTCCCAGATGATATTAATGATATTTACATTGAAGTCGCTTAACCTTCCGTTGTACATACACTAATGGACAAGAGTGCATGTTGATTTGAGCCCGTGCTCTGTTACATTAACCAACGCAACAAATGACTATTGAAAACAATTGAAATACTTATTTAGCTATATCTCAATACTAACTTAATTATGAATATTCAAGTAGGTTATACATAATTATTTATGCATGCTGCATCATTTATTTTTTGAAGCTTCCTTTAATAGAAAATTCTAGATAGACTCTGTTTTAATGAACAAATCTCTTTCGCTTGTTAAAGGAAACTAACGTTAGTAAATTGATTTTGTTGATTATAAAATTTTTGTTTGCCATTCATTTCTTCAAATTTCGATTTCTACACTATTAAAAAAAGTAAATTGCATTGCACCAATAAACAGACAACAGCAGCAAAACATATGTTGCACATGCGCAGCACGCAAACGCATTTACCATAGTGCAAGTGGTTGTGAAATATCTATTAATTTGATGCATTTAGATGTTAATTTCTTAACACTGATATATTTAAAAGTATGTCTTTTTCAATAAAATGTTATATATATGAAAAGGCTTTCTATTTACATATGTACATATGTAAATATTATTTAAACTTATGTAAAACTATGAGAAATGCTTCGTACTTTTTCGTTTTCCTTTTATTCTTTAGAGTTGTTTATTTTTCGTTTCTTGTTTAACTTTACGATTTATGTCAATAGCGTACACAAAAATCGACAGCAAACTGTTTGGCGCACGATTGCAAACTGTTTGTAAAGCTGGGATTAAAAATCTCTTGAGCACCAAAATTCAATATTTCTACGACCAGAGCTGGTCATAGTTAATCAAGCAAAATGTTTACCAAAAAGTTAACGTTGCGTTAACTTTTGAAAAACAAAAAATAACGGAAGTTAACGTTAACTTTTTGAATGAAAAAATTCAAAAATATTTAGTTTCTTCCAAAAACACTTGAACAAAAGTGTTACGATTATGTATAAAGAACAGACGTGCAACTGCAGCAGTGTAGGCGAAGCCTGTGTTACATTTGATAAACAAGTTCAACAATACTTTCTCGCCCAAAAAGGCAGCATCTGTCAGAAATTCCGTGGAGTTCCGCGTCACCTAGTCATTATCTAAATCATGGATGACGCTTTGAAACGACCTGTTTTTCTGCTGGCATTGATAAAATTATCAGCATTCTCGTTATTGCTACTTGTGCTGCACGAAATATCGGACGAGGTGATGGCTTCCCTTGACCGTACGCATGAAGAAACTTAACGGAAGTTAATCAAACCGTTAATGGTTTTCGAAATTAACGTAAGAGCTACCTAATCGTTAACCAAAAATTTAACGCCGTTAATTAACGATAAACGGATTAACGATTTTCTGCCCAGCTCTGTCTACAATTGTTCAACAAACCAGTTGAGTTTGAAGATATTTACGTATGTAAGTACTTTGCAATTGTTATAGTATTTTCTTGTATGCAAGCATGTGCAATGACGACAGCGAGCTTGTTGAGAGTCAAAGCTAATGAGCGCGAGCAAAGAGCTTGCAGAGTATTTTATTTTATTAATGTTAAATAAAAGAAAAGGCTTGCAATTGAATTACACAGTTATAGTAGATGGTAGTGCGCCGGGTTCAAATAACGGCACATGATAAATCAAAAAGTACGAAAACAACTTTTCCACACGGCACCACCTCTTGACAGGCCATGGCGAACCTATAAGAGTAAAAATTGCCTAAGAAAAGCTTTCCACTTCGCAATTCGGATTCGGCAAAAAACTGTAGGTCACTTCCATTCATGTACAAATATAACAAGCACAACATGAGTGGATGCGCAAAGCTCGGCATAGGCTCTCCATGGGCTGTTGTGCCATTAAAAGAGAAAGTATTCGTTTGCATAAAACATCATAAGAGATATTTAATTCAAATTTCGAACTTAATACCCGTAAAAATGGTGGACACTATCAAGACGATGTTTTAAGAAACTTTCTTCGAAATAGCGAGCATGTGTGTACATATTTGTACTGAATTTAGCAGGCGTTTTCTGTGCTGGCCACGTTATGCGAGTTATTTATCATTGAAGTTCTTATGTTTCATTAATTTAAAAATAATATATTTAAATATGAAGATGTTGTGCGATTTACGCATTTTTGTAAAAGGTGGTCCATCTAACATTTGGAATTTGAACTACTGGTTAATTTGAGTGATGATATGATATTAACATCATTGGCACCAACGCTCGAGCAGTCAGTGCAGCATTCTCCAACCTGGAAAGTGAGTCTCGGCGAGTGAGTCTAGTGGTGAACGAGGACAAAACGACATACCTCATATCAACAATCAAAGAGTCACAGAGTCTTGGACAAAATGTCTCTGTTGACAATTATACTTTTGAAGTCGTCAAAGATTTCGTATATCTAGGATTCAGCATAAACACCAACAATAATGTCAGCCTTGAGATCAAGCGGAGACTAACTCTTGCCAACAGGTGTTACTACGGGCTCAGTAGGCAATTGAGAAGTAGAGCCCTCTCTCGACCGACGGAAATAACGCTCTATAAGTCCCTCATCCTTCCCGTCCTAAGGTATGGCGCAGAGACGTGGACATTGACCATCAATGATGAGAGGCTGTTGGCTGCTAGGAGCGTTCGAGAGGAAGATACTCCGTAAGATCTACGGTCCAGTATGCGTGGACGACGTGTATCGAATAAGATGGAACGATGAGCTATATGAGCTGTACGCCGACACTGACATAGTCAAGCGTATAAAACTCCAGCGGCTTCGCTGGCTGGGTCATGTTGAGCGAACGGAAGAAAGCGCTCCGGCTAGAAGGGTGTTTTATTCGAACCACGGTGAAGGAACACGCAGAAGGGGACGTCCTAATCTCCGTTGAAAAGACCAGGTGCAGGGCAACCTGACTGCACTTGGCCTTATCAACTGGCGCCAGCGCACGCATAGCAGTGGTGACTGGCGAAGCTTCATAGAGGCGGCCAAGACCGATCATCGGTTGTAGTGCCAGCTAAGTAAGTAAGAAAGATGTTGTGCGATTTACGCATTTTTGCAAAAGGTGGTCCATCAAACATTTGGAATTTGAACTTTAAAAATTTATTTTATATTTGCGGCTACCCAAATATGCGATATACGCTTGAACAAAGTTAGGTAATACTAAAATTTCTTGCAAAATTTCTTCTACTGAAAGTGTAAGAAAATTACGTTCACGCAATTTGTTGATCAATTTGTGAAACGTCTTCGTGAAACTGAATCTTTATTGGATACAACAACACGTTTGCTTACTCTTATAGCGCGCACAACCTAACCTTTCATCGGTATCGATAAAGGTCACTGGCGGATAGCGGATAGCTCCCATCTTACCTTGGTAATGAAATGAATATACCCAGGTACTTAGTTCTGAAAAAATTACACGCTGTAGTATTCATGCCAACAACTGCTTTTTCTTTTCTTAATTTCGGGTTGAAATCTAGGCACAGGCAAAAATCAAAAAGTACATAGGAAAACACTTCACTTCACCGTTTGAATTCGGCATAAAACTGTATGTCCCTTCCATAGTTTATAAATTTTAATATATTGAAGTGGAGATGTGCCGCTATAATTCTTGCTATTTCTGTTAAAATTCTGATCAGAGATCTGAGGTAAAAATTAAAAACTGCTAATAATTCACTACTCTATACAAAAAGATTGCTAAGTATTAAAACCCTTGATACTTAGTTGTGGTATGTCTATGGACCCTAACATAGCGTCTCGACTAGCTACAATTCAAGACAATGTACATGTTGATGTCAGTGTAGCTGGTACTTGGCAAAACAAAAGTCGGCAAAAAGGCATTTTTTGATAAGGTATTTCATTTTATAAAATGGCTTTGAACAGCAAACACAAAAAGATGCGCTTTCGTGCAGTTCAATTTGGCTCTTTTATACTTTTCGCTTTGATAATTCCACAAACATTCATATTCGCGGTAAATATTACGAAATAAATTAATTATATATTTTCTATTTCATTTTAGTTGCACCATTTCTACATAGATTGTCTGTTCTTTTTTAAGTTTTTAAGACAAAAAAAAAATATTTGTATTTACATTCACTCTATGCTCTATAGTCAACGCCCCGTGGAACATAAGAAACAGTGAGCTGCACCGTGACCTAAAGGTGCCTACTATAACTGCAGAAATAGGCAAATTGGCAAGATCTCATCATGAAAAACTACGCCAACACTCGAATGAAGAAGCTGTCAAGCTACTGGATACAAGAAACTTGCGGAGACGACTACATCGCACCAAGCCTTATGAACTGGTGGACAACACTCAATAATGTTCTTTAGAATTTGTTGATACATTCTCTAAGCATTCAATGTAAACAGCTCGTTGGTCACATATGACCAGTCGCTGTGATAGGAAATGTGGCTAATTATTAACTTACTTTTGTTAATTACTATTATTGCAATTCAATAAAAAAAATATTTGTATTTACATTCCCAAATTTAGATTTTTACTATTCGCATAACCCTACTTTGAATTATGGCTAGTGGAGACACCATGTAGATTCTATGTGAAACTTTTGTGGCCACTATTCGTAACTTAACCTTACCCCCTCAAAGTAACCTTCCTTCAGAATTTATGTATATTCTAATAAGGAACGTACTGCATGACTTCCTTTTAATTTATAATATTTATGGACAAATTCAAACCTTTTAATTACGCTTCTTGCATACAAAACTACAACAAAAACAAAGTACAACTTTTTATTTTTGCCAAATTATAAACGCGTTTTAGTGCCATTGAACGCGCTATGGTGATAAATGCCTCACGAATAATAGCTTTGAAGTGCTATTGCTGTATAAACTTAAGCACATAACTATTGTGCAGGTTTACTTGTCTTGATTTAATATACTCGTATTAACATGCACAACGATTTACTGTGCACTACACCATAAGTTTCTGTTGAATGCATACATCCGGGAATTTTTTTTAGCACTTTCAGATGAAGCAGAAAGTTAAAAAGACAACCATGACACTTAATGAGCTACTGGTCTCATCAAACAGTCATCAATCCTTTGCAGCAATAGCATTGTGACCAAAAACACAGATAATAACATATAACATGCTCATTCGCAGCAATTGGGGCAATATAAAGGAAGTCAGCTTAAGTGGTCCAACTCAATACTGTTGTCCTTACCGGCAAATTGAATGCAAATATTTCGAGGTTCTATCAATCCTACCCAACAGGAATGAAATTATACTGACTTGAATTCCCACTCATGAAGTATTTAATGGTAATGAAAGAGCAGAAAGAAAGATGTGGCATCAAGTCACATTCATAAAAGATCTTAAAGACTATCTAAAGGATTCATAAACACAATTAACATAACTGACGAAACACACTCGAAATTCGATCACTTTTATTCGAATTAACCTTTTTACCAGTACTGCACTCTTAATTACTCTGAGTTGAATTGAGGCAATGCGATTCCTTTATTTATACATTCATTTATTTATTTTTTTTTTTATATACATTCAACACACAGGGTGTACCCCTCTGAATGCAGAGCATTGTTTTGAATGGAAGTAGTATTGATGATAGGTGGGAGGAACAACGAGGGAGAATGAGAGAGTGAATGCAATCGCACAGGACACCGATAAAGAGATAGACAGCTATTGTGGCAAATGTTATGCCTTTATCACAAAAAACTTCAATAATTAATTAATTATGTACATACTCGTAGTTTTAATTTCAATTTATGTTAAAAATAAAAGGTAATTTGTACAAAAATTTTTATTTCATTATTTTTAAATTTGTTATCTTTAGGAGGTCTACCCTCATTTTTAGGATTTTTACCTAAATGACTTGTTACCCAATCTCTAATTGTAAATAATCAATTACTATTAATAACTTTATTAACAGTTATAACTTAATTACTTATGTTTTTCTCCTTTTTTACTTAATTACTATCAGCCTAGTTACAAATAATAATAATAATAATAAGTGTAGGGTAACTAATATTTGTACACGACCGAATTTTGTACATACTCTTCTTGTGTTTGTAATTAATACCAAGTTCATGATATTGTAATAAATGTAATGAAATAATTTTAGTTTCTAACATTATTTTTAACTGAGAATAGTTGATAGAATCAAGTTCGTTCCCTAAGTCTTTTGTTTTGCAAGGGGTGAGAAATGTTTAAGTTTAATTTAAAACATAATTAAACTTTTAAGTATGGATAAGTATTCATTTATTTAGTATGTATGAATAAAGAAATAAGGTAATAAGGTAAATGTTATAATAATGACAAAGTAGAGATTGACAGTGAATTGAAAATATATTTCGTTGCTTATAACTTTTTCAAGTTGAAATTGCTTTTGGTTATTTTATTTAAACATAGAAATATTAAGTAAGCTGTTGATGTAACGGAAATGAATTCCAGCATTATTCAATCTCTTTTTTTTTAGCAATTATAACTTTGAGCTCTAGTATATATAAAACAACAAAAAGAAATCATGAAAATTTACTTTTAAAAATGTCTCCATAACTTGGTTTATTTACTGATACTTTCACGTATGCACATTAATTTCATCAAGGAAATGTATAGAAACCAGTTTTCAGATAAGTGCAAAATCATTACCATCACAAAAATACAACCACTTCTGCAGAAGCTTTAAATAAATATATTGCACCAGGCATTTACATTTACTATGTATGTATATTATGAAATTTACGAGAAGCATTTGCTCAAAAAATTATTATTATTTTCTCAACTTAATTTGCCCAATTCTTTGTTTTCAAGTGCTTAAAGTAGTTTAGTAATTAAGTGGGTGCTGCACGTAAAACTTATCGCGTTTTTTGTGACTCCAAAAAAGTAGTTCAAGTTCAAAGCAACCTGATGGATCATAATAAGATGTGGTAAGTGCGATATAATTAATGAAAGTCAATAAGAAGAGTATGAACTGCACCGAAAGCTTTTGTTATTCTAGTCTTAATACATAACAATATTTATCAATGTATTACAAGTAGGAGCTTAAAAGTGAAAAGAAAATGAGTTATTGTCAAAATGATGATAATACGGCCAATTTTTCAATAACATTTTGCACCACTGCTGCTTTGTTTGACTGCTGGATACCGAAATTGAGATAAGGTATATTTTTATGTAGTATGACCTAATTTTGACTTCCAATCGAAAACATAATCTTCCTCACATATCTTTATAACATTATATGAAGGATTCCTTTTTTTACCATCAATAAAAGTAGATGGAAAAAGTATGATACCAAAATCTTTCATCGATAAAATATTTATTTATTTTAGTAAAGGTCACCGTTCTATTTATCGCATAGGTACACACAATTAGAGGAATCAAATGTACAAAGTTTTTCTCCCTCTTGTTTTCAGAAAGCTAAGGAGAAAATAAATACGATTGAGAATTGTTACGTCCGGTTTTCATTTAAAGACTAACTAAACTAAGTTTAATCGAACTATAATTTTTAAAATAATAGTTTTGGTGATTGGTGTGCAAAAAGGTTTTAATCTTTGAGTTAAACAATAAAAGATAGAAATTGTCGTAAATTTTGGTGTCAACATTTTTTCTGGCCCCATGTTATTTTCAATGGATGCTCAAATTGTTTCCTATCTATATATAAAAAAATGAAGATATGATATGTGTGTGATGAATGATCTCGGTAACGGTTCGATTTTTTTCAAAAATTCAATTTTGATGTTAAAGTATATGCTTTTCTGACGGACATAGGCTATTTATCCGCCCACTGCCACGCCCGCAAAAAGATTAAATGCCTATAACTTTTGAACCCCTCAACGCATTCACATCAAATTGAAAACACATTCATTTTTTAACGAAATCATTTGTTTTGATACAATTTGCTTATCTTTCCCAAATTGATACAGTTTTTTTCGTTCCGTGTAAATTAGCGAGCCGCGCATAATTTGGAATTGAAGATTTTAGATTTTTCATTATTTATGAATTTAATTGTAAAAGCAGAAGTGTTTGGTGAAGTGCACTGCTGGATGCACTCAATTTAGTGGCAGAAACGTGGCAGTCAACCAAATTACACCAGATGAAATTGAGTAACGAGGCGGTGTGGCGCATTTTTTCATTTTCGATACATGAACGTTGCCCAACCGTGCAGCATTTAGCTGTTCATCTTGAAAACGGACAGCGTGTGTATTTTACCTCGGAGAATGCAGCGCAAAGAGCGGAAACGATGGTGTAATTACACAAAAGTTATCCGTCAACGTAATCAATCCAGTCTCATCAACTGGCATTGCACCATTTTCAATTGTCATCAATTGCTTTGAAAATTCAACAGTTGATGCATCATTTTGCAATTGAACACGAACATTTGTTGAAAGAAAAGATATTTTTACATGTCACCACAAATACGATGATTTCAAGCAAGCATGTATCTCATCGGCAGGGGTTGATCTTGGTATAATTGGAAATTTCCGGAATATCTCTCATTGTAAATGAATTAAATTATGCTATACAATCCAAAATACCTGGTTTTTTGGTTTCGAATAGTCTATTGATAATGCTACCAATGAAGAAGATGCGGTTAACTATACTATTGAATTCTTTGGATTTACCCGGATTACCGCCGCGTAACCTGAAGGTTCCTTGAAAGTCGGTGTGACTATTGTTATGCTTCGTAATTTGAATCAACCGAAACTTTGCAATGGTACGAGGCTTGCTGTGAAAAAATTAATGGTCAATGTTATTATAGCAACTATCTTCATTGGAAAATTCAAAGGTGAAGACGTGTTAATACCACGAATTCCGATGATTCCAACCCAATTGCCTTTCAAATTCAAACGTGTACAATTTCCAGTGCGAGTTGCATTCGCAATTACCATTAATTAAGCGCAAGGTCAATCTTTGGAAATTTGTGGTATCAACTTTGAATATCCAGTACTTTCTCATGGACAATTATACGTAGCCTGTTCACGTGTAGGCAAACCATCAGTATTATTCATTTATTGCCAAAATAATAAGAAAACTAAAAATGTGGTTTACCATAGAGTTTTACAATAAATATAAACTTTAAATTTAAACTGCTTTGAATTACTTTTTTAATTATGCACAGTGAAACGTGCATCGAGTCCGCTAGTACACTATAAAATAGAGCATTAAATTGTGTTTAATTTTAGTAAAATGTCTTGCGAAATTAAATTTTTTAGTGGAAAGAGGAAAGGTTTTCAAATCGGAGAAAAAAAAAGATTTTTTAAAATTTATCATTAATTTTGGTTTCGTTGATATTTATATTTTTAAAATAGAAAAAAAAATTGTTTTAATATAATATGGTAAGTAATATGTAAGGTAATTCGTGATAGGAGAGGTACAAACAACTAAAAAAAAGTCGGGGTAGGGTCTTGGCCAGCTTCACACTCAACATCATCTTCCACTTGTAAGTAATTAAGTAAAAATAAAATTAATGAAAATGGGTTATTTTGTTATACCATTAAATGAGATGAACATCTATAGTTAGAAAAGCTATTTTATTATATTAGAAAAATATTAAATATTAACTGATTAGGAACTTTAATTTGTAATGGCCTGATTTGGATAACTTTTGTCCAAGTTTTCTATAAATTTAAGTTTTTAGAAACTTTTTAATGGTAGATTTTAGTAATGTTGCTCCATTGCATGCAGGTTAAACTGTTTCTGCTTCTCTTTTTCACAATTCTTTTAGCGAAAATGTAGTTTCCATTTGCCTCCCAAGTCATATTTTTCTTTCAGCTTTATGAAAATGTGCGGGGACCCAAAAAAAAGATATATGATAACATTGCATACTTCAAATATTATATTGGTGCTCTAATAGACTGGTTTAAAGCCTATTTGCAAATTTCTCAGCTGTTTGTTAAAATAGTACCTATATAAATATGTATGTACATAGATACATACGCTACCTTAATTTGGTAAATCCCTAACATAATTTTTAAAATTTGTCAGAATAATAAAAAAAACATCACAAAAACACTTTTGACATTTAAAATTCTCAATCATGTTTTAAAAAATGTTTATTTATGATCCCATTCTTGGCAGGGCTGTAGATGGATTCGCTGTAAAGTTTTTTATTAGGGCTATAGCAAATATAAATGTAAATATCAAAAGCCAATTTCTTGGATTTTGTCAATATTTTTTATAGTATTTTGGCAAACTTAGGCACACCTAAGCTTTTGAATTTTGTCTCATTCATCCAAAAAAGTGTCCAAGTCAACTTAGGCAAAAAAACATAACTGTTTTTCTCTGTGTAAAACAAGTTAAATTTTCTACATAAAATGTCATAGAACTAACTATGCTTTAAATCAACCAATCATAAGATCTCTTAATGAATTTAATGTATCAGCATCGGAAATTGAATTAGATTTTTGTATGCCTAAGGAGATGTTTAAAAGTATAATTAATAATTTTTACTTATAATTCTAAGCTTATTATATTTAGTTTGTGGTTAATACTATTTTAAATCTGGCCTGTAGAGCTTTGTATCACTTGGCTTAAATAAATAAATAAATAAATACTTTCTACACCAGTTTTACATTCAAGCAGTGCATAGAGTTCATAGAGTATGTAGTAGACTTTTGCAGGTGAGACCGCAGTACTAGCGGTAGATGAACCCCCCTTAAAAGCTGCTATCCTTATATTTTAATAGCTTATAAAGGTTAATGAAATCCGTCCGAGCACATTTATCACCAAACGTGCTAAGTCTCCAGTTAAGATAAACAACATCCAAATCCTCCAGGCAGACACTGATTAATAACTCGAAATTCATTTCGGCAGGTAACTTACATGACACACGTTTGTACTAAACGCAAAGCTTTAAGTTTACTACAGAGTAAGATGTATTGGCTCATGAACTCGGAATCAGAATTTTTCATGAAATTGCAGAAGCACACTAAAATTGACATGACCTATGAACTATTGAAAGCTTTCAATTTCTTTTCAATCAATAATAATCCATATGGATGCACAACATGGAAATGTATTGTAACTACACAAAGAACTTAAAGTCCTAACTATGATGAAAAAGAAAAGAGACCACATCAACGTCCTTCAAATGCAGAATAACAAACCATCCTAACTTGGTTTCAAATCTTCTTCAACAGCCCATGGAGGGCCTAGGCCGAGCTTTTCGCATCCACTCAAGTTGAATGGAAGGGACCTACAGTTTAATGCCGAATCCGAACGGCGAAGTGAAAAGCTTTTCATAGCAATTTTTACTCTTGTAGGTTTGCCATTGCCTGCCAAGAGGTGGTGCCGTGTAGAAAAATTATTTTTTCTACTTTTTGATTTTGCCTGTGCCGAGATTCGAACCCCGGCCACTCTGCGTAGCAGTCCAACGCACTACCACTACGCCACAGCGACTGGTCTTTTTAACTACTACCAGATAAAAAGCACTGACAGCCAGTGTCGCCTGTTTTTTAGTAATTTAATAATTTATCATTACATTTTTACAGTGTTATAAGTACTTACTCACTTTGTTGGCACTACAACTGATGATCAGTCTTGGCCGCCTCGATAAAGCTTCGACAGCCGTCTCTGCCATGCGCGTGCTGGCTCCAGTTGGCAAGGCCAAGTGCAGTCAGTCCCCCAGTGCATGGTCAATCCAACGGAGAAAACTTCCTCTTCTGCGTGTTGTTAAACCGTGGCTCGAATAAAACACCCTTCTAGCCGAAGCGCCTTCTTTCATTCGCCCAACATGATCCAGCCACCGAAGCCGCTAGATTTTTATGCGCTTGACTATACCAGTGTCGGTGTATAGCTCATACAGCTCATGGTTCCATTCGATAGACGACGTCCACGCATATTGGACCATAGATCCGTGGTAACATCTGTTATCAAGAGTTAATCAAATCAGAGATGCACTGAGAGATGAACATCGCACCACATGACAGAATTGCGGGTACCAACCGCGGATACTTTTTACATGACTCAATATTTGATGCTAGGAAAAATTCGGTATACTTTTCCCATTGAACTAAATTTTTCAAATGTTTAATATAAAGCGCAACCGGTTATTGTAGAATTATCTACACAAATTTAATTTCCGGTTCATTCAATTTTAATCTATTACAATTCAATGCAACACTTACTCGCATATGTTCTTATATTCGAAACATATGTTTACTTTGACATTTAATTTCGAACATAAAAGCGAAACACGCTGGCTGCAACTAAGATAAGATCTGTTTATTTTTAAATTGAAATCAAATTATAAATTGTTTCTTACCTACTGATTAAAACACAAACAAAACAATGGAAGTAGAGTTTAGCAAGGAAAATTTTATTCTACCGGAAATCAAATACGAATGTGAGTATCAGTTGCTTGAGTATAATTGGCACAAATTTCACAATTTCATCATCTCATTTCAGATTTGGATCACACAGCAGATGTTCAGTGAGTAATTCTCCATACCTTCCATTTAAGTCGCATAATTATTATTTACTTTTTACTTTTCAGACTACACTCTTGGGGCACAACACTGCAAGAAGCATTCGAGCAATGTGGCATGGCAATGTTTGGCTACATGACCGAATTGGACTATGTCTCTGTGCAGACTTGTTATCAAATTGAAGCTAAAGGGGATGATGTTGAGGGTTTGCTGTTTCATTTTCTAGACGAGCTGTTATATTTATTTTCGGTCGAACCATTTTTAATTTGTAAGAGACTTGAAATTACCAAATTCGATTTGGAAGCGTTTGAAATTGAGTGTCGTTGTTATGGTGAGCCATTTGAAATAGGAAAACATCCTCAAGGTACTGAAGTGAAGGCGATTACATACTCAGCGATGCAAATTGTACAGGAGCCTGAAAAAAATAATTTCGAAATCTTTGTTATTATTGATATTTGATTAAAGTTTATAACTTAAAACTACGTTTAAGACTTAAGTAATTTGTTGTTAAGCTTAAAGTTTAATTTAATATGTGCTGTTGACTATTACTAAAGTTCTTGTAAACTAAATGCATTCAATATATTTTTGTAAGATAAATAAACTTAACGTTTTATTCAACAATAATGCTAGAAATATGTATATTGTATATTATATGTAAATTAAGACGGACTGACCACATATCTTTTTTCAAAACACAAATTTTTGGAATCTCATTTGGTAACTTATTACACTTCAAAGCAAATCTTTAACTTCATAAAATTATTAATATAATGGAACCAACTTATTTATATAATAGGTAGTGTTTCTCTTATTCAAATCGCGTTGAACAACTAATACAGATTAGACACTTGTGTCAAATATCTGAACGCCAATTCTGTTTTGTTAGTTCAATACGTGTTTGGAACACTTTACTTACTTTACTTTTACTTTTATTGGCACAACAGCCCATGGAGGGCCTAGGCCGAGCTTTTCGCATCCACTCACGTTGTGCGTGTTATATTTATACATGAATGGAAGGGACCTACAGTTTAATGCCGAATCCGAACGGCGAAGTGAAAAGCTTTTCATAGCAATTTTTACTCTTGTAGGTTTGCCATTGCCTGCCAAGAGGTGGTGCCGTGTAGAAAAATTATTTTTTCTACTTTTTAATTTTTTGATTTTGCCTGTGCCGAGATTCGAACCCCGGCCACTCTGCGTAGCAGTCCAACGCACTACCACTACGCCACAGCGACCAGTGTTTGGAACACGCTCCCTTTTAATTACATACAACTCTTAAGTAGCGCTTTGTAATTTAAAATAAATTGTTTCAAGTGGTCAACATATCGTTAATAAATTTGTGTTCTGTGCACGTCCCGCCAATTGCACAAACTGAACTGAACTGAATTTATATTATTATATTATTTCTAATATCTGTCAAATAATCGTTAATTCTATATACGCATACTTATACTTATTGTTACATATTTCATTCATAAATTCCCATGTTGTATATTTTACTGTAGCATTTTTGCTCAGCTAGGCTTAATTATCATAATATTCTTATTATTTAGTACTATTTAGTACTACATATAATATAAGTGAAAATGTTCTTGTCGTACTGGGAATTCTTAAAAAATCAAATAAAATAAAAATAATTTTGTTAGATAAAAATTACATAAAAAACAAGAAACTATTGATGTCAACTTTTGTGAATTTCTATAAGAATGCTAGAATAATGTTTAGCAAAGGGTATAATTGCTTAATTGAGGATTAGCACGTGGGCTGTAGTTAAGCTGCAATACATAATAAAATATATTTCTAATAGACTGATAAATTATGGATTAATTTCAATCAATTTGAATCACCCTGGTTCCCACGCAGGCCTCTAGACAGCCGTTACCAAAACGGGTGTAAGAACCACCAGAACAGTCAGTAGTCTTTTGTCATATCGTATAGTGAACAACCCAAACTTTCATAATAATGCTTCGGCTTTGAACTGCGATAAGAATTACAGTCGCTGAAAGCAATCTAAGTCGAAAATGTATTATTTAAATTGAGTAAATTGAGAATTTTGGTTAAAAATAAAAACAAATAAATAAAATACTTCCCATGCTACTAGCGGTATGAGGCTATGACTAGCAGAGGACAGGAACATTCATTTTAAAATGTTTAATTTTTCAGCAACAAAAACCGCTAACAGTCTCTAACAACCACAATTGTTTTGGGGGATCCCGACTTCCCGACTTCATAAATACACGCCAATTAATTTTTTTTGAGTTTTTGAGATCAGGTCTGTGTTTTTCACATCATTATTTATCTATTATAAGTTTTTTAGGGCAATCAATAATTTGGAAACTAGAGTGTAATGTGTAACATATTCAATGTTTACGAGATTTATAATCTTGTGTGTATCTACTAGTGTCCGAAAGGATTTGGGCTAGGTCCGGGTCGGCCCAAAATCACACGATCGATTCGGGTTTTATCCAAATATGACCGACTATAGATCGAAAGATATTATCATGAAATAAAAAAATTTTATGTGTTTATTTTTCTTGAGTGTGTATCCGTTACATACTAAAGAAAAAACTCTTTCAACTTTTCTGTAAATATTTTAAAACTTAATGAATTATTTTAATAAACTATATCCTATACTATATTTTATGCTTTTGTAAATAAATAAAATTCTATGAATCGTTTTTATAAATTGTAATAAAACTACAATATTGTTTTTATAAATTATATAAAAATAAATTGTAAATTTTTATTTTAATTAATCTTAGCGGCCCCATGCACGTTTGACTGTGCATAATTAGAAAAGTAATTCAAAGCAGTTTAAATTTAAAGTTTATATTTATTGTAAAACTCTATGGTAAACCACATTTTTAGTTTTCTTATTATCTTGGCAATAAATGAATAATACTGATGGTTTGCCTATACGTGAACAGGCTACGTATAATTGTCCATGAGAAAATACTGGATATTCTAAGTTGATACCACAAATTTCCAAAGATTGACCTTGCGCTTTATTAATGGTAATTGCGATTGCAACTCGCACTGGAAATTGTACACGTTTGAATTTGAAAGGCAAATCGGTTGGAATCATCGGAATTCGTGGTATTAACATGTCTTCACCTTTGAATTTTCCAATGAAGATAGTTGCTATAGTAACATTGACCATTAATTTTTTCAGAGCAAGCCTCGTGCCATTGCAAAGTTTCGGTTGACTCAAATTACGAAGCATAATAATAGTCGCACCGACTTTCAAAGACCCTTCAGGTTACGCGGCGGTAATCCGGGTAAATCCAAAGAATTCAATAGTATAGTTAACCGCATCTTCTTCATTGGTAGCAGTATCAATAGACTTATACGAAACCAAAACACCAGGTATTTTGGATTGCATAGAAAAATTTAATTGATTGACATCTTTATCCTTGGCTGCCAAAAATTATGATTTTTGTAGTGCTGTACTATGTTGGGAAATACACTGTCAATCAATTCTTCTTTCGATGGTGTAATTCTAAACAAGTTATCCGGCAACGTAATCAATTAAGTCTCATCAACTGGCATTGCACCATTTTCAATTGTCATCAATTGCTTTGAAAATTCAACAGTTGATGCACCATTTTGCAATTGACCACGAACATTTGTTGAAAGAAAAGATATTTTTACATGTCTCCACAAATACGATGATTTCAAGCAAGCATGTATTTCGTCGGCAGGGGTTGATCTTGATATAATTGGCAAATTGTCCTGACAACAAAATTAATCCTCCACCAAACAAATTGGAATTTTCCCCTAATATCTCTTATTGTCCGTTCCAAGTCTTCAACCAATTTTTTGTGAGCCATGGTGGCCTCATCCCAAACAATAAGTCCAACACGTTGCAACACTTTAGCCATTTTTAGATGTCTTCGATATATTGCATGTATGTTTTTCGATGATTTGCATATTCAAAGGCAACTTGAGTGCGGAATGTGCTGTACAGCCACCTTCTAACAAAGTTGCTGCGATGCCAGAGGAAGCAACACGCATAAATGTTTCATATACTCTTTTTTCCTGAACATTTAACGTATGAATTCAAAGTATTCGAGTCATATTAGTTTTCACGTTCTAACGAACATTGATCAATAACAGTCGTAAATAAAAGCATTCAGCATTATTAGGATGAAAAGTATAAATTCGTCCTAAAGAATCAGTTGAAAACAGATTTACATGGCAATCAACTCGATTCACTTGCTTACGACGTTGAAATTCTTTTTTTGTTGTTGAATTCCATGTAAAATACCTTGGTACTTCTGCATACAATAAAGTTTTAGCAAATTCATCAGTTTGACACAACTTGAAAAATGCTGTCAATGTCGTTTCTGGTGGCGTTTCCGCTCTTTGCGCTGCATTCTCCGAGGTAAAATACACACGCTGTCCGTTTTCAAATTGAACAGCTAAATGCTGCATGGTTGGATAACGTTCATGTATCGAAAATGATAAAATGCGTCACACCGCCTCAATTACTCAATTTCATCTGGTGTAATTTTGTTGACTAAGCAAATTAGAATGTGTGCATGGGGCAATCCACGTTTCTGCCACTAAATTGAGTGCATCCAGCAGTGCACTTCACCAAACACTTCTGCTTTTACAATTAAATTCATAAATAATGAAAAATCGAAAGAAATTCAATTCCAAATTCCAAATTATGCGCGGCTCGCTAATTTACACGGAACGATCGCTTTGTTTCAGAAAAAAACTGTCTCACTTGGGGAAAGACAAGCAAATTGTATCAAAACAAATGATTTCGTTAAAAAATATGACAATAAAAATACATTCCTTATTGATGTGTTTTCAATTTGAAGTGAATGCGCTGAGGGGTTCAAAAGTTATAGGCATTTTACTCTTTTTGCGGGCGTGGCAGTGGGCGGATAAATAATTTTTTTTAAAAATTGAACCGTTTCCGAGATCATTCATCACACACATAACATATCTTAATTTTTATATATATAGATTTGATACGAAATTCTTTTTTTTTTTCAATATGTTTTAATATATGAAAAGATTTGGGTTCGGTTTCAGCCGAACCCTAAATAGCAACCAAACGTTCGGGTTCGTTTTGGTCCAAAAAGTCAGGTTCGGTCGGGCACCAGTACCTACCATAAGCCAGAGAAAGAAAATAATAGTTGTACAATATCTATTACGTAGATTTCTAATAGCAGAGTTAAAATGTTTGTATCACGGCAACTTATGTAAGACGGAGTTTACATCTGCATGAAAATAGCATCAAGTGTCTTTTAGAAAAAGCGTCTTGTTTCTGTTTGAAAGTGAAATTGTAAACAAAAACAAAAATACCTTCTGAAGTCAATGGATTGCCATTTACGAATCTTAAGCTATAATGCAAAGAAAGGTTGAGAAAATGTTAAGTATTTTCTTTTAGTACTATATAAATTTAGCTATTAGGCATATAGAAAAATTCTCACTGGGCATACGTTTTGAAAGATTGGATTAGCATAGAGCACGAAAATTCAATTAAAAATTCAGCACATGTGTAAATTCATATTGACTTTTTTCAATAGGTTTACGAAAGCAACCCAAAATTAATTAACAAAAAATGTTTTTATTTTCTAAAATCGCAATTATGGGTCTTAAAAAAAGAAATCAGTAGAAAAAGAATTTTGTGCGTCAGTGGGACTCGCTACAAAAGTTTACTACTTCAGAACGTTTGGGTTTTCAGGTTAGGTTTGTAAACTTGTAAAAACCAGAGTCCATCATAGACATTACAGGCTTTGCCGAAGGTAGTTTTAACGATGTGCTGATTTATGCAAACGACAGTTCAGTTTAATGATTCTCTGATGCCAGGTGTGCTACATCTGGATTAACTTCATTTTGATCGTTTGCATTTTCAATGTATGCAACGGCCTCCGGAAATCATCATCCCCATCAAAATATTCATACTCTAAGCATGCGAATGTATTTGCTCCATAATTATAATTATAATCTTACCATCATCATAAAAATTACCATCCTTGTAATCAAAAGATTCAGGTTCTATGATATCAACAGGTGGCAAATTTGCCACTTGTTGGCCTGAGAACTCGCGAATGTTATGCGGTTGACTAGAAACTTGACAAGCCTCGACTAGGTTTTGTTTTGCTGATGCGAGTGGTTTTCTTTCCAATGAGGAAAGGTTTTCAGGCAAATTTTCAAGTAAATCTTTTTTCGTGTCTTTCGTTGAGAAGCTGGGAATTCGGCCACCTTAATGACTGCCTGGTGCTATATAATCTAAGGACCTTCGTCGAAACTCGATGAGATGAGTGTTGATGCAATTATTGGCTCTAATGAACTCATTTGCCATTTATGCTGTCTCTCCGCATTGTTGTTTTTCAACAAGTTGCCTCAAGTTGCTTTCGAAATCTAAACTCTCGCGATCTCTCGGAGCTAGGTTTTGGGTTTGGTACACGATAGCAGAAGCTGAATTTTGTTAGGTCTCCATTTTTCGTCGATGTCTACGTTCTCGCTGTCTCTCAGCCGCAGTTTTTGCTGAAGATGTTATCGTAACACAATCGCAATTTGTTTGTGCCTCGCGTTTTTATTTTTCCATCTATACTCGCTCAGCTCTAGAAATTTCTAACCAATTTCTAACTGATGGGCGCGCCCTTTATCAATCAAGTTTGAATCATACACGAATCAGCGCCCTCTATCATTCGAGTTTGATTCATACTCGTGCGTACATGTGGATGCATATGTGCTGTCTAAATTTATGCATCCTCATTTTTTTCATAATTGATTGATAGAAGGCGCTGACAATTTTCGCAGCGATTCTAAAGAAGTAAATTTCAAAATAACTTGACAATTTCGCATATGTTCAATATGTAATATACATTCATACATATGTCCAATCACTGAGGTTTTTCAATAGACTGAAGTACTCGTATAAGAATCCTTTTTGAGCGCTTAAAATACTACTACAGGTGCACTATTCATGCTGTCTCTCCGCAGTGATCATTCATGGAAAAACATTGGAAAAACGATATATAAGAATTTGTCATAATTCAATAACCCATGTTATAACATGAAGAGTTTTAGAAGTGGCTGATTCATATATTTCAAATTTTGTCCTCTAAGTACTTGAGGACTTATACATTATAATTTCCATATTTGACAGTATCGAATCAAAAACAAAACGTTGTTCTACTTTGCCTCATTTATTCTACTTCGTTTTTGCTCTCACTCTAGCTCTCAAACTTGTCGATCGCTACAATTAAAAAAGAGGAAAGTTGATGCTCGGTATGTTTTAACTAGCTTATCAAAAAGAAGCAAAAACAATTTAGCTTTTGAATTGGCATAATATTCGGAAGCTTTTGTTGTTTTAAGGAAAATGACCAAACTACTATTTTAACGTTATTAATAATTTCAAAAAGTATTCTTGAATATCTCCAAACAGGATGACCTCGATAGTCTAGTGGGTAGTGACGTCTTGATATGGTGGTTAATGCTCATACCATATAAACTTCTTATATTCCTTCCCATATGAAGTGAATGAGAAGAAAGTGTTCACGTACAGCTCCTGGTAGCCAATGGCAACACCACCAAGTGATAACAAATTGCCACCTCGCCATTCGGAACCAATGTTAAACTGTAACTGGCGTTACAGTTACAACTATGTGGTATCACAACGAGCCGTTCTGGCCCAAGTGTGTCCTTCTTTCTAATTTATCCTTAGCCGAATTATTCAATATAATCACTCAAAATACATAATATCTACTATTTCTGAGCTATCATTTCATTAAAAGGAATGATATTTGAGTTTAGAGTGTTCATTTAAATATGTTTACAATGGAAGGGCTTTGAACTATACCATATTTACAAGCGTATTTACTACAGAGCTAACTAATTCCTTAAAAGCACAAAACTCGTTAAGACTTACTTTTGAAATGTTAATTTAACTACTTAATACAAAATTTGAGCAAAATTTTTAACAATTCAAAACATACCTAAAATATCGAACCACTTTTTAGTATGGAACCACAAAAATTTGCTCAAAATCGCATATTGTAGGTAGATAGGCATGAGCTTATGAACAAGGGGTGGATACACTCACTCATACTTGTAAGTTTGTTCGAGGATAATAAATGCGACCTCGTAATGCATTGTTTGCATATGTATAAGTATGTATGTAGAAAATAGGTTTCCTACTCAAGCTGATCGAAATTCAAATGCAATTAGTTTTTGTGTGAGTGTGAGTCTTCTTTGTGAATCTGGTCTATGTGCATTTCCCAGATTTCTTTCTGTTCAATAAAAAATGTTTGTTATCACAATTTGTGTCTTACGCTTTTTTTTACCACCTTTTAGTGACATTGATGAAGGGGAAACATTCGGAAATTTTGGAAGATCATTGCACTTTTAATGACCTTGTATTCCTTGTATACTTAGCAATATTTTAGGATTAGTGTACGAAATCTACCCTACAATTACGCAAAAGACAAACAAGAAGAATTCATACTCATAAAACTACAGCGCCCGAGCATGAATACGAAATATATTTTGCCTGACTTAAAAGTATGAATTTAATCATTATTTTTAAAACAATCAAAATTAATTGCAACATTATTAAATATGTGCATACGACATATTGTACATACATTTGTTTATCAATGGAAAAATAGACCATGACTGATACTATCCAAGCAGGTTAACAGTATGTACCTACTCAAATAATGTTAATACAACGAGAATTTCCCGCCAATTTTTAGCTTGTATACGTGAAAATGGGCAACTACAACGAATTCGATGGAAAAGTGTAAAAACAAGAAAAGAGGTAATTACCATTTCACGAAGTACTTCAAAATTTAGTAAGCACGCCACACACACACAAATTTCTCTCCTTTCAGCGAGCACTGATTTTCAATTCATTTTCCGTTCGCATACGAACAGATTCCAATATTCATTCAACTTAGAAGTGAGCAGCGATCGTTATTCGTAGCTTTGCTACCTTTTCCAGAACTTCGAAATTAGTATACGTACTCTGTTTAGTTTGCCAGATCTATTACAAAGTATGTACTATGTTGAGGCCTTATGTTACCTGCTATAGACACGTTCTCACTTACTGACAATCCGGTGATGATAAAATGTTTATAGCAACACATTACGTTGTACAGTGTAGTGTAGACATCTGAATTCATATCTGAAGCTATACTTATTCTTTTTATAGATAGCCTTAAACCATCCACCACATATTCGGTTGTCCGCTTTTGAAGGTATGAGCTTATTGGCCCTATCTATTATATTGAAAATACATAACAACCCTGCGCGGAGCATCCTATACGTAAACTTAAAAATTTCATGGGCTGACCAGTTTGCTCAATGTTATCCAAGATTATGGACATTTAAAAAAAAACTTACACGTTTTGTAAAATAAAATGGTTTCCGTATGGTCGCTGTGGCGTAGTGGTAGTGCGTTGGACTGCTGCGCAGAGTGTCTGGGGTTCGAATCACGGCACAGGCAAAATCAAAAAGTAGAAAAAATTATTTTTCTACATGGCACCACCTCTTGGCAGGCAATGGCAAACCTACAAGAGTAAAAATTGCCTATGAAAAGCTTTCCACTTCGCCGTTCGGATTCGGCATTAAACTGTAGGTCCCTTCCATTCATGTACAAATATCACACGCATAACATGAGGGGATGCGAAAGCTCGGCCTAAGCCCTCCATGGGCTGTTGTGCCATTAAAAGTAAGTAAGTAAAGTATGGGTCATGGTGGTTCTCTACTTATAGTGTTTGTAGCTTTCGCGAAAACAAAGTAATATAATTCTACTCTTTTTCGAGTAAAGGTAATTCTGAAATCAAGAAATGTAATTTATAAATAATAAATTAATTTTGGGGGGTCTGGGGCGTAGGACAAGGTAAAGTTCGTGACAGTCGCAGGTGCGTCCATGGTCGATCCTTGCGCTTCTACGTTTCAAGTCGACACACAGCCTCCTCGTAGCGTCCCCTGGATAGCGATCTGACAACCGTCAGTGAGTTAACTAATGTGTGCGGCGGGCTTCTCCATGGCCTTGAATGAATGGTTGTGCGTCGGGCTTGAAACCCACCACGTCAAAATATTTCACCAATGAATCCTCAAACGAAGCCTCGGATATTTAACCCCCCTAATGTTGACGACTCCCGCAAACGCCCAAAGGACAACGATTTGCTGATATCCACCTGGAATGTCCGAACCCTCTACAGGGAAGGTGCCTCTATCCAGCTGGTGGATGTCCTCCAACAATATAGAGCTGACATCACCGCTATACATGAAATGAGATGGACGGGAGAGGGTTGCTCCAAAAGAGTATCCTGTGATATCTACTACAGCTGTCATGCGTCGAGACACGAATTTGGTGTTGGATTTGTGTTTGGGAAGAGACTGCGTCATCTAGTCTCGAGATTCACGGCCGTGAACGAGCGCCTAGCCACTATCCGCATCAAGGCAAAATTCTTCAACATCAGCCTAATTTGTGTCCATGCCCCGACGGATGAGAAGGATGAAACGACCAAAGATGACTTCTACGAGCTCCTCGACAAAACTTATGAGCATTGCCCCCGCCACGATGTCAAAATCATGTTAGGCGACTTAAATGCCAAGGTGGGCAAGGAGAGTATTTTTGGTCCGACGATCGGAAAATTCAGTCTCCACGACGAAGCCACCGATAACGGTATGAGACTGATCGACTTCGCCGCGGCACGAAACATGACAGTTAGTAGCACCAGATTCCAACATAAAGATATCCATAAGGCCACTTGGCTGTCCCCTGATCAAAACACACGAAACCAGATTGATCACGTTTTGATCGACGGAAGGCACGCTTCCAATGTACTAGACGTACGCACAATACATGGTGCAAACATCGACTCAGACCACTACTTGGTTGCAGCCAAGGTCTGCACACGTATATGTGTAGCAAATCGCGTACGGATAGGTACAAAGAGAAAGCTGGATGTCGAAAAGCTGCAATTACAACAGACAGACGAAGTCTTTGCCAACCAACTTGCAGTCCTCCTTTCGCAAAACACCCCTCAACTTGATGATATATGCGCGCAGTGGAAGCACATTTCCCGCTCTATGCGTACGGCTGCCGAAGAGGTGCTAGGCTACCACCGTCGACGGAGAAATATGTGGTACGACCAAGAGTGTCGCGATGCTACTGAAGCAAAAAACGCTGTTTGCAGAGCCACCCTGCAGTCAGTTGCAACGCGAGCTGCTAAGGAGTGATACAGAAAGATGAGGAGAGAGGAGAAAAGTCTTTTCAGGCGCAAGAAAAAAGATGAAGAAAGACTCGAGCTCAATGATATCGAAATGTTGCGGGACAGGAACGAGGTCCGAAAATTCTTTGAAAGAATAAGACGCCTGACCCCACTACCGTGGGATAAGCCTTCTTAATATGGCATACAAGGTTCTGCCCAGCGTATTGTGCGAAATACTGAAGAACATCGTCAACAAACTGATTGGACCTTATCAGTGTGCCGTCAGGCCTGGTAAATCCACCATCGATCAAATATTAACAGTACACCAAATACTGAAAAAGGCCCGAGAAAAAAAAATCGACACCCACCATCTATTCGTCGATTATAAAGCCGCCTTCAACAGTCGACAGCACGATTAGGGATCACTTGTACGCCGCAATGTCTGATTTTGGTATCCCTGCAAAGCTCATTCGTCTTTGCAAAATGACACTGACCAACACCACCAGCGCAGTGAAAATTGGGACAGACCTCTCCGCACCATTTGATACCAAAAGAAATTAATTTTATTATCTCAGAAAGTAAGTTGTGAAAGTACATATTGGCTCTTTCTCTGCTTTAACGATAGATACTGTCGAATCGTATCTAAATGTTGTCGCATTTTAAAAACATTATTTTTCTTCTTATCTTTTAATGCTCGTTTTATATTTGTACATGAATGGTATCTGATTTATGCCTAATCGAACGGCGAAGTGAAAAGCTTTTTCTTAGGAATTTTTTACTATTGTAGGTTTGCCATTGCCTGCCAAGAGTTGTTGCCGATTGGAAAAAATGGATTTTTCTACTTTTTGATTTTGCCTGTACCAAGATTTAAGCTCCGGCAATCTGCGTAGCAGGCGAACGCACTACCGACTACGCCACGGCGAGCATTCAAACGTACAAAACGCTATTTCTCTTTAGCGATTGAGAGAAAAAAATCATATATATAACTAATTTTCATTTAAAATTTTGGGACTTTGATTGCTCCGAGAGGTATCTCATAATTAAAGTCGCATTTAAGATCAAACCGTGTTTGCTATGTATAGGTACATAGATTGGGTCATATAAAAAGTATTTCAAAGTAACACATGTTTGAAAGGTGGGGGATTTCAGGCTACATTGAAGACAGTGTGTAATTCGTCGGTAGTGAAAAAAGATACATTGATTTGAAAATGATTGAAATATTTGAAGAAATACGATATGTGATGCTTTATTACTATAGAAAACGTAAAACCGCTGTGAAAACATGCCGAAAAATTTGTGTGGTATACGGATTTTGTTCCGGAAAAATTACGATATCAAAGATGCATTGAAAGTCATTGAAATATTCTATTAAATTTTGCAACTGATGAAGCAAGACATAGCAGAGGCACTAGATATCAACCACATGATAGATTTGTGGGTACCAACCGCGGATACTTTTTCTATGACCTAATATTACAACGCGTAATTGTGGTGAGACGGATATTGTATAATCAATAACTCCTGATTTTATGGCCATTCCCCTTTAAAATTACGTTTATTGGAATAGTCACATTTTTGACGTATACGCGCCTCTGTCTTTCACGATATGAAATACAGCAACTTTGCAGATCTCAACACAATCTGAACTTCTTAAAATTAAGTTTAACGCGTTTGTATAATAGCTATGATAATTTAATGCAAACTTTCCTCACTTCTCTTAAAACTAATAGAACTCTTTTAATCTTTTAAAAGAGTTTGCTAAAACCAATTAATCTGAAAATTATTTTAGCTAGTGAGTTTTCATAAATATTTAAACAAGCGTTAAACAATTTTGTTTAAATTATTTTAACATAATTTTGGATATTTATGAAGATTGTGATCCTATGAATTATAATGAATAAAAGGACGCGCAGTCTACGAGAAAGCGTGAAACGCGTGTTATGTCTTTAATAGTTTCAGAATATAAGGGAGGGCGACAAGACTATAGTTGCCGAAAAAAAAGTTACTGTTGTGCTGCTGATGCTGCAGTAAAACTATTTAAACTATAATTCGCATCAGTATCAAATATCGAAGCCGCAGATTTAATAAAATAGAGTACGAAAACCAGAGAAAGTAATGAAAGTTTGGAATTTAAGCCATTCATTTTATAAAAATATTTGAAATAACGTCATACAATAAAAACATAATTCTGAAACTTATAACTACCTATTTAACTGAAATCAGTATACAGGGTGCGCCATCTTTTATGTCGGTATGTAAACACTGAATAATTTTGTTTTTGCTTTTATTGATATATTCAACACCAAGGGTGCACCCATATGAATGCAGAGCATTGTGTTGAATGGAAAGAAGATTGAGAGAGGGAATGCAATCACACAGGACACCGATAACATGATAGATAGCCATTGTGGCAAGTGTTATGCCTTTACCACAATGAACTTCAGTTTATCAGTGTCGACTATGACCGCATGTAGCGCCAAAGGCCAAGCTCTTCGCATCCAATCATGTTGTGAGTGTTATATTCGTACATGACCTACAGTTTTATGCCGAATTCGAACGGAGAAGTGAAAAGCTTTTCATAGGCAATTTTTACTCTTGTAGATTTGACATTGCCTGCCAAGAGGTGGTGCCATGTAGAAATTTTGTTGTTGTCTTTATTTTATTATTATTTTTTCTTTTTTTTTTGCCTGTGTTGAGATTCGAATCCAGGACACTCTGTGTAACAGTCCAACGCACTACCGCTACGCTACAGCGACCATTAACAAAACACAAAAAACATGTTTTTTAAACGTCAATTCAGTAAAATTTTAACGATGAGTCGCTTCACACTGAAACAGCGCGCCGAAATAGTAACGCTGTACATTGAAAATAGTCGTTCAGTTGTGTTAACAAAACGTGCAACAAGCACCGTCTGACAACACTATTTGTCATTTAGTGTTGAATTTTGTTGAGCACGGGACAGTGGGAAATCGTCGACAAGCCCTTCATCAACGCCCAAGACGAAACAGTTGACGGGGATCGATATCGGTGGATGTTGGCTCATTATGTCTGCCAACAAATAAGTATCCAGATTTCAACTAAACGGTGCGCCAAGCCACACTGCAAATCAAACAATGCAGTTTCTGCAACGAAAATTTCCTGGACGTGTGTGTTGTCACAAAATGGCGACATTGACTGGCCACTTAGATCTCCAGATTTGATCTCTCTGGACTTCTTTTTGTGGGGTTATTTGAAAAGCAAAGTGTACGCAAGCAAGCCTCAAGCCTCACCATTGACGTACTCAAAGTAAATAATCGAGCCGAAATCATCGCTATACCGACCGAGATGCTCGAAAAAGTGATGGAAAACGCAGGAAAAATGCCACATTTTGCTTTGGTCAATAACGGCGGCTACTTGATTGATGTTGTATTCAAAAACTAGTCCAAATAAATTGTAAAGGACCAAATTAAATAAAAATAACTCATATATGGAAATCGGTTTTTTTTTAAAGATATTCAATATTCACATACCGACATAAAAGATGGCACACCCTGTATGTCTAAAAAAACGTTTAATGTACATTTACACCAGCGTGAAATATATACATACATAAATATTAAGTATCCTGAGCCCCAAATGTTAATCAATTGAATAGTAACACGAAATAATATTGTAAACACCCATCATCGAAGCAGTGGGAACCTATTGAATAATTGGTCGTTTACAGTGATATTTGTAGCAACATTTCCCATTGTTACAGTTATTGCCACTGGCATTACGTTACTGCATTTGCCTCCTAATGTAAAGAGAGTTTAACTTAACAACAGTCGCATTTTTCCGCGCATGGAAATAAATTGTACTAGAAGAGAATAAGGAATGAGCGGATTCTCTAATATATTCGAATGATTCTTCTTTCTCATTACAGAACGTAGATATAGAATTAACCTCAATTATGGTCTACCTTAATCTATGGAAATTATCAAAAGTTGTCTCTTCTTCACTACTTCTTTCTTTCGTGTAGCCAGGCCCATTGAGTACGAGAAATTAATCACTCAACACTGAATTTTTAATTTTAATTGCTACAGAAAGAAAGACGGGATTATCATATAGTTATTAACTTACAACCCAATAGATTGCTTCTTCTTCTTCTTTTCAATTAACATTTTGGTTGCATTTACGAATGCCACTCATTAAAGTTGTGCATTTGCAAATTAATGCATTCTTATATCAATGATTTATTAATTAAATTTATGGATAGTTTTTCATTGGGTCGTAGGTACTTCTTCTACTGAGGGTAGAGTTAAATTTTGGTATCACATGTTAACATTCTCGACGGATGTTGATTGCTTTATAGCCACCCTAAGTATGTTATTAAAGAATTGAAGAAGCTTATCAGTCTCAATTCTGGATATTTCGGTTACATTTGTGTCCGTCGAATTTATAATAGTTTCCAGTTTGATTTTTTGTACGAGCCAAATGTTAGAGAAATTGGGAGAGAATTTCTAGCTTTTCCATGTTCTTGTAGCTCTTACCGCGTGTGTTATGAGGGGGTTTGGTTGCATGATCTGCTACTGTTCAGTGCCCTATCAAACCCATAAGATCAATATGGAAAAAATTATATTCACTTTAACTTTGCTCAGAGGAGTTGCTATTAATGAGCATGAGGTCTCATTGGCCCCTTTTCCTTCCCTGCCACATTCCTAAGACTTGCAACCCAGTTACGCAGTATCAAGCTATCTAGGATTTAGAGAGGCGAATAACTTCCTACATTGGACAAATAAATTAGAAAAGATAATGCTTAAATCCAAATACGCAGCGAGGTGCATTTTAAATATCAATATTTTTCAACACCTGGATCCTAGAACAGAGATGCATTCTTTGAAGTTTATTGTGGTAAAGGCAAAACACTTGCCACAACGGCTGTCTCGGCTTTATCGGTGTCCTGTGTGATTGCATTCTCTGTCTCATTCTCCCTCCTTCTTCATCACACCAATAAATCTTCGTTCCATTCAACACAGTGTTCTGCATTCATGGGGATACACCCTGTGTGTTGGATGTATCAAAAAAAATAAACAAATTAAAAATAAAATGGAATCTTTGACGTAAAAAATATTATGCATGAAAACTAATTTGTAGGTTTAAACTTAAAATTCTCGATTTGAAAGCTGCACACAATGTTGGAAAGCAAATTTTGTATTTAAATGATATTGCGTTAAAGGACCTCAAATACACAAATCGCTGCAATAAAATCCACTACGAAAAATAATCAACATTCAAAAAATCTATTACTTCGTAATATATAATACCGGAAAGTACCGAGAAAAAAACCTCCTACCTTTTATTATGCAAAATATTTCCAATCTATTACGATTCGAAAATCAGCTGAACAATCAGCTGTGTCAATTGCCAACTATCATCAGCTGTTTCTCTGTCTATCACCCTCTAGCATATGTATGACAATATGGGTGCCGCTATGTATCAATAGTATTTGTTGTCTCATTTTAGCGATATCTTCAGCGAATGAATGAAACAAATGATTTACATTTGACAAGTGTCAAATGTAAACAACAACAAAGGAACAACAACACCCATTAGTTGTTGTTGTTGCGGCTTTTCGAAAATTCAAATAGTTGACAGCAACGTGAAAAGCATATGATTTGTGAAATAATACGAGAGGTAACAACAACAAAGTGCATTCGCATTCAACACGCAGCACGAAAAGGCAATAAACTGCAAATGAACATTGCGGAAACTTTAAACGTATTAAAATAAATTGCAAGTAACTAATTTGTGTTATGTAGAAAGTGACTACATACGAATTCGCATGTTCTGTAAATTGAACATTTTTTTAGATCCAACACGATGATACTTTTCAGCTGGCGCCGAACCGCAGCGACCACGACGACGACAATGAAGTAAAGTTTTTTGTTTTTGTTTTCAGTTTCAATTCGAATTCGAAGCAAACGCAAAAACAACAAACCAAAAACTGAAAGAAAAAATCATAAAATAAACTCGAAAAAATTGTAAAAGAACAGAGAACGTAGTACAAATGTTAAAGATTTCATACCTTTTTTTTGGGCGGGGGGAAACAAACTACTGCACCAGCAGCAAAAGCGTATGATTGGCATGTTGTATGTGTGCAAAGCGAAAAGACGAGACGACAGTGAAGTTTTCTTTTTCTGTTCATTTGTAACTTTCGGGCACCACCAACCTACACCACATACCAAATACACTCACTAATGTGCTGTGGAATCAACTTCAAAATTTTAATATAATCCGGCCCCAAACACAGCAACAACACCAGCGTAAAAAAAAATCAAAGAACACTACAGAAAGCTAAATGTGAAACGCACAAAAGCGAATAAAGTGGGAGAAAACGCAATTAAAAACTCACACAAAGTAGAAAAATACAAATAATTATTAATTAATTTAATAAAGCAAAGAACAAAAAAAGTGTATTAAATAGTATACGTGTTCGTTTGGAAAGTCAAGAAAAGTGCTCAAGTAATTTAACTAGTAATTCGTGGGGTGGGTTGTTCAGCTCCAGTGTCAGTTCCTCGTTTTTCGCTTTCCTTTTCCTCTTGGCAATTACTAGTACCACGAACCACCAAAGTTGCTGCATTTGCTGTTCAATGTGGCGGTCGGTAATTGTTTTGGGCAGATATTGTAATGCATATATACTTTCGACAAGAATAAATAAAGGTAGTCAATTAAATTTGTAAGTAAGTTTTACTTCCTTTTCGATTCTTCCTTATCCGCTGCCCTCTGTCCAGTTACATTGCTCTTCCACTTCCTTCCTGCATACTCTCTACCAACCAACATACTATGTACCTATCTACCAAGTAGAAACAAAAAAATAGAATTTAAATACTCGACGTTTGCTCGGTTTCGTTGTTTCGTTTCGCTTTTCGTCGCCGCTGTCGTCGCAATTGCCTTCTCTGCTTCTTCTTTGCCAGCAGGTAGTGTTCGCTAACAGAAACAACAACAAAAACAACAGCACCGTACTGAAATTTTATTCGTCGTCTTCTGAGAAAAAAAGTCTTTTTCGCTACACATTTTTTTGCAAACGAGCAGATACTATTGGAAAACAGCATTTTAAATATATTTCGCTTCAAGTAATTATAATAAAATTGGTGTCATACGAAAGGTAAAATTCAGGGCAATAAATTGCTACAATTTTGATCAAAATCTATAAAGATTAAATGTACATAAAACGTGTTCAAAGTTTTTTCCACCATTATCGTCGCCGTTGAAATTTTTCTTCACGCGTGTGTAAAAAATGTGTTAAAAATGTGGTTGCTGATTTGGACATCATAGTCAAAAAAGAATTCAGAAAGAAATTTTGTACGTACTGTGATGTTAAATAAGTAGGCAATGGGACAGACAGCAATATGCACACATACATAGATTAGTACCAATGGTGAATGTGCCTAATGTAACGTCAAATTTTAATATTATTAAACTTGCTGATCATCTATGAAAAATTAAATTCCTTGTACAAAATTGATTGAATAAACGACATTCGTTCACTCGTGAACGATCGATGGGTTAGCAGTTGAGGCTAGTTTTCTAGATAATGGAGGGACAATTGTCTTTCCACGAAGCCCTCAAGGTTCACGTTCCGCATCAAACAAGCGAAATTATTTGAATGTGAAATATAATAGTTTCTCTCTTCTTAGTTGCAAGAAATTCGCTTTGCTTTATATGAAATTATTTCTTGAAAATGAATCCAAAAGGCGGGTTCACCGACCGGGAGTTGCTCTCTCCCTTTTTGTTTTTGTTCTTTTTCTGTTTATATGAATTTATTTATTCTAAGTGAGAGAACAGAAAAACTTCATAAAAAATAAATGAGAAGAGAGTTCGACACAGTAAATGCGCCTTAAAGGATCATAGATGTTTTAGTTTGAAGGGAGAGCCAAATTATGTTGCTCTTGTCACTTATTAATACAAATGCTCCTATATGTGTATGTGAAGGAAAGCAGATAACCGTTATCGCTCACTTATTGTACACATACATATACACTTTTAGGTTAGAATGACTCGGGGAAAAGTGCGATCTAATATTTTCTAAGAAAACTTCATAGAAATTCATTCAATACAAGAAATTTTAGAGTTTCCCATATCTTTTTAATAAATATATCGTCCGCGTATTCTATTTCATAATTTGTCAATATCCTCTTATTTATTACAGGTACATAAATTTTTTCTGTATTTTTTCTCTACATGAAAACCATTGAACCAACATGAAACGTATCCTCGATATTGACATTCGCAACAAATTTGATTTCGCTAGAAGATTTATAGATTTTTAATTAGTATGTCTGTTTTGCATATCTACTGAAATCATCCAAGCTTTCTGCAACCTTACGAATCATTTAATGGACATATTACTTTGGATAGGCTGCCGTATGGTGGGATCTATCCACTCGCACCTCTTTACGGCTGATGCAATTGAGAATTGTTTATTGTACATGTTGTAGGAGTTTCTGGAGTCTTCAACAAAATGATTAAAGCTCCGCTTTAATAGTCTAACATGAACGTTGTAAGAGTCTCTGGGGCATTGCCATAAGGTCGGAGTTGTTCCGGTCCGGCTGTTTGTGACTTGAAGGTATCAGTGGATTTATTGGCGGGTTAACTCTGAGTATAAGTAAATAAATATGTCCAAAGCGGTATTAAATTACTTTTTACGAATTTAGTTTCTATTTAAAATTTTTTCAGTTTGGCCCAAATGACTCCGTGCCACTATTTTTTTTTTTAAGAAAGGTTTTCAGAAAAATCTTATATTTCGATGACTTTTCCTGCACAATGGAACATTTACTTTGCCATTTACATTCTTTCCGAACCTTATAAGAATCAGATTATACTCTACTCTAATAATCCTGTTGTGGTCTCAAATACTACCATATTTGTACTAGAAAACTCTGTTTCATCTAAGGATATTTTAATATTCAAAAACCATGAGTGCTTGTACACAGTAGATTACTCCTGTCCACCAGCGGATTAGTGAGGAATTAAAATAAATTTTAGGTTGAGTATACATATGCAAGTGATGTAGAAATTCCGTATTTTTTACAGCACTTTAGTATTACGTCAAAAAAAATTGTTCATGTGGAAATCGGGATATGCGCAAACAGGAATGATTCTGACAAGAATGAAACGTTTGGAACATATTCCTTGTCTTTATATGATCAAATTGAGTTACATTTTAATTAATTTGGGTTCGCACCTTCGGCTTTTCTGCTCGTTAAATTAAAGGAGCATGTTAACTTTGTTTTTTATTTCAACGTTTCGCTGAGTTATTTCCAACTTCTTCAGGGAGATCTTCTTTTAAAATATAAACTTGGATTCTTAAGTCACATTTGGTTTACTTACAAAAAAATGTATAATCAGTTCAGCGACTTTGACATTGGTTTTGTCCAAAATTAGCTATGATTAGTGTGGAGAGGTTAGGTAGTACATTCTTTGTTTCCCTAAATGACATATGTAACTAGTTAAAACCTTGCACACTTAATAAAGTTGCACTAGATATGGGTTCTTTCAAACTGGAAACAGTGCTGGAGGTAGCTCACAATTCTCTTTTATTTTAGAGAATTATGATAGTACTATGAATCTTGACGGCTTACGTTAGTCATTGACTACCACCTCTAACCCATACTACATCGCTTTTGGTGCAGCTTGTTTCGACATGGCACAATTTATGAGGGCGAATGTAACTTTGAACTGACATGTCCAAGTTATCCCCAAAAACCCCGTTTGTATCATCCGCCAGTACACTTTATCCCTTAAAATTTAATGTAAATACATTTATTTATTTTAATAATTAATTTAAGCAATGTAAGTGGTCGCTGTGGCATAGTGGTAGTGCGTTTGACTGTTGCACAGTTTCCGGGCTTCGAATCTCGTCACAGGCAACATTAAAAAGTAGAATAAAACTATTTCTCCACACGGTACCCCCTCGCTCATGGCAGGCAATGGCCAACCTATAAGAGTAAAAATTGTCTATGAAAAGCTTTTCACTTCGCCGTGCGGATTCGGCATGGCCTTGTCCCTTCCATTCATGTGCAAATATAGCACGAACAACATGAATAAAAAAAGCTGCATGCGCTGTTGTGCCATTAAAATAAGAAGAAGAAGAAGTACATTATTAAATATGATATCTACTACACCCCTGGCTTCTAAACCCTCTCCAACACATTGTTCAGATTACCCTAATAAGTACATACATATATTTTAGGTATACATATGTACACTACCAATCTTCCAGAAGAATTTCCTCTCTGCATCCAATTACTTAAATTTTTTCAAGAATTTTGTCTTTTCTTAAAATTTTGCAGATTTGTTACAGATTACTGTGCTTTTTCTGTGTTTTTTCATATATTTTTCTACTTCATTCACTTTTTGGTTTTTTTTGCTATTTTCTTGCTCTTGCTGAGAAAAAGCGCAAATAGAGTAAAACTAAAAAAAAAAGTATAAATATAAATCGGCTGCGTGTAGCGAATATGACAAAACCGATTTATCCGGCATTCGTACAATACATGATTACTTGCATATACAGACCGACACACACGTACGCACTCGCATACAATATACGTTTGCATATGTGTGCGAGTGTGAATGTATTGTGTTTCGCAAAAATGATGATACGAGTACAAACGCAAAACTTTGAAGACATTTGAGCGTTGATTTTTTACCAACATGGCAAAATTGCTACTTTTTTTTGGGATCTTTAAATTTCTGCAAAGAGTAATGTACCCACAAAATATTCTTACACCGAATTTCTTTTACAATGATTCTTTTTTTGTATCAATTCCTTTTCGCTCTTTACGCTCATGCGAATGTAATCCTGGCAGCTTGTTCATTTCTGTGATATTATAATATTCTGGAATTACTTATAATTTAATTTTTTTTTTTTTTTTTTTGCATTAGCACTTCTTTAATTTTAAATCTGGTATCTACTAAATTGTATCTTTTATTTTCTATTTTGCTAATTATTTGTTTTTTTTTTATGTTTTTCAACATTTGACTTTGCATTTTTACTTTGTTTTAGTAACTACGCCAAATTGTGAAAATTTTGTTTTGTAAAGTAGCAGCAGTAAAAAGCAAAAAATATAACAAATTAAAACCGCGTGTGTGGTTGAGATTATTTTAAATTTCTGTGCAACACTAGCGAACTTTATTTGCCCATATTAAGCGTAAGCGCAATATAAAGACAAAAATAAACGAATAACTAATAAAGCAGCGGCAAAAAAATGTTATAAGAAAAGTTTATGTGAACTTTCAGAAATTGAAGCATAAAATTTTAAAGTTTCTTTTATACTTAGAACAGAGATAAAAAGGAAATTTAAAAAATAAATTGTAACATTGGATTAAATTTTTATCGAACAAAAATAAAATCAAAATCATTCGCTAAACTGTGCACCGTGGGATTATATCTGCGCTAACAATTAAGGTAAATATTGTTAAGCTAATTGAAATTCTTTAATATTATGTAGATATTAAATATTCAGAAATTTCAATTTATAATTAGGGAAAATATCTCTGTTAAAATTAGAACATCCGAAGAACATGCGAATATTTGAAAGCAACAGAATTTTACATTACACTTTGAATTTGGAAGTTTCACAATCTTATGAATAGAGCGAGTTTATTCCCTTATTCTCGCTTTATCACTTATAAAAGTCAGTGTTGGCGAGACAAAAAATAGGATCAAAACAAAACATTCCAAGAAATATATTCTTTACATAATAGCGTAGAGCAATGGGGGGGCCTAGGCCGAGCTTTTCGCTTTCATTCGTGTTGAGTGAGTTTCATTTGTCTTTCCAGTTGTTTCTATGTGGAAAGGTTGCCATGAAGTGCTGCCATTTTGAAATTTAAGCGGCTCTATTTTTTCTATCGAGCGGTGGATTTTGCTTTAAAATGAAGGACCATTTTCAAAATAACTTAAAATTTCAGCAAAAACTAATTTTTTGTTGTTGTTGTTGACTTTATTAAAAATTTTAAAAATATCAATTTTTTTTGATATTCGCATAAAAGTAATATCTTATGATAAGGAAACACCTTTGTTTTAATCACAAAAACTGATTTTTAATAAAATTCTGTGGTGTCAACACCTAAAAACAAGGTCATAAGGTAGCATGTTTTATGGACACTTTACCTGTACTCGGACTGCCCAAAACAATGGTGCACTATGGACATGAACTATTCGAACACGCTGTATATTATATATTAACTGAAGTACACTGGCGGTCACGAAAACCGCACCACCTCAAAATAACATGAAAATACGAAAATAACGATTTTTATGTTGGGGAATATTTATTTATTTTTTAAAAAATATTATTATGATTTTAAAATTATGCAAAGTGTAGGGTGGTCCCTGTGGCGTAGTGGTAGTGCGTTGGACTGCTACGCAGAGTGTCCGGGGTTAGAATCTCGGCACAGGCAAAATCAAAATAGGAGAAAAATAATTTTTCTACACGGCACCATCTCTTGGCAGACAATGGCATACCTACAAGAGTAAAACTTGCTATGAAAAGCTTTTCACTTCGCAGTTCGGATTTGGCATTCAACTGTAGGTCCCTTCCATTCATGTACAAATATAACACGCACAACATGAGTGGTTGCGAAAAGCTCGGCCTAGGCCCTCCATGGGCTGTTGTGCCATTAAAAGTAAAGTAAAGTGTAAGAACCGAAAAATATTACTGGAGCTCAAAAACGTATTATTTTTGACTAAAACTTAAATACAAGAAAAAGTCGAAATTTGTAAGAAAATGTAATTTGTTTTTATAATATTCGAAACTACGCAAAGTGTCCGGGATTCGAATCTCGGCACAGGCAAAATCAAAAAGTAGAAAAGAGAATTTTTCTACACGGGCACTACCTCTTGGAAGGCAATGGCAAAACCTACAAGAGTAAAAATTGCCTATGAAAAGCTTTTCACTTCGCCTTTCGAATTCGGCATTAAACTGTAGGTCCTTTCCATTCATGTACAAATATAACACGTACAACATGAGTGGATGCGAAAAGCTCGGCCTAGGCCTTCCATGGGCTGTTGTGTCATTAAAAGTAAAAAAAAGTAAAGTAACCAATATCTATTGGTCTTTAAAGTGGTTTTCAAGAACTAACATCAAGCTACAAAAAGAAAATATCAGTAGGATATTGCTCCTCCTTCAGCCCGTATTACAGCCATTATCCTTGGCGGCATCGAATCAACCAAAATTTGTAGGTTATCTTTGGTACTAACTTCATACCAAACTTTATTTAATGCTAAAATATATATTTTTTTTTATTTAAGCAACTTTGCGCTTTATATTATGCCATAAGTGCTCGATTGGATTCAAATCGGGCGAATTTCCCGCCCAAGTCAGGCGTGAAATTCCGATGTCCGTGAATATTTTTTCAAGCTGTAAAAAAAAGATTTTGCTTTTAGATGTTCTGTTTTTAATTTTATATTCTGTAAGAATCAAGCAAAAGGTAGCATGGAAAATTTACCGATTTTGCACGGTGACAAGGCACAGCATCGTTCTGGAATATTTCGTTCATACTGCAGGATTGATGCTCTTCAAGAGCTGGCACTAAGTTTTCCTTTATGACTTGCCCATATTTTTCAGCATTCATAGTTCCTTCTAAAAAGTACAAAGGACCACGTTAGAGGTTAAATTTGTTTTCATCAGACCAGATGACATTTCGCCACTGCTCCAGTGTCTAGTTTTTAGGCCAAGCTAGACGCGCTTTTCTCATTTTTTCAGTCAACAATGGCTGTTTTGCAGGACGCCTTCCGTATAAACCGGCTTCTCGCAGTCTCCTGCGTACAGTTTCAACACTAATATTTACGCAATGATAGGTTTCTAGCTCGGCCCGAATAGTTACAGCACTTTTAAATCGATCCTTTGTGCTAATATTTTTATAAGATTATCAATTCTGTTACTGGTTGCACGTTTAGGACCAGATCCTTTTTTCTCCTCCAGAGACTCCATAGTATTCGACAATTGTGGAATGTGAGCAACCCAGTTTTTCAGAAATTTTCCTGTAGGAAAGTCCTTGGTCCACTAATGTAAGTACAGCGATTTTTTGTTCATGTGTCAGATGCTTATATTTTGCACTTATTTCACAAGAAACCCTTCTGCTTTAAACAAATGCACTAGAATAACTAATTTCTGTTGTCAACACATTTGGAATAATTTAAACCGGGAAATCCCCTTTATCGTAGCAAGAAAATATAAGTAAATTACCCAAATTATTACATATTAAAAAAATGTTGCCAGTGGTGTGGTTTTCGTGACCGCCAGTGTATATTTCATTATAGCTTATTTATTTATGATTCAGTGCACTCTTTTGATGTACTTCTCCCCTTCAAAATTTTTAAATGTAATTGCACAAAAATAGTACAATTGTACCAAAAATATCATCACTGGTGTGCAGGCTCAATAACTATAAGGTTGCATTAATTTGCAGAAAGAGATAGAATTGGTACTTAGTCCCGCTCCTTAATCATTATTTTTTTTTTTTTTTGTTTTGGAAATTCTGATAGTGGAATAGTAAATTTGTTCGATAGTTTCATCAGAAATTTTAAAACATACAACTTTCTTTAATAATTTATTTCAAACTGAGCTTAATAAAGCACATTCTTTTAACAGGTACACCGCAGCAACAAACGAGAAATTAAATACATAAATTTATTAGTTAATTTTTCATATCTATAAATATAAAAATGAAGATATGTTATGTGTGTGATGAATGATCTCGGAAACGGTTTGATTTTTTTCAAAGATTCGACTTTAATGTTAAAGTACATGCTTTTCTGACGGACATAGACTATTTATCCGCCCACTGCCACGCCCGCAAAAAGAGTAAAATGCCTATAACTTTCGAACCCCTCAACGCATTCGCTTCAAATTGAAAACACATCAATAAGGAATGTATTCTTATTTCATATTTTTATTGTCATATTTTTTAACGAAATCATTTGTTTTGATACAATTTGCTTATCTTTCCCCAAGTGAGACAGTTTTTTTCTGAAACAAAGCGATCGTTCCGTGTAAATTAGCGAGCCGCGCATAATTTGGAATTTGGAATTGAATTTCTTTCGATTTTTCATTATTTATGAAGAAGTGTTTGGTGAAGTGCGCTGCTGGATGTTCGCAATTGAGTGGCAAAAACGTGGATTGCGCCATGCACACATTCTCATTTGGTTAGTCAACAAAATTACACCAGGTGAAATTGAGTAACGAGGCGGTGTGGCGCATTTTTTTCGATACATGAACGTTACCCAACCGTGCAGCATTTAGCTGTTCATCTTGAAATCGAACAGCATGTGTATTTTACCTCGGAGAATGCAGCGCAAAGAGCGGAAACGCCACCAGAAGCGACATTGACAGCATTTTTCAAGTTGTGTCAAACTGATGAATTTGCTAAAACGTTATTGTATGCAGAAGTACCAAGGTATTTTACATGGAATTCAACAACAAAAAACGAATTTCAACGTCGTAAGCAAGGGAATCGAGTTGATTGCCATGTAAATCTGTTTTCAACTGATTCTTTAGGACGAATTTATACTTTTCATCCTAATAATGCTGAATGCTTATATTTACGACTGTTATTGATCAATGTTCGTTAGAACGTGAAAACTAATATGACTCGAATACTGTGAATTCATACGTTCAAGCAAATGTTCCGAAATTAAACGTTCAGCAAAAAAGAGTATATGAAACAATTATGCGAGCTGTTAACGCTCCTAGTGGTACATGAAAAACATGCTTCCTCTGGCATCGCAGCGACTTTGTTGGAAGGTGGCTGTACAGCACATTCCGCACTCAAGTTGCCTTTGAATATGCATATCCTCGAAACACCTACATGTAATATATCAAATACATCTGGAATGGCTAAAGTGTTGCAACGTGTTGCACTTATTGTATGGGATGAGGCCACCATGGCTCATAAAAAATCAATTGAAGCCTTGGAACGGACAATGAGAGATATTAGAGGAAAATTCCAATTTGTTTGGTGGAGGATTAATTTTGTTGTCAGGAGATTTCCGACAAACTTTGCCAATTATATCAAGATCAACCCCTGCCGATGAAATACATGCTTGCTTGAAATCATCGTATTTGTGGAGACATGTAAAAATATATTTTCTTTCAACAAATGTTCGTGCTGAATTGCAAAATGATGCATCAACTGTTGAATTTTCAAAGCAATTGATGACAATTGCAATGCCAGTTGATGAGACTGGATTGATTACGTTGCCGGATAACTTTTGTAGAATTATACCATCGAAAGAAGAATTGATTGACAGTGTATTTCCCAACATAGTACAGCACTACAAAAATCATAATTGGTTAAGCGAAAGAACCATTTTGGCAGCCAAGAATAAATGTTATTATAGCAACTATTTTGATTGGAAAATTCAAAGGTGAAGACGTGTTAATACCACGAATTCCGATGATTTCAACCGATTTGCCTTTCAAATTCAAATGCATACAATTTCCAGTGCGAATTACCATTAATAAAGCGCAAAGTCAATCTTTGGAAATTTGTGGTATCAACTTAGAATATCCAGTATTTTCTTATGGACAATTATACGTAGCCTGTTCACGAGTAGGCAAACCATCAGTATTATTCATTTATTGCCAAGATAATAAGAAAACTAAAAATGTGGTTTACCATAGAGTTTTACAATAAATATAAACTTTAAATTTAAACTGCTTTGAATTACTTTTTTAATAGTAAAAGTAAAAGTAAAACGTGCATGGGATCCGATAGTCTATTATATATTCAAAGATAGTTTGTAGGCTTCTTTTCTGTTATCGTGTGTCAAAAATTGCAAACAATCTACAAAAAAAAATATATTTTTGAATATGAAAATGGGACTTGTGACGACAGCAAAATTGGGATTCAAGCGGTGTACGAATACTCTAATCGGATCGGATTACTTTCAACAACTTTTTTCCCATTCCAAATAGCACAATTACAATTGTAGATCGATTTCGCGATGAGATGAAACAATTTTTTTTTATCTTTATACATATTTTCCATGAATATCTATAATTTTTTATATTGTCTTTCATGACGAAAATCATTGCAGAATCTTCACATAATTAGGATTTGCTCTTTTAAGTGTACATACATTGCCAACAACTGCATGTACATATTAGGATAATCTGTTTGCTGCAGTTCATTCATCTACCCAGGCTGCAATTAACATGAATGATACTAAAGCTATGAATACCGATTTCTATTTTAAAGCCATAATCTCCTTTGTGAAGTAAAAGGAAAAAAATACAAAAATATAAATAACCGCACTACCTTTTTAAATATTAGTTTTTATTTGATATCAAGGACATAGGAAGTGGAAAGCAATAATGTCTTTCATCATGTTTGCAGGTATGCACAGGTTAATTGCTTATAATATGATATTTTTTTTAATAGATACCTAGTAAAATGTTTCTAATTAATACACAACTATATTCTCCATCTTAAATGATTAAAAAGCGGAGCGATCAATGACTCACAAATCTTGAGTTCAACTTTCAAAATATATAGTGTAACACAGTTGATATATGTAGGTTATTTTTAACACACTCAGTGTTCAGGATTTTTTTTTTATTAGTTTTATTCAAGAAAAATGCATCGAGCAATAATCACACATACTTCAAGCTCAATTTACGTTGAAAACTCGATGGTGGCTAATCTAAGCTAACAAGTTTTCAACGTTATGTAAATACAATTGAAATTTATGTCCTGAAAATAAATAGAAAATTAACTTTACATATTGTTTTACAACAGAAATTAAAATTACTTGCAAGTTTTTGCTGTTAAATATTTGTAAAGGGTGATTTTTATAAGAGTATTAGTTTTTGAAAATGAAAAAAAACAGAAATTTTACAAAAGTGAAAGACATTTTTATTTGAATCGATAAATCAATTCCAGCCATATGCTTTTTAAAGATAATTTCACTTAAATGTTGCTCGCGGCTACGCTTCAAGTGGTCCATTCTGAACGTCCAATTTTTGCACACTTTTTCACACATTTCGGTCGGAGTCTCACCACTGACGCGTTTAATGTTGGCTTCCAAAGCAGTAATCGTGTTTGGCTGGTCCCTAAAGACAAGAGACATAACATAGCCCCACAAAAAATAGACTAACGGGGTCAAATCACACGATCTTGGCCAATTGACTACACCAAAACGTGAAATTAACTGTTTACCAAATTCGCCTCTCAATTGATGCATGGTTTCACGTGCAGTGTGGCATGTGGCATCGTCCTTGTGGAACCACATGTCGGCTGAGTAGAATTCTAGCATTTTCGGTCAAGAAAAGTGTAATAATCGAACGGTACATTTTTCCACTGACCATAACGTTGCGGCCTTCATCATCTTTGAAGAAGTACAGCTCAATGATGCCGCCTGCCCATAAACCGCACCAAAAAGTGCATTTTTCGGGATGTATTGGTAGCTGCTGAATTGCCTCTGGCTGGTCTTCCCTCCAAATACGGCAATTCTGCTTATTCACGTATCCATTGAGCCAAAAATTAGCCTCGTCTCTAAATGGACGTAGCTTGCGAAACACTTTTTTCACAGCGCATGAATTTTGATAATAAATTTCAATAATTTGCAAACATTGTTCAGGAGTACTACTGTGGGCAAAAAGTAGTAAGACTTTTTAATTTAAATTTCTCGCGGAAACCCATTCATCAAAATATTATTTTTTTTAAGGTTGGTATGACTGTCGGTGACATCTGTGCCAAATGTCACATCAAAATAATCATTAGTGCTTAGTATACGCTTGTCTTTCTGAAGTACAAAAAGTGCATTCGGCGATTTTCACAATGAGTGAAATTATTCAACAAAGAAGTTCCATTAAATTTTGTGTGCGGAATCAAATTTCTGGTGCCGAAACGTTCAGAATGTTGCAAAAGGCCTTCGGTGATAATTGTATGTCGCGAGCAAGTGTTTTTGATTGGTACAAATTGTTCAAAGATGGTCGAGAACGCGTTGACGACGAACCACGTCCAGGACGGCCATCAACATCAACTGATGATCAACACGTCAATAAAATCAAAGAATTGGTGCTCGAGAATCGACGATTAACAGTCAGGGACCTTACTGGCATCGTTGGAATATCGGAAGAATCAGTGAAAACCATTTTAAAACATCATTTGGGCCTAAGAAGAGTGAATGTACGATTGGTTCCAAAATCACTGAATTGGTTTTACGAGACCATTTTGCCAAAAATTCGACTGATATCGTTCCGCAACCACCCTATTCGCCTGACTTAGCACCGTGTGACTTTTGGCTATTTTCTAAACTCAAAAAACCGCTTCGTAGACACCGTTTTGAGGCAATTGAAGACATTAAACATGAATCGCTAAGCGCATTGAAGGCTATTCCGGAAATTGACTTTAGCAACTGTTTCGAGAATTGGAAAAAACGGCACAAGTGTATTGGGGCCGGGGGGGCCGGGGGGGATTACTTTGAAGGGGACGAAATAGATTTGGAAGAATGAATAAAAAAATTTGAAATTATGAACAAAGTCTTACTAACTTTTGCCCACAGTAGTAAGTCTATTCATGATGAAATGGCAAACTGAGCATAAATCAAATGACAGCTGTCAAAAAGACCAACTCCGAAAAAAGTATTGCCAGATTGAAAACCACACTTCTAGAAAAAACACCCTTTACAATCAATACTTATTTAAGTATATAGAATTATTTTCACCTTTTCCTCTATTTCCATAATATTCTATTGCATTATTTCGAATTTTACTAATCGCAACGATGACGATTGTATGTAGATAACAAGGAAATAAATGATTAAATTAAGTTTCTGCTTATACGCCTATAATTATGCAACAATATCAATGCTTCACTAAATTATACACATTCTATCTAATATTAGATTAGCATTACATAAATCGAAACAATAGCTCCTACGACGCTCATTCACTTATTCAAATACACATGATTATTACTCTTATGTATTTCCATTGTATTACATTTCTATTCTATGTGACTATGTACTCGTATATTATGTACGTACATATGTTTGTATTCACATATATTATTTTTGTTTATTTAAATTATTAAAGATGTACATACATATGCGTGGGTATGTGTAAATGTCGCATACAGATATCTTATCGCTCCAGTAAGGAAATGCTTTTTCTACTTTCTACAATATATTACAGGGTTAGGCGATTGAACTGTTCTGTTACCTATTCAAACGACCATATTTTTTTTGTGTGAAATTATTTTTTATTGATTCGAATTACAAAACTGTGTGGAAATAATAAAACTTTTAGAATTCTTTCACTTTAGCTCGATGTGGCCACCTTTTGCCTTGCCAATGGCCTTCAAACGGTTAAAAAAATGAGTTGCATGCTGCACGAATATGATCTTGCGGTATTTTGGCCCATTCCCGTACAATGGCTTTCTTCAGCGCATCCACACTGGCATATTTTTTAGTCCTCACTTTGCTCTCCAAAATGGCCCAGATGGAATAGTCCAATGGATTTGCATCTGGCGAATTTGAAAGACATTGTGTGGACGAAATGAAGTGTGGAACATGGTTTTTTAACCATTCTTGGTTCAGACGAGCTTTATGAGACGGTGCCAAGTTTTGTTGGAACGTCCATGGTGTTGGAACCGAAATGTTTGCGTGCCCACGGCTTTAAAGCAGCTTCCAAAAACATTTTCCCGATAATAAGTCGCATTGACTTTAACACCAGGCTCGATGAAAGCGATTGGACAGCGTCCATTGGCGGTCACAGCTGCCCATAGCAATACATGAGATGGAAAACTACTTCGCGTGGTCGTTCGTTCGCTCAAATTTTCGGAAGTGTGTTCAGTTAACTAAACACGATCATTTTAAGAGTTTATGAACTGCTCAATAGGGAAATTTTCTGATCAGAGAACACAATGTTTGCCAATTTGCCACTTTCGTGCAAGCATAACATTTCCTTTGCTCTTTCGAGTCTAACTTTTTTTTGCTTTATTGCAAGAACAAGTGCCATTTGGAACTTGTAAGGGTTGACCATTGAGCTCATTTTGGAATATGCGTCGGATGTTCCGCTGTGATATTTTCAGTTCTTTGGCGATTTGATTACCACTACGATGTGGATTTCGTTCAAGTTGAGCCTTCACCGCCATAGCGTTTGGCAATGCTGTCTGTATCATTATAACGATTTATGGTGCGATACACAAACATTTTATTCACTTTGAGATGCCTGAGCTCACGAAAAATAGCTGGTTTTGATTTTCCACTCAAATATGACGCAATCACACTATTACGTTCGAATCCCAATTTGAATAATTTTTGTTCTATAAAACTAAGACGAAAATGCAATAAAAACAATATAAACAGCTGTCATTGGTATGAATTTGACGTAGTTGGCAATATCGCGTTGCCGGATACACCGTTGTGAAGTTGGTAACACTTCAATCGCCTAACACTGTATATAAATTTTAACGCTAGTATTTTCTTTTCTTAAAATCCCAGTTCTCCAATCCTGCTTATGTATATCTTTAAACTTTCTCTGGAAGTACCACTGCTAGCTATTTACCTAGTCCTGCCATAAGTTCTGTTACAATTTGAATATAGTGTAAAAATTAAAGAAATGAGTTTTTTTAATGTGTTGTAACTTGTATTTTGTTATTAAATTATAGTGTTTCTGAAAATCAACATCTTATTTAAAATGGTCGCCTCTCGCTTTAATGCACGCCTTTAGGCGATCCGGCCATTGGGCTATAGCGGCACGTATGGTTTCGATGGGTATTGATGACGCTGCTGAAATAAGAGCTTTCTTAATACTCTCCAAATTTCGGTGGCGAACTTTGCAGGCCACATCCTCTAGCTCTGACCACAATTTGTAATCAAGGGGATTCAAATCTGGGCTTCCCGAGGGCCAATCTTCAGCACTAATAAAGGCTGTAATATTCTGACGTAGCCACTCTTGAGTTGTTTTGGCTTTGTGTGCTGGTGCAGAGTCTTGTTGAAGAACCCAGTGCTCTCCATTAAATAGGGTTATGGTCAAGACTTTCACCACGCCTTCCAAGACATCTTGCTGGTACACTTTTGCTCCAGTTTTAACGCCCTTTTAGCAAAAATGCAAGGAACTGACGCTTTTATGGGATACTCCCCACCAGACCATAACGGATATTGGATGATGCCCTCTTTGAACCCTTGGCACAATAAATTTAGCTTCTTCAGATGTTCTCGCATAGATTTTGTCGTTTTGTTTTTTAAAAACTTCCTCCACCGTAAACATTTTTTCATCCGTAAAAAGGATATTTTCATGACCGTTTCTTGCGTGCCACTGCAAAAGCTTCTTACATCTTTCCAATAGTATTTGTTTTAGCCGTGGAGTTAAAAGATGGCCTGTGCACCTGCGAAAGGCCTTCATGCGGAGGTCATCACGGATTAGTCGTGACATGGATCTGGAAGACATATCCATTTCTCTAGCAATGATCTTTTGCTTTCTTAAGGGATTTCGGCGAATCCGCTCCCGCACAGCTTTAATGGCTCCACTCGTACGGACAACGCGAGGTCGACCACTTCTCAGCCTGTCTTCCACTAGAGACGATTCCAAGAAACGATCGATGGTGCGATAAACATTTTCGATATTTCGAGGTTTTTTAGCAAAGTGAATATTTGACTTGCGCTATTTCCGCATTTGTGCAATGCAATCACCGCGATCCGATTTTCGTTATTGCCCCACTCCATATTAATTTTGCAAAATTTGAAACCAAACTGATTTGAATTTGTTTTGCAATAATGTTTTGTACCAAAAAATGCGAATAACGGGATCATACAATTTAAAATTTCAAAGCCTACTACTTTGAAAAGCTTGTAACAGAACTTATGGCAAGACTAGGTATATAGTATAACACATGGAAGGAGAAAAAGAGGAGGAAAATTCTGCGTATACCAAGGCAGTTTTAAAATTAATTTTTTATTTATTTAAAAATATAGCAACATGAGATGTATGTACATACATAAATCTTTTATAGCTCACTAACTTAGGGTTTAACTTAATAAGTTAAAAAACAATTATTTCTGCATAACTAGAAAGTTGTGCTGTTCTTGAGTCTTTCCGAGGGAAAAAAGACATACATATACATATATTGCCTCTATATCTATAGAACATTTTGCGAACTCGATTTAAGTTTCACCGCCAATTCGTGATGACTTTAACGATTTAAAACTATCTATAGCTCAAACTAGATTAGGATGTTTGGCATATAAATATATGTACATATGTATTACTTCACAAGGTGAAGTGCCAAGATAGATAGCCAAGACCTGAACAACCAGGAAAGTGATATCTGGCAAGAAGGTCTAGACTGTAGAAATTCTTCACTACCAGAGATCAATGAATTGTCTTTCGATTTTAGGAGACTAGTGGTCTTGGGACTTTTTGATACAACATTTCATCGCCTTAGTGCGATTGCGGTTGTTATCCCCGGCAAGAGCATGTCCTCTTATCTATCTTATTTTCCTAATCAACATAAGGTTTTGCATTTATAGGCTAATGCCGTGTTTGTTGATTGCCTGCCAGAAGAGATGATGTTACTACATAAAAATGTTGATCTTATATTTTTATTTAGCCATATCAAGTCAAAGTATTCTAAACAGTAGTTCAGCACATGTCACTTATGTACGTCACACCAACATACAAAAGTACTTCGGTATAACATCTGGAGAATAGTTTCATACTTTCAGCCATTTGATTTGTGTGGGATTTTTCGAGCATTGAAATGACAATAAATAAATATTTTTTGTGGTAATTTCGAATTTCGGTTTTCAGCAATGTACGTGATTGTACTAACTGAAAGTGCCATAACAAGAAATGCTTTTATTGCCCAACAAAAATATTAAAGTTTAAAGGTATTGTACTATATTCTATGTGTTTCTTATCTTGGTGCGAAATTAATAAAACTTTCTTACTTACATTGTAGCGCATTTAATACCCCTTTACTTTTATTCATTTTACTTTAAATACCGATTGCATTTTCTCTATTTTCATTTATACATACAAAAATATTACTTTACAAAATAACATTGTACCATACCATATGTACTTATGTATGTGAGCAGAGCCGACCATGTACTATACATATGTATGTGCATATAATATTCAACTTTGATGCGTTATGTATTCGTCTCGTCTATGCCATATATTCGTTCTTACTTTATGTGCTTTTCGTTCTTTTTCTGTTTTTCTAATTGTGAATTATTTCATTTCATATTTTCGCGACGTCATAGTTTGATGACCCGCTCATTTTATTGTATGCTTCGTCATCGGATTTATTCTAGTATTGTGCTTACAATACTCTATCCATACTATGTTTCTGTGCCCAATGAGTTATTTATTTTCCATAGAGATTTTTTTGGTTTGGTTTGGTTTGGTTTGGTTTCTTTACCGATGTAAAGGGTGGTTCATTTATAATTTGGAATTTCAACTCCTTAGTAGGGACATAAATGCTGTTACACACATTTGATGTTATAAAATTAAAAATAATTAATTTTTTGGACCAATTTTTTAAAATACTCGTATATATATTGTATAAAAAAAGCAATTACTTCACGCATGCTTTAAGTTGTACTAGCCAATCATCAATAGTTGCACGCACCTCGTGCATTGGAAAAGTGCTGACAGCACGAATCAATGCAGTTTTCAGAGAATCAATGTTGGGGTATCTTTTGTGGCAAACCATGTCCTCTAAAACTGTCCATAGTTTGTAATCCAGTGGGTTCAGATCAGGGCTGCCAGACGGCCATTCTTCAGAGCAAATGAAAGCTGGCAACTTGTTTTAAAGCCAGGTCTGGGTCGTCTTATCATTATGGGCTGGCGCAGAATCCTGCTGGAAAGTCCACTGCTGGTTTTGGAACAGGGAATGGTTAAGTGGCTTCATAACAGCTTCCAAAACACTTCCTTGGTAAACTTTGGCACAAGTTTTTACCCCTTATTCACACAAATACAAGTCGGTGACCCCATTGTAAGAGACACCCCACCAACCCACGAATGAAGCTGGATGATGACCCTTTTCGACCCGTGGGATCAGTTCAGATGCTTCCTGAGATGACCGTGCATACACCCCATCATTTCACTTGCTAAAAATTCTTCTTGCACGGTAAACATTTTTTCATCCGTAAACAAGATTTTTCTGTGCAAGTTATCAGCGTGCTTCACGAAAAGACGTTTGGATTTTTCTACTCTATTTTTTCCAAAGCTACAGTCAACAAATGTCCGGTGCGACGATTGAAGGCACCAAGTCCCAAGTCTTTTTTAATAATTCGACTCATGGACTTTTGCGTGATTATTTTCATCTCACGGGCCATGATTGTCTGTTTTCGGATTTCGGATTACGCTGAATTCTTGATTTTACGGCTTTGATGAATTGCGGCGTGCGAACTGTACGTGGCGGTCTTTGATATCTCCAGTCTCCTCAAACAGTTTTATACACCGGTAGACGAACATGCAACTAATCCCGAGTGGGCCGAGTGTTTTGTGAATGTCGCCTTTTTTCATTTCACACTTAATAAATTCTATAACCGCGATACGGTTCTCATTATCTGACCACTCCCTGGTGAAAGCTGACACAATTTTGAATTCCCTTTGCAGACTAGCGCTATGGAGGTTAGCTTTCATAAACCATGTGGTAATAAAAGGGTATGGTCAATTCTACTATTGGAATGGGTGTGTTGAGTGCGGCAACTGTAATGTCATTCGTATTATAAAGCAAAATTAACTTTATATTTGTGGTTCACAAAATGGTCGATATAAGCTTGAACAACTTTGGGAAATACCAAAAATGTATGGTGAAAATGTAAGGTGAATCTTCTACTGAAATTGAAGAAAATTCAGTAGAAGAGAAGTGCCTTCCACGAAATATGTGGATCAATTTGTGAAACGTGTTCGTGAAACTGGATATTTATTGGATAAAACAAGACGTTCTCGTACTCCTACAGTGCGCACTACCAACGAAATTGTTGCTGCTGCTCAGAGGAAGGAAGATGCGTTACAGTGAATGATGTGCGCCACCGCACAATGATTAGAAGATATGGACTTGGAGAACATTTGGTTCCAATAGGAACGTGTCACACAAGCCGTGCAACAATCGACCGTTGGACTATTATTTGTGGGAAGCTGTTAAAGATAAATGCTACGCTAACTAAGTATCCAGCAACGATGGAGGCTCTTATTTACACCAAAATCAAATTTAAGTTGTCCACCCTGTACAAGTAGTACGAGTATATGTCGTAATTTCAGCCAGTAAAAAGCTGTTGGCGTTTAATTTTTAAATTCCCTGAACCGCTCGTTTAATATAATTAAGTTTTTCAATTTGCGGTAGAGTTACAAGAATTAAAGACTGGTTTGAGCTTGCGAAGAAAATGAAGCGCTTGTTTTTCAAAAACCTTCCTGGCATCTCTTATTTCTTTTAATTATTCAAATAAATACTACATATTTGATATTTTATTTTTACCTTCTACTTAGTAGTTATTGTAGGTAAAATAATTTATATAATTTTCTTCTTTGGGAATTCATTGATTCAATTCAACACTTGAGATCCATTTTATATGCTGATTTATATTTTCAACATATCACTTCAAAACAAAAAATTACTTTAGATATATTATCTGCTCTCAAATGCAAATTGCACATTTTTCAAGTGGAAGTGGAGAGTATCTGTTGCCATAGAGTAAAAGCAATTATTATATTTTATTTGTTTCTTAAAATTTAATATTCAGCATTTTTTACTACCTATGATTTTCAGAATTAAATTCAAATTACAATGTTCATTAAGCATCATTAACATCCAGTGTTGTTTAGAAACTTAAATTATAATAAAAGATTTGTGTGATATTCAAAGTGTAGCCGTAGCCGTCGAAAAGATACGGTTTAATAGTTCGTTTCCGTAATTGAGAAAGTGTCAGGTATAACAACATTTTGCTAATAACGCCATCTTGTTGCTCTACGTCGATGATTTCCAAACGTTTTATAAACTCGAGAAAAGCTATTGCTTTCTATGTAAATTTTGCATCACAAAAAGTGAAAACGTTGACAGTTTATATTTATATACCTTTTGATTTGGCAAGGCAGAATATATTTATGATCCAGGAAACGCATTCAATATTTACTCTATTTCACTTGGGAAAGTTACAAGCCCCATGGTTGAACTTCAAACTTAAAATCATTATTTTGATGAATTAAAAAAATATTATTCCGATCGTTATTCTCGACGCTTACTGCACTTTTAGATTTTCGCTACACCTCCACACAGGACATTCAACTTTAAAGTCCATGAGCAAAAATTGTCCATAGGTTGAAGATAGGCTTATTCATATAACAGGAACCAACATAATGTGTACAAATTAGTTCAGATATAGAAATTTTAACATACCTAGTTACAGTATGTATAAAGATTTTTGCTGATAAGAAATCAAAAAAATTCTTTCGAAAAAAAAAGAAACAAAGAAGCAAAAATCGTAAAATCAGCGATTAAATAGAAAATCTGGTTTTTCTGGTTTATTTTAATAGCAATTTTGGTGAATGATTTGCTTTGATTAGGGTGAAAACCACAGTGGAATATTTTGATATAGTATTGTATAATGTGGAAAAAATTCATTCGGTCCTGTTAGGGTTACTTACTTACTTTTAATGGCACAACAGCCAATGGAGCGCCTAGGCCGAGCTTTTCTCATCCACTCATGTTGTGCGTGTTATATTTGTATATGAATGGAATGGTTGGGTTACAAGAGAGAAAACTCGTCTTGACTATCTTACATGTTTGTATGATATCCCACCTGTAGTTAAATATAGTAGATGTAGAAAGTGATTTCGGATAATGCTTCTTGCAGCCTCTTTTAGCGGATGAGATTTACTGATAGGAAATTCGCGTTTCTCTCAAAATTACAATGACCCACAACTGAGAAAAGCGATATGTTGGCTGCGACAATGATTTAGTAAGGTGCTTCTTGCACTGCCAGACTAGATTTAATTTGAACAGCGAAGCTTGGCTAACATAGAATATGTCAGTATGTTCTAAGTAATATTACTGTCCAGGGTGGACCATTTATAATTTGGAATTGGAATTTGGTATAAGAAACGAATAATTTTTTTCAAATGTAGTTTTTATTATTCTTAAGTACAATCTTTCCCATTAATTATGGAACACTATTTCATTGAAGTGATTTCCTCGACTGGCCTTGCAGTAGTCCATACGATCGATAAATTGTCCACTGCACTTGACCGATGGTTGCACCAATTTCATACTTAAGAGTCTCCATAGTTGCTGGATGGTTAGCGTAACACCAATCTTTAACGGCTTCCCACAAAATATTTGTCGAAGGGAGTCAAATCGCGACTGTCTGGTGGTGGTAACCAAAACGGCTAATGACGCGATTTTCAAACTACCCACGCAAAATATCGATTGTTGCACGGCTTGTGTGGCAATCGTTTGCGCTTTCGGTAGAAGATTTAACATTTTGCATTTTTCCCAACGTTGTTCAAGCGTTTCCTTAGTCGAAACTAATTTTACGTCATAATAGCACTTACATTATAGATGCCACACTCCAAATAACCGGTGTTCAAATTCCAAATGTTAGATGACCATTCTTTATCAATGATTTTCTACCACCTGTATGACACTAGTAGAGATATGTATATTTACAATACCCATGATATTCTTTGAATTCTGGCTAATTGTTCTTGTGAGAATTGAAGAATACCATCTCTCTGTGTATATGCATTATACGTTTTTAGTATTCGCAGATACAACCATTTATTTCTAGCAGACATAGGTAAAAGGTGAAACTCACTGTTGGTGGAAGAGAAAACCTTTAGCCATTTAGAATTGATTATCTTCACTGATCGGTCGATCCCTACTCCTAAGAATATATATATATGTAATTGTAATTATTATAGTTTTTATTAAACTGAAAAATACAGAAAATAAACTCAACAATCAACCTGACAATAAAATCAAAAGTTAAAACTAGTAACTAGATCCGATCCAGTATTTATATACTACGACCACATTTTTGTACCTCCCAATCAGTTCTTTGAAGCTTACTTATACGCTTCCAACTTAGTTTGTCTCCCTAAGGAATCTTACCGAAATAAGATAATAAGTATGCATGAGACAAGGTACTAAGGTACAACAGCCCATTGGGGCCTTAGCCGAGCTTTTCGTACATGAATGGCAGGCACCTACAAGTTTATGCCGAATCGGAACGGCGAAGTGAAAAACTCTTCATAGGCAATTTTTACTCTTGTCGGTTTGCCATTGCCTGCGAAGAGGTGGTGGTGTCGTGTAGAAAATTTGTTTTTTCTGATTTTGCCAGGCCAACGCATTACCAACTACGCCACGGTGACTACACTAAGGATATATATATGTATGAGATTATTTTATGTCATGTTAGTAGGAGTGTCTTTTAGACAATGAAACGTAGGGGTCAGTAGATAGGGACTGTCCTGCACTACTTATAACACATTTCAAAGTCCCAAGACCCCAAATTTACAATGCCTTTAGCTACACAGCTTTGACTGTCGAAATAAGTAACAAATGATAGGGGAAGATTTGTAAGAAGATTTGCAGTAAAAATAACTGACCTTTATTATAATAACATATTCTCTCTCTTTTGAATAAATAAAAATGTGTTCCACTGTATGTATGCGCTCATTTACATTATCTTCCTGCATAATAAATTTGTATTATAAATTCCGACTGAAAAAAACAACGACTAACAAAAACCAACACCGCAACCATTAAAACAAGCAACAACTAAAAAAGAAAAAAGAAGAGCAAATACATATACGAAAAGAGTTAAAATATATTATTAGATTATATTAATGCTATTTTTATCGGATGGAATTGGATTATTTGGAATGCTGATGACGTATTCTGCTCCACACAGTTCGACTGCTGCTTTCTGCTGTTCTCAAATTGACAAGTGTTCTATCGCTCGAACACTTGTGCCTTTTTTGTTGCACTGAGTTAAGCTAGAGATGCTTTTGAAAACGGGTGCTATGGAGCGGTGGAATCTCTCCATGGCTGCGTAGCTTTAACGCTTCTTGCTATCACAGATTATTCACTGGTGTGCTAGCTGCAACCATCGTATGTTCGCACAATAGTGTATTAATTAGCATGCATGTATCTCCGAAATTGTGAGGCGCTGCTGTGAATCTGTAAATGAGTGGCATTTGTTACTATCCCAAGAAGTGTTTATGAGAATGACGAGTTAGTGAGCGTGTGCATGTTTGTCTGTGTCTGTGTGAGTGTGTGGAAACATCATGTGGGTCACACAATTCTTGAAGCTTGTTCCTTTTCTGAAGTCTCATTCATTCTTTCACTCATTCAATAATTTAAATTTATGGGCATGCAATTTTATATTTGTGATGCTCCGCAATCCATACTCATTCATTGATTAAGTGATTAAAATTAAGAAGTGATAAGTTTATGTGTGGCCATAAATGAACTTTATGCATGAATGTGTGTATACAAACATATTAAAATAATCAGCGGATGTATACATTCTCTATTCCATTGGCAAATAATTATTTTAATGCATTCATTTTATCACAAAAATATTTGAGGCTTATGACTTAGGTTATTTTTTTCATTTTCCCCACATTTTCCCCCATTAAAATTAAATTAATTGTAGGTTTAGGGGCTCATTCTTATGGGTAAGAATTAATCGTTACACTTAATTTGTGCGCCAAATTAAGGCCTAAATACGGTTTCTAGGAAGAAGAATCATCATCATTACATTGCAAACCCTACAACTAAGTAATAACAGAATTTTGCTATTTTTTTGTTAAACCGTGCAAGGGAATATGCCAGACTAAGAGAATACCCCTAATGTGTAGTAATCTTTAAAAGTTGTTGCTTTAACACCGGTTCTTTTCAAAAATCCATTTATAAATCTGAGTTTAAAAATTCCGCTGTATCCCAGCTATCCCGTCTATATAATCATACAATATACTGCCGGAGAAAAACAAAAAATATGGAGATTCGAGGTAGAATATCCTCTTACATCAATTCAACTCGAACTTCTTCACAACAAACATTCTTAAATTTCATGTAGACTAGTTTATCTACTAAAGTTGGAAGGGAATATGCAAGCGAAATCTGTGCTAAGATCTGAACATCTGAATTGTTTTTTAATATATATGATTCTCCATCCAGAAAAATCTATGACTTTCTTACTTCACAAGACAATCGAGAGGATACCTCTAGCGGAGGGACTTTGCCATCTATTTAGCTCCAACGGCCCTAGTTTACTTTATGTGGAAATTTTTTAAATAACTCTTTTTGTTGGGTTTCTTCTCAATCAAAACAAGCAACTACAAAAGTAAAAACAAAAATTAAATTGTAAGGTCGATTATCGGTCGATGGTACGTGCTTAATGTGGTCGCTGTGGCGTAGTGGTAATTCGTTGGACTGCTACGCAGAGTGTCCGGGGTTCGAATCTCGGCACAGGCAAAATCAAAACGTAGAAAAAATAATTTTTCTACACGGCACCACCTCTTGGCAGGCAATGGCAAACCTACAAGAGTAAAAATTGCCTATGAAAATTGCTTTTCACTTCGCCGTTCGGATTCGGCATTAAACTGTAGGTCCCTTCCATTCATGTACAAATATAACACGCACAACATGAGTGGATGCGAAAAGTTCGGCTTAGGCCCTCCATGTGCTGTTGTGCCATTAAAAGTAAAGTAAGTAAGGTACGTGCTTAAACTTAACAGAGCCATTGACATCTTGACTATGAAGTCAACTTCTTTTGAAACTCAGAACACCTAATTACGTAAGTAACGTAAGTTACGTAAGTCAGTTGAAGTTAAAATTTCTGTTGGTTAAAGTATAAAGTTGGTAAAACTAAAAGCTGCTGATATGTCAGTTAGTAGGTTTAGAACTAACTAGTGCGACGGAAAAATCAAGTAACGGTCATGCTGTCATTTATTTAGTGCTGTTTTACAACTAACAGAATTTGTTTTATTTTAAATTGAGCTATTAAAGTTCAGAGTTCTAAAAATGTTTCTGTAGAAAACACATACTTATTAGTCCTTAAATATACTTATGTAATATTTAACGTTGTTAAAACATAAAACTAATATTTAACGTTGTTAAAACATAAAACTTATCGTATTCGATCTGAAAATATTGAGAAGAATTTCTAAGTGGAAAGTAACAGCATAATCTCGTGCAAGATTTGTAAATGCAGAGTCAACAAGTAATTTACACAATGATTTGCAAATGTTGCTACAAAATGTTGCTGCAAATATTTCCACAAAGCCGAGAATGTCAACAACAACAGTAAATATGCAAATAAATATATACCCAGGTACGTACTCGTACGTATAGAACGAAAAAATAGAAAATTCTTGGAATAAGTTAAATAGCAAAGTGTTTAAAAATAAAAATATAAAGGAATAGGAATAATAGAATAGTGTATAGTATGCAATTAGTTTTATATTTCCTTTTCTCCTCTTATGTGTGCGCTGCTTTGTTTTTATTGGCATTAAGGCAATTTGGTATTTTGTTGTTAACCGAATTGTTGTATGTGTACCTACAATGAATGGTAAACTGCGAAGGAAGACCGACCAGCATGAAAATCGGAAACAACAAGAAACATCAGCAAAATATCGAAGAAGAAAAAGAAGAAAACTAAGTTTAAAAGCTCCCTCCTTTACAAAGGCAAATTGGCTAAGGGAATAAATATTCGCATAAAGTACATCGTCGTAGATGAAAAAGTAGATAGTATAGATATGTAGACAGTCTAGATAGTATAGAGTACACACAAAGTAGAGACGACTTCGACGATGGCTTAGGTGAGCAAATTTGATTAATAGCGTTGCAACAGCAAAGAGACACTTTAAAATCTTATTTTTTCTATAGTATTTTTGATATTTTTATTTTTCCCCTTAATTACTTTAGATTTTATTAAAAAAATATGCTCTTATCCACATGCAAAATATTATGTGCAGCTAGCTAACTATGAACAAAAGTAAATGAAGCGATTAGTTTTGATTTACGATTTCCTCTAATAATTTCTTAGATTTAACTATGTGCAGATAAGAATACGTACTCATTTAATCGCTCTGCTTTAGAAGCTACATATTTAAAATAATATGTAAATAGCATTAAAAATTGGGAAGAAAGTGAGTTGCATTAGAATGCATAATTTTTATATTACTCAACGTTGACTATGCTTAAGCTAAGTAGATTTTACTTTCAAAGGGCTGCTAAGGTACCCGGGTATATAAATGTGTTTTAAACTGCGTTAAGTATTTCCCAAAATATATGTAGGTTTTACATGGCTGAGTCTTCGTGAGATCTCTAGAAAATTTGTGGTTCTCCTTTTAGTGGCACTGCTTAGGCCGAGCTTTTCGCATCCACTCATGTTGTGCGTGTTATATTTAAATTTTGTACATTTATTCAGAGTCCAAAATTATTTTTTACTTTATTATTTTACATTAATTTCTCAACAAAAAAACCAATAAGTAAAACCTATCCCTTAAAAGTGTGATGAGGTACCGGGGTACCTAGTTTGTTTTAATGTTTATATTATTAACATTGTGGTCACCGTGACGTAGTTGGCCTGCTACGCAAAGTGTCCGGTATTAAAAACTCGGCACAGGTAAATTTAAAAAAAGTAGAAAAAACTATATTTCTACACGGCACCAGGCAATGTCAAACCTACATACTAAAAGTAAAAATAGCTTACTTACTTACTCTCTAAAACTTAAGCTGCCCGTCTTGTGTTGGCGTTATTAGTTCCAATAAGACAGCGACCCCAAAACACACCCCAATTTTGTGAACTAAAAACCATTAATTTTCGAATAAAAATTCGATTAAATTTCTAGCTTTTAGAAAATTAAAGCATTTTCTTGTAAGCAATTCAGTGAATTCTCAATATGAGTAACTTGATTTAATTTAATTTCAAAAACGTTTACTTTTGACATACATATATATTCTTAAATAGAGTCGAATTTTAAAGTCACATTACATAAGCCATACGAGGTTTGATAAAGAAATAACCGTTATTTTCATATTTTTTCAAAAAGTATTTATTTATTCATCAACAACTATCTTGTCCCCTTCAAAGTAATCCCTCTCAGATATAATACACTTATGCCAGCGTTTTTTCCAATCCTCGAAACAATTCTGAAGCGCGGATTTTGGTATCGCCAACAGCTCCTGTTTCGATTTTTCTTTTATCTCCTCAATCGTAGCAAAACGCTTTCCTTTCATCGGTGTCTTCAGTTTTGGGAAGAGGAAAAAGTCAGCGTGGGCCAAGTACGGTGAATACGGTGGTTGAGGCATGATAACGGTTTGCCAAAAACTTACGCACAAGCGACGTTGTTTTTGCTCAAAATTTAGCAATTTTGACAATCCAAAATATTTGTTATTGCCAACATATATAACAGACATGTGTACCAACATAACAGAAAAAAAATGCGAAAATCGAACATACGTAACTCACGAAATTTGAAAATAACGGTTATTTTTTGATCACACCTCGTAAATGGTCTAAATTGTTTAAATTGTTACTAAGTCTGCTTTTACACACACCGACTGCCGATCGATTTTTCTTACCGATTTTCTGTTTGTTGGCGAGTGAGCGGAGACGATCGGCTGTACCGATATTTCCGTTTGTCTATTCAACAAAAGCGTACAGCAGATTTCAAAACAGGAAAAAGAAAAGTGAGATCATTGTGTGTAAAAGCTGTGGCCGGTGGAACAAAAGAACAAAAGAGAATATGGAAAAATCGGTGTGTGTAAAAGCAGACTAAGCGCAGTTAGAAACATTTTAAGGCTTTTTCAATTGGATTCCATAAGTCCAACATTAACTTTTTATGTTTCAATTCCTGTCATTGTGATCGTTACGTCTTATGAGGACTCGGATGTTTGACATCTGTTAATGCTGTAGTAGGCAGCAACACTTGGTCGAAAAACATATGAGGCCACTTTTTTATAGTTTCGTAACAATTTTGTTGACACAACAACATTTCCGAGCTGTGCTATGCTCTAAACTACTACCTTGCGTCGTGCATCAGTTTAGCATACGCAACGCACGGGTTGATTGCCATCGGATTAGAATTATTTAGAGAAGCAATCTTAGAGTGAGAAAATCTCATAGCAGGCGATCTGATGCACCCTCGCATGGATTCCATATCTTAGTCGCTCGCAGTGGAAACGTCTGCAAGATGACTTAAAGAAAGAGACTAAAAATGCTCAACAAAATCAGAGAGCATTGAAGGTGCATAGTTTGGAAAATGAGGTTTTAGGGTTTTCATTTCGTTAATATTTTTTTTAATTTAAGATGTGTCAAGAAAGGGGAATTAGTGATAATGTCAGCAATACCTGAAGTTAATTCCACAGCCCTCATTACAACACGGTTAATCTCTTTATCTGCCCACAACAACTAATAAATCTGACCCCACTTTCACTTTAGACGCACTCAACTGATGCGGTTCACGTCCTTGGCTTTAACCGGATTGATAAAATACTTCACCATGATGTGTAACCAACTTTCTGACCCTATTTGTAGCTGCTACAACAACAATAACCCGACCTGGATGTTTATGTCGAGGCATTGAGGTGAACACTTAATGAAGTCATTATGTCAGCTAAATCACAAGTGATAAGGATTGATATCGGAAATATGCTTGAAATACGTGACCAAAAGGTTCATTAAAAGTCATTATGCGAATTCTCAGCTAAATCACAAGTGATAAGGATTGATATCGGAAATATTGTTGAAATATGTGACCAAAAAGTTTCATCTGCATGTTGCACTTTTACTTGAGTCATGTGTTTGCTCTTTCTACAAATTATTTAGTTTTCTATTTGGATATGTAAATGAATTGCATATGCAGACAATTACAAGTTTGTAAACATAAATCAAAATCTTCTAATGCTAACTTCAAAGATAATCGATTACTTCTCCTTCGTACTAACGTAAGAAATATGCTAATGCATGCACACTAAGCACAATTAAAGCACCTGTTAAACAAAGAACGAATTGAACTGAACACTAGTGTTAAAATCAATAATTAAAAGAATTCAAAAGGTGGCAATATAAATTTCGGCACTTCATTGAAACACTCGTATATGGTACGAGTAAAAGAAGCCACAAAGCCAAACCCAGCTAAACGGGAAAAGGATATTAAAAAAGCCATGTTTAGGAGAATCCTTAGATTCTCCTTAAAATCAAGCAAGCGTCAGCCACATCTTATGAGCAGATGTTGGTTGTAAGATTGCATGCAACAACATCAGGGGGAGAAGCGACAAGAAGGCATCACTTAAATGTCCGCTGCTAAAAGAAAATCCTAGACAACAGACGACACGACACGACAAGCATAAATGGTAAAAAGGGCAGGTGAACCCAACAATTGATAGAATGTTTCATGCATTTACTACCGTCATTGCGTAATATCGTGTCAGGATATTCTTCGTGAACAATTATTTTGAGGGAGACAGACGCAACTGTACATCAGCGAACAAAAGCAACTAAAAATTGCATTTGGAAAGATTGGTGGGGAAATTATGATTTCGAAATTAGAACAGTCATTGTTTACAATTTATCGTAGAATTTATTAAGTAAATCTGCTTCTTTCTTTTACAAATGACTTATGGTAAAGGGAGATAATGTACTGTACTCTGTAATCTGTGGTTTATGGCAAAAGGACAAACAGTAATACGACAGCTGCTTTGGAAACAAAACTGCAGAAACTGAATAATCATTATGAAATTTGAAATGCTTTCTTCCATTGGAATAAAGCTTCTGTTCACGAATTTTATTGTGTTGTTTTTGCTACTGATAGAAAGACTGTCGGTTAGTCGAAGAAAAATGGCTAAAGCTATTTTGATAAGAAATTTAAATGCGATTTCCGTCATTGTAGTTAACAAAAATTAAATACTTAAATAAATATGTATACTGCATTCACAGACTTGGCTGTAAGTAAAGAAAAAACTAATAAGCAATTCTTATTTATTTAGTAAAGTTAAAAGTTAGGAAATACTAACTTATTGATCGCTGGATTTTCTGCGTTTTAGCATATGTTCTGGTTCGACAGAAAGGAGGAGCTTTAAAGCTTCTTACGAATTTGTTCAAGATCACGATGTAGGTCGGAATTGCGAATGGTTCAAGAAGCATTGACAATTGGCCTTAGAATTTTATTTGAAAACGAATTGAATTGGCATTATTGTTGCCACACTGGCACAACCCCAGAGTTGAATTTTTTCTTTACGTACTCTTTCCATCAGAATAAAGTCTTGCCTACATATTTGACACAGTTCATATACTCATATATGCTCGCCAACATCAGGCGATAGAGAATATCTTTGTTTGTGAAATCAGCATGTGTGAATTTGATGTTGTGAAATTTGATTCTCCATTTTTGTATCCAATCGATAACTTATGTGACCTCCAATTGAACAGCGTTATTAGATTATTCTACGGTCCAATATCTGTGTACCAACACGGTGATCCAGTTGGAAGATCACTAATGAGCAGGAGATTGGTTCCCTTTTCGAAGGTCAGATTACGTATCTCCCCGTTTACAGGGGCAATACTATGCACCTGATCAATCGATGAGTGCTTGTCCCAAAAAGTCAAATTTGTGATCTGGCATCATATAATCAGTAATTTTTCTATCAACTTTGGTAACATCAGTAGGGGCGAAGTAGTCTGTATGAAGACACAATGTAAATGTTTGCCCGGATATATTTTAGAAATAAAATCTTCTTTCTTTTCTTTTAATGGCGCAACAGACCATGCACGTCTTAGACCGAGCTTTTCGCACCCAACCATGTTGTGTGTGTTATACAGGGTGGACTATTTATAATTTGGAACTTTATTTTGGGGTAAATATAAAACGAATAAATTTTTTTGTCAATGTGGTTTTTATTATTCGAATGCAATCCTTTCGGTTAATTGTGGAAAACTCTTTCATTCAAGCAGAGGACGTCAGGCTGAATTTGTAATGGTCCGTCTATATAATTAAATCTCATTTAGTTTTAGCCACACAGATCGTACTTGATATGATTTATAGGATATGCTGTTTTAGAGATTAAATATTGGAAAATTCGTTTTCGAGACCAATCTCAAAAAGTTTAGATTCGTTCTGATAGAAAAAAGATGGAAGCAGAAAAATTGAAATTACATACTCCATATGATGTTTTTAATTTGTAATATTTTACTATACATAGGTATATACATACAGTGTCGGACAATCAAATAAGAACACCTTGCACTATAAAACTTCCATTGATTTTTTTTATCGGACTGCTTATGGCAAACATTTTTATAGAGAAGAAAATGGTATGGTATTTACTTTATAAATTTCTAGGTGGCAACACTACATTTAAATATTTTTTGGGGATTCCCAAACACAAAAGTTGAGTTGAAGCGAAGCATTCGAAGGCGGACAATCTAATAAGAACAGCAGACGAAAAAACTTATAACTAAAAACTATATAATTTGTACTGGTAAGCATTTAAATGCTAGCATTGAGGGTAATTCAACAAATTAAATGTAAACTATTCCGTACTATCACAGCAAAATGGTTCGAGCAAAGCACTGCAGCAAGGAGGAGCGTGATTTGGTGAAAAACTGTGAAATGAGGGACAAAGCATACGCCAAATAGCTAAAATTATTAGCAGATCCTCGACATTTGTCTACCAATCTTTATTACCTCAAAAATTTCATTGCAAGAGAAAAAACTACAAGTGCAGATGACAATCGCATAAAAATTTTGGTGGCACGCGATCCATTTAATGAATCTGCCGCAACATCGAAAGTGTCCCATAGAGTTCGCTGAAGCGCTCATTGAGTGGGATGGTTCAATTAATGCCAAAAAAATTGTCTAACGTATTATGGACAGACGAAAGCAAGGTGAATCTTGTTGAAAGTGATGGCAAACGTTGGGTTAAACGCCCGAAAAATGCAGAATTGAGCCCAAAATATACTAGGAAGACGTTTAAGCACAGAGGTGGAAGCATCATGGTATGGGAATACTTCTCTTGGTATGGTGTGGGTCCTCTGTATTGGATAAAAGAAACGATGGATAGATTTCTTTACATAGACATCCTTCAGGAGGTGATGCTTCCTTATGCTGAATGGGAAATGCCTCTGAAATCTTCACAATCTCCTGACCTTAATCCAATCGAGAACTTGTGGAATATTGTCAAAGAGAAGATTGGCAGTACCAGAGCTAAAAACAAAGACAAAGATTGTGGCAAAGCATTCAAAGAGCGTGGTATTCCATACCCCAGGCTACTTACGCGTCTCTGGTGGAATCAATGCCTAGAAGGTGTAAGGCGGTTTTATTTAACAAATGCTATTCCACAAAATATTAGCATTAGTAAACAATTTGAGTCAATATTTTATAAACTTTTTTTTTTTAATTGAAGTGTTCATATTCTTAACTTTTTTATAACTTTTCACTTTCTTTTTTAAACTGAATTTATTTTGTTTTTGTTTTAAGAAACAATTAAACTTATGGAATAAATGAATAAAAGTAAATACCTTTTAAATTTATCATAAGCCTAGAGAAATATTTGTTTAATGTTTTTGGTTTCAGAACTAGGTGTTCTTATTTATTGTCCGACACTGTACATTTACTCACTCATTGAAATATCAACATTGTTGCGCTTTGATATTTTCACACTCCATACACATAAATATTCATGGCACGCATATGTTTGCACACTAACACACACACGCACACGTACCCAACAGGAAATTTTGAATTGTTACCCAAAGAAGTGTTTCGAAAGCACTGACTTTCTTCTTTATAGTCACAGGAAGGCTAGGGGAGAAATATTTAATAAATTAAGAATAGGTGTAGTTTTAGAGGCGGAGAATTTTAAATTGAAATAAAACATCCACGAAATTGGTTTTATTTTAAAAATAATTTTTTGATATTAATATTTGAATATAATTTCGAGCATGTGGCCGCAACGGCTGGTGCGTACTTGGCATATTCGGGGGTCTAATTGTCACACACTCTTCGCAATAAATCAGTCTGTATTTCGGCAATAACGCGATGAATGTTGGCATCAAAGTGCTCAATTGTGTCTGGTTTATCGGCGTTGGCATGCGACTTTACATATCCCCGAACAAAATAATATAATGGCCAGTTAACAGGTCCATTTTGGGGAATTAATCGTTCGTCAAATGTTGCTTTCTGTAAATTAATTATATCCCACTATGTCTGCAGCGTTAATGCCTTTCAATTAAAGCACGAAAAAGTTAGTAATCATGTCTCTGTACCGCTCACCTTTGACTGTAACGCTCTGACCCTCATAATTTTTGAAGACATATAGGCCAATGATTCCACCGGTTCATAAAGCTCATCAAACAGTGACTTTTTCTGGATGTAATGGTGTTTCGACAATGACCTCCAGATTACACTATGTACGCGCCAGCTGCATTAGTCATATGCCCGAATTCATATTCAATGAGTAATGGCGAAAATTTTCTTGAAAATTAAGCCAATTTTATGGATATTAAAAACATTTTTCTATGTTTTATTTCAATTTAAAGTACTCCGACTCTAAAAAAAAGACACCTATACAATAAAAAAAAGCGCTTCTTGGAAACTTAATGACAAGTAATGTATGAACAAATTATATTAGATGAAACGCATGAAACTGCTTCTGGAGCACATACTTTCCCGTTGGGTATCTACATACATAACTATGTAATCACATTAGAGAAACTAAAAATGTGTGCAGCCTTAACCAAGCAACAACATCCTTTCCAGACGCTTCAAAAATAAATGCAACAAACAAAAAATTTAAAAAAAAAAAAATGGAAAATTTTTAGACTGCAGACAAAAGTGCAGCAACAGTATGAAATGAAAATTCCATACTACCGCCACCAACTCATTCACTCACCTCCCATATAGAGCATGGGTACAACAACAACAACAAAAACAAAAACAACGTAGAAAATCACAACAACAACAACAACAACAAAAGAAAAATAAAAAGAGCGAAACTAGAAAAAGTATCCCACAGGCAGAACCTGATCTGCAGAATCACAACAATAACAACAAAATCCGTGAACGTCATCATCAAAACAAATAACAACAACAAAAAGAATAGAATGAAAATAAAAACAAAATTGCAACAAATATACTAAAATTTGTATGGAGATGAATTTTGCACCATAAATCCATTTTGCACTTGTGCTGCCTGGCTGCAATACAACAGCAACAACAACAACAACAGTAACAACAACGCAAACGAGCACATAAATAAAATCCAATAAACAACGAAAACGAAAAGTAAAGCGCATGAAGGCAAAAGTCTGGATTATAATCATATGGGGATAGTTCGTTCTCGCTCTCACCATCGCCATTGCTCTCTCTCTTTCTCGTTCATGCATTCGCTCTCTTTTTGAAGATTTCAAGAAAACAGACAACACCAAAAAATCAACAAAACTACTAAATGAAAACAAAATTTACAAATTCCATTCATGAATTTTTTTTTTAAGTATTACTCTCTCACAATCCGCATCATCCCGTCCGTCCGCCCGACCATCCTACGTTCGTTACTCTTACAACTCTAAAGCACAACATATTCCCTCAGCCACTGTCGCCTCCTCCTTCCAAATCCACTCCATTTCATTTCTTTTTGGACTATTCTGAAGCTGTAGAGTATAAGACAAGCCGCCGGATATTGTCGGTGGCGTTGTTTAACATATACACAAATACATATGAACGTGTGTATGTGTGTCTGTTTGGGAGACTGTCGTCGGTGTCTTCTTCGCCATTCACCGACGACGATACCCATAGCTAAATTGTATTTTGCTATTTCATTTTGCCCCCACCGAGAGTGAGCGACCGTTTTATTTATAATTTTTGGTCTTAGTTTTATTTTGTTTTTACTTTTGGTTGTTAGTGTAATTACGAGCGTTGCAGCACAATTACTGCTGCAACGGAAGCCGGTATTGCATTATTTTGCGCGCGCACTGTATTGGCATACGTAAAGGAACGACGATGGCTCTCAAATACTAGTACGTATATGGAGCTGTGAAGATTTTCTGGCCACACACAACCTTCCACCCTTTAGCTCTAAGAACTTTTATACACTTCTTCTCTGTCGTTTATATTGAGTCCCCCTAATCTATCATTTTGTTTTAAAGAAAATGAGAATTACGATTGTAAATTAATAGGTTGGAGATTATACCGTAGACCCTCAAGGATCTAAACTGAGGAAAATTCTTTCGATTTTGTTGTATAGTAGATTACAGAACTCCAATCACAGCTAATTCTGTTCTCAGTTTTAATCTTTAATCTCATCATATTCAATGCCAGTTAAAGTTCAGGATTGTTGTGATTTTTATAACTGGAAGAAATCGGATAAGGAGAAGTGTCTATGTTTAAATAGGTTGCATCCTTTAATAGATTAAAGGAAGTTCAAATGTGGATTTCTTACCATATTATCTCACAATCTCTTACTTGACTGAATTAGCAGTATTACAGAGCGTATTACAGTGAGTAATACTTCAGCGAGAAATTACCAACCAACGTCGGATGCAAACAAGGATGTCCACTTTCACACTCTTCGTTATTGTTCTGGAAGAAATTATAGAAAATGTATGTACATAAGTATGTATCGAACCTCTAGAATTATTTAGCTCAGCGACATGCAGGTGGAAACTGATAATCTGCTTAGATCAGTAAGAACGAAAAGGGACTCATATTAAAATAAATAAAAATGTAGGTGGATGGGGGCATGCTCTAAGGAAATCGGCCGTATCATTGATTGAGTCTTGATTGAAAAAAAGAAAATATCGCGGACATCCAAGAACTGTCTGTAAGAAATATAACGTGGAAAATGGAAAAACAACTGCACAAATTATAGTCAGAGCCATAGACCTTCAAGAAGGCTAGAAATATTTAAAAAGTTTCACTAACATAACTAGTTCAGGCTAAACCAATAGCGATAAGGGAATGTCGAGTGAGCAAGTGTAGAGCACATTTTCAGACAGTCAAAATCCCAATGTCTTACACTCAACAGTAATAAAGCGTGTGGTTTTAAATCTGGCAATACTTTTTTCGGAGTTTTTCTTTTTGACAGCTGTCACTTGATTTATGCTCAGTTTGGTTTGCCATTTCATCATGAATAGACTTACGCCTGAGCAATGTTTTCAAATTATTGAAATTTATTATCAAAATTAATGCGCTGTGAAAAAAGTGTTTCGCAAGCTACGTCCATTTAGCTAATTTTTGGCTCAATGGATACGTGAATAAGCAGAATTGCTGTATTTGGAGTGAAGACCAGCCAGAGGGAATTCAGCAGCTACGAATACATCCCGCAAAATGCCCTTTTTGGTGCGGTTTATGGGCAGGCGGCATCATTGGGCCGTACTTCTTCAAAGACGATGAAAGCTGCAACGTTATGGTCAATGGAGAAAGGCAGTGTTCGATTATTACATTTTTTTTTTTGCCGAAAATGCTAGAATTGGACTCGGCTGACATGTGGTTCCAACAGGACGATGCCACATGCCACACTGCACGCGAAACCACGCATCAATTGAGAGGCGAATTTGGTGAGCAGTTAATCTCACGTTTTGGTGTAGTCAATTGGCCACCAAGATCGTGTGATTTGACCCGGTTAGACTATTTTTTGTGGAGCTATGTTAAGTCTATTGTCTATAGGGACCAGTGAAACACGATTACTGCTTTGGACGCCAACATTGAACGCTGAACGCGTCATTTGTGAAATTCCGGCCGAAATGTGTGAAAAATTTTACAAAATTGGACGTTCAGAATAGACCACTTGAAGTGAAATTATCTTTAAAAAGTAAATGGCAGGAATTGATTTATCGATCCAAATAAATTCATTCACTTTTGTAAAATTTCTGTGTTTTTTTTATTCATTTTCAAAAACTAAACTCTTATAAAAATCACCCTTTATATGTAATATAATATTTTTGAAATTGGTGGACCAGTATAGAGGATAATTTACTTTTCTAGGTCCTAGGAAACTCATGTAAACGCTATCAAGTGAAAATCGAACCAATTGACTAGTCACGGTTCAATTCTAATTATTATCCAGAAGCAATAAATATCAATTCCCATCGGCGAAGAAAGCGAAAATTTGTGGAACAGCCACTACTTGAGTTAAAAAAAAACCTGATCACAATAAACCTTTTTCAGAACTAGACATTTACTGTCGCATTTATAGCAGAGCTGTCAGAGAATGCATAAAACTTTGTGATTGCAGTTATTGAATAACATATTTACTTCACTCCAGAGTACAAAATGAAGTCAGATGTCTTTTTTGGGCTGACCGATTGACCAAGTAATAACTCCAACTGGTTTCAAATGACTTCAAATTCACATTAACTCCAAGTGACCCCAATTGACTTCAAATTCCAAATGACTCCAAGATATTTCAAATCTCAATTCACTTCAACGCATTCATGATTTTGAAGAATTATGTATTTTCGATTAATTTTGGGAAACAAAATATTATTCCTAGTAATTTGAATGTAAATGGTATTCATATGTACGTACTCACCCTATAATGAACATAGTATTCTAAGCAGAACTCTTGCCCTCGTTTATCTTTTAATATTCTCTGAGTCAGTAAATTTATGTACATAAATAATCGATGTTCGACATTCAACTATGCATACTTCCAATAGCTTAGCGATTCCTTCCTGTGCGCCCGATTTTTATGTTACATAATTTACTGTTCTAATTACTTCAAACTTTCAAGCAAACAAAAATGTTGTTTACTTTCGCAAATATATAACAAGTTATTATTATTTAAGTCATCTGAATTAAAAGAAGTCCAAAATGCTAAATGCCGTGCCCGCCTGCCTGCCTGCCTGCCTTGCCTCCCTGTTCAATTGCTCTGTTTATTTTTAGCATATTTTTGTGGGTGCTTTTGATTTTTTAGTTATTATTATTTATTTATTATTTTTGCACAATCTTTTCTCGCTGGTGTGTTTTGTTGTTTGTATGTTGTTTTATTGCTAACTAGCCGACATACAGACAGACAAAGAAGCATACGCGTACATACTCCTTTGTTCCCTCTGAACACTGAAGTTTTGTTTATTTTTCAAATGTTGATTTCAATGGAATTTCATAGCTGCTCGCTCATACTTGAAGGTCTTCTGGTGCTATAGTCTCTTCATTGCAGCAGCTAAATCGTTGTTAAGAGTAAAGGCGCATACTTAATATCAGCAGTTCCGTCGCCTTCGTCCGCCGTTGTTGAATTGTTGTTGCTATTCTAAAAACATAATAATAAAAAGCCAAATAGTAGGAATCCTTTAGTTATGTGGGCACAGGCTCTCTCAGGGCGCAGGCTACTGCGGTTGCGGATTTTTTGTTTGTTTATTAGTGTTTCACGCTGACATTCTACTACTTTTTCTTTTTCCTTCTCCCGGTGCTGCTGCTGCTGCTCCTGCTTGTTGAAACTCAATTCGTAGTATTGCAACATGAAGTCTGCACGATTCCAAAAGAGTCGTGCGCATTTACAATGTTGTTGCATTTTTAAGTTCTCTACATGCTCGAAAATTTTTTTTTGCCCGTATGAATTTGTTTTTACGTAGTTACTTTAGGATCTGTTAACCACAATTTTCGCATTACTTGAAGTGGTGGGGTTCTTTGTTTCTCTGTGTTCATACGTTCTGTAAATCTTTAATATGTATAACGTAAAATTGAAACCAACGTAATTGTGGTTTTCAGTTAAACTTTTTGAGGGACTTTTGCGGTTTTGACTTATTATAAAAGTCGAAAAAGCAGTGCACGAAAGCTACACCTTTTCGGGACAAAAATTACTGACTGAAACCGTAATCGTTTAATTTTAAATTACAACCTAATAAAATATTCACTAACCATTTCAGTTGCTCCGCTTTGGCTGTTAAATATTTGTTTTGCTGTTTGTTTCTGATGAATGTTCAATTTAAAAGAAAAATTATTTATCAAATTTTCACATATACTGGTGGATACCTGAAATAAAATGTCCTGCTGTGTGGTTAATAGGAATAGAATTACCTACTTTTTTCGGACAAGTATTTACATGCATATTTACAAACAGAGCAACACAACCAAATACTCGTGTGTAGTAATTTCCCATAAATACTTATATGTAGTAGTTTTTAGAAATTGACTTAATTCAGATACATATGCCCACCAGTGTTACCAGCAGCAGGTGTGTTTTCATCTGAAGTCTCTTGAAATTTCTGCTTATTTATTCGATTTTTTTCCGAGAAATTTCGTATCGTAGTCACGAATTGGTCGCGGTGGCGTAGTGGTAATGCGTTGAACTGCTACGCAGAGTGTCCGGGGTTCGAATCTCGGAAGAGGCAAAATCAATAAAAAAAAAAAAGTATAAAAATAAAACTTTTCTACACGGCACCACCTCTGCAGGCAATGGCAAAACCTACAAGAGTAAAAATTGCTATGAAAAGCTTTTCACTTCGCCGTTCGGATTCGGCATTAAACTGTAGGTCCCTTCCATTCATGTACAAATATAACACGCACAGCATGAGTGGATGCGAAAAGCTCGGCCTAGGCCCTCCATGGGCTGTTGTGCTATTAAAAGGAAGTAAAGTAAAGTCATGAATTATTTTTCGCTTTTAGGATGAATTTTACACTTTTCGGCATCTTTTTCTGTGAAAATGTGATATTGCAATATTTTGTGATATTCAAAATAATGGGAAAACAGAATACAGAAGAATTTCGACCAATTAGACGTAGTAGTAGTTTGAATGTTACATAAAAGTACGTTCGACTGGAACGAAATTTGCTATAATAATATTACTTAAAAATTTACATAATTTTCCGTATAACAGAGTCAAGAATCATGCAGTTTTTAACGCTTAAACCGAATATACCATAACAACGTCAAGATTTTTAAAAATCTTAATCCAAAAGTGATAAATTTTATAATTTTTAAAAGCTGCGTTTTATTCACCTATACATACTTAGTTAACATGTGCGAATAAAGCGATCAAGCTGTTAAATATTTTTTCGTTAAAAGAAAGGTAAAAAAAAGGAATTCTCTCCAATTTAAAAGTTTTACGATGTTTAACCTGAAATTTTGTTAGTTACACTGTACAACACTACTTTTATTATTCGTGTTTTAGTCGAATATGCTAAAAGTCAGGCCCGCTTTTTCTCATACATATTTAAACCTGTAAGGGTTAATAGTGTTCAAGCTATAGTCTCTTAACAAGCTATTTCGCAGAAAGCGGCTCTCGAAGTACTAGAAATTTCAACACACTTAACTTCTATTTCATAAAAACTTTTTATAGCTAGGCAGGACGTTTAGAAAACTTTTAGGAAATCTCTTACCTTCTCTATTTTATCCAAATTAGACAAAAGAAGTCGCAATTTTGGCGTGATCATTATAAATGTACTGAAACTTACCAATCAGTGAGATTTATTGTCATCCATTAATTGATTTCTTTCCACGTCAATTCTCTTTTTTTTTTTACCTATTTGTTGAGTTGTCCTTATGTATGTTTTCGAGTCGTTTTGGTTTTTCCTGTGTAAGGGGGGCACCCTTAAGTTTTATCCTGGTGGATATGGCTGAGATCTTCGGATTTGATTGAGCTTCATTCGATGTTCTGATTAGGAAGTCTAGAAAGGTCAGGCAATCGAATCCCTATGTCCAATCTCGGACTTTCTCAGCAAATCAATTTCCGTAACTAATTTTTAAAGACTAACCAGAAATACATGGATACATACACGCTGCGTTAAGGAAAATTTACGAAATACATAAAAACAGGTTTGACTTTTTTTTTTTACTTGTTACAAATAGTGAAGTCATTTGATTTTTTGTTTGTTTTTGAAACAAATTTTACAGCGTAGCACTCAAACCTCCAGGACACAAAAGAAAATCTTGAAACATTTTACGGATAAACAACAGCAAATTCATTCTAAAGAAAAATAAGATTTGTAGAAAGATTCTGAATGTGATGAAGCAGTAATGTAACACAGTTCATTTCGGAAGCTGTAGAAAATTTGTGATTTATATATGTACATAATATAAAATATATGTATGTGCATTTAGGCTTGACCTATTACTTATTACTAAAACTGCAATTAAAAGATTTCGTTGTAATTATTGGAAATTTTTTAAAAATTACAGTAGTAACACTTGGTATCATTTTCTCAAAAATATAATAATATAATTCATACAATTAAAGTTTTGATTAATGTAATTATGGTAAAGTGTCGCTGTGGCGTAGTTTGTAGTGTGTTTGCCTTCTACGCAGAGTGTCCGGGATTCAAATCGCGGCATAGGCAAAATAAAATAGTAGAAAAAAACTAATTTTCTACTTGGTATCACCTCTTGGCAGGAAACAGCGGCATTCCTACAAAATCGTTTCACTTCGCCGTTCTGATTCGGCATTCATGTACAAATATGATACGCATAACTTGAGTGGATGCGAAAAGCTTGGCCTAAGTCCTCCATTAAAAGAAGAAGAGAGAGAAAGTGTTTACATTGTTCTGTGTCGTTCACAGCGTTAAATGTTGCACAGGGTCTCACGATATAGAACATTGAAGTTTTTGGTATTTGGCCCTTACATTAAAAGAGTGTTGCCAGATTAAGAGGTTATAAATTCGGTGTTTCACGCAAATATAAAAGTAATTGCCCACGTAAATTGTAAGTATCTAGGCTCACATTCAGAAGCAGAAAGTGACTACAGATCTCTTTGCTATTCGAAACCACAACTTCGATCGGCTTTAAGTACCGATGCGATATATGCCATATATTTAGATATATCGTATGCGAGTATTTATTGTACTCCTAATTGCTTTGATTTTGTGATTTCTCAATAAACATTCCATTGAATGATTCGCTTTGCATTGGTCTCTTACTGCACATTCTTTCAATTCAGCGCTCTTCTCTCTTTTTTTTTATTATATTATTTTTACTTTTGAAATTTTATTTTATTTTTTTTTGCACAATTACTAATTAATTTCGTTCTCACCATTTTCAACATGTGGCATGTGTTGTGTGGTATAGCGTGGCATGGTGTAGCGGCTGGTATACAAGTACAGTGTCGGACAATCAAATAAAAACACCTTGCACTATAAAACTTGCATTGATTTTTTTTTATCGAACTGCTTATGGCAAACAATTTTTGTAGAGAAATTTTTATAAATTTCTAATTGGCAACACTACATTTAAAATTTTTTGGGGATTCCCAAACAAAAAAGTTGAGTTGAAGCGAAGCATTGGAAGGCGGACAATCAAAAAATAACAGCAGACGAAAAAATTTATATTTTAAAAAGAAAACTTAAATTTGTTTATAATTTGTAGTGGTAAGCATTTAAATGGTAGCATTGAGGGTAATTCAACAAATTAAATGTAAACTATTCCGTAATGTCACAGCAAAATGGGTCGAGCAAAGCACTGCAGCAAGGAGGAGCGCGATTTGGTGAAAAAAACTGCGAAATGAGGGACAAAGCATCCGCCAAATAGCTAAAACTATTAGCAAATCCTCGACATTTGTCTAACAATCTTTATTACCTCAAAAATTTCATTGCAAGAGAGGTAGGTCCCGCAAAACTACAAGTGCAGATGACAATCGCATAAAAATTTTGGTGGCACGCGATCCATTTAAGGCAGCCGCCACAATTAGAGAGGAGACTTTACTTACTTTACTTTACTTTTAATGGCACAACAGCCCATGGAGGGCCTAGGCCGAGCTTTTCGCATCCACTCATGTTGGCGTGTTATATTTGTACATGAATGGAAGGAACCTACAGTTTAAAACCGAATCCGAACGGCGAAGTGAAAGCGGTTCAAATTTGTGCTCGATCAGTAAGGAGACGTTTGGTAAAAAAAAAGTGTATGGGAGAACAGCACGAAAAGTACCAATGTTGACACAAAGACATCGAAAGTGTCCCATAGATGCAAAAAAATGGCCTTAAGTATTATGGACAGACGAAAGCAAGGTGAATCTTGTTGGAAGTGATGGCAACTTACTTACTTACTTACTTTTAATGGCACAACAGCCCATGGAGGGCCTAGGCCGAGCTTTTCGCATCCATACATGTTGTGCGTGTTATATTTGTACATGAATGGAAGGGACCTACAGTTTAAAGCCGAATCCGAACGGCGAAGTGAAAAGCTTTTCATAGCAATTTTTACTCTTGTAGGTTTGCCATTGCCTGCCAAGAGGTGGTGCCATGTAGAAAAATTATTTTTTCTATTTTTTGATTTTGCCTGTGCCGAGATTCGAACCCCGGACACTCTGCGTAGCAGTCCAACGCACTACCACTACGCCACAGCGATCACAAGGAAGTGATGGCAAACGTTGGGATAAACGCCCGATAAATGCATATACTAGGAAGACGTTTAAGCACAGAGGTGGAAGCATCATGGTATAGGGATGCTTCTCTTGGTGTGATGTGGGCCCTCTGTATTGGATAAAAGAAACGATGGATAGATTTATTTACATAAAAATCCCTCAGGAGGTATTTCCCTTATGCTGAATGGGAAATGCCCCTGAAATGGCAAATGCAACAGGATAACGACCCAAAGCACACCTCAATCCTTGCGCGAGATTGGTTTTCCCATAATGACCATTATGGCCTGGCCTGCACAATCTCCTGACCTTAGTAGAAGATTGGCAGTACCAGAGCTAAAAACAAAGACGATTGTGGCAAAGCATTCAAAGAGCGTGGTATTCCATACCCCAGGCTACTTACGCGTCTCTGGTGGAATCAATGCCTAGAAGGTGTAAGGCGGTTATAATTATCAAAGGCTATTCCACAAAATATTAGCATTAGTGAACAATTTGAGTTAATATTTTATAAAATTTTTTTTTTATTTGAAGTGTTCATATTTTTAACTTTTTTATAATTTTTAAATTTAATTTTTTACACTGAATTGATTTTGTTTTTGTTTTAAGAAAAAATTAAACTTATGGAATAAATGAATAAAAGTAAATACCTTTTAAATTTATCATAAGCCTAGAGAAATGTTTTTTTTAAGGTTTTTGGTTTCAAAACAAAGTGTTCTTATTTGATTGTCCAATACTGTATGTACTCGTATTTGTGTGTTTCTTCTTACTACAGCCAGCCACCAAATAACACACACGATTGCTTACTTTTTTTTAGGACTATTTTTGTGTTTTTGTGTTTGTGTCTTAAGAATTTAACAGGTTCTTGAAATCGCTGGCTATGGCTACATGGAGGAATACTGCACACTACATTAACCAATTCCTCTTCTTCAGTCAGTCATTCTCATTCAGTCAGTATCCATATTATTCATAAGTATTTGTAATACTTTGTGTGCTGTGATGTGCTGGCTGTGCTGCCTCTATGGTGGTGGTGGCGCAGTATCTTGTTTCTCTACTTGTAGGTACGAGTAGTAGGTACTTGTTGTTGGCTATGAGCTGTAAGTTTAAAATAGACATACATGTATTTGTATTTCATTTTTCAAATTCCATATCCTAACCACAGGATAATGGCCTCTTAAACGAAGAAACAGAAAACAAAAACAACAGCAACAACAACAACAACAAAAAATAGAATTCTTTCATTATTTTCAACACCAACGTTGTTGCGTTTCGTTCGTCGGCAAAAATTCTCAGATCATTTTATTTATGTAATTTTTTTTCATCATTCATTGCTTAGTTCTTTCTTACTTATTTATTTAAAATTTTTTCTTGGATTGTTGAAGATTGTCTTCAATTCTTGGTATTTCAGGTTTAATCCTTAAATAGTCAATAGAATATGAGAAATTATGTACATACATACATATGTAAGTAACAGTTACAGATATTGTATCTCCTTGCATTTCGAATTTGAGCATAATAACCTCTGCTTATCGATTTATTTGTAATTTTAGGTATTTTAAAATGTACAAACAAAAATGGCCGGCCGTTCACTTGATTTGAGTTAACAATTTCGGTTGTGTTTGTAATTTATATTTCTCCTGGAAGATGAGGCCAGTGAAATTTATTGATTCTAAATTCTATTCTATTTTTAAATAATCTTCATATAATACCTACATTTTTGAAAATAAAATTTAATTAAATATTTGTTTTTTGTTGTTTTCAGATTTGAATGCGGTTATTTTAACGTAAGTTACTACAATCTTCTATAATATTATAAGTTCATCAAGATCTACCTGAAAATTGATCAAATTAATAAAACTATACAAATCGAAACGCAATAAACGACACTGAACTTATGTGCTTCTTTTGTGTTTTGATTTCGAGCTCCTCAAACATTATGAATGCTAGGATGGACCATTTATAATTTGATTTTGATGTAAATAAGAAACGAAAAATTTTATTTCAATGTGGCTTTTATTATTCGAAAGTACAATCCTTTCGGTTAATTGTGGAATACTATACACTAGCCCATATGGTCAAACTAATTTTGCAGGTCATTTTCGACTATATGCTTGACCGTGCTTGACCGATAGCTACACCAATTTAGTCCTTAAGAGCCTCAATCGTTGCTGGATGGTTAACGTAACACTTATCTTTAACGACTGCCCACAATTATGTAATAGTCCAACGGAGTCAAATCGCAATTGCGTGGTGGCCAATGGACATCACCAAAACGCCTTGTATTGCACGGCGCCCCATCCTGTTGAACCAAATGTTTCCTAGGTCCATATCATCCAAATTATATGTTATCACACCATTCACTGTAACTAATCTTCCTTCCTCGGAGCAACAGCGAAAATATGTTTCAGTTGTGCTGTAAGAGTATGGGAACGTGTTAATTTATCGAATAAAGACCCAGTTTCACGCACACGTTTCACAAATTGCATGGAAGACGCTTCTCTTCTACGAAATTTTCTTACACTTTCGGTAGAAGATTCACACACCATTTTGCAAGTAAATTTTTAGTGTTTCCCAAAGTCCCTGTTTTGATAACAGCAAATATTAAACTAATCTTCCGTCATAATACGATTGAAATTAGAGTTGCCACACTAAAAATAACCAAATAGCTGCTGTGGTGTAGTTGGTAGTACTTGCAGAGTGTCCGAGGTTCAAATCGCGGCACAGGCAAAATCAAAAAGTAGAAAAACAATTTTTCTACACGTGGCACCTTTTGGCAGGCAATGGCAAAACTGCAAGAATAGAAAATTGCCTATGAAATTGCTTTTCACTTCGCCGTTCATCATGAGTGTATGTGAAATCGAAAAGCTTGGCCTAGGCTTTCTATGGGCTGTTGTGCCATTAAAAGAAAAGAATAAGATGGACCACCGCTAAAGTCCAGGGTTCGATTACCCTCATACTGATCGCTCTTGCATATACGAGGTGTGATAAAAAAAATAACCGTTATTTTCAAATTTCGTGAGTTACGTACGTTCGATTTTCGCATTTTTTTTCTGTTATGTTGGTACACATGTCTGTTATATATGTTGGCAATACCAACCATTTTGGATTGTCAGCTTGTTTTTGACAGATAAAAAGGTTAGTCGTGTTTTGGTGTGCTCTTCGATTTTTTACTATTCGAAAAAATGGATCAAAGAAACTGTATTCAGTTTTGTGTAAAAAATGAAATTAAATGCGCAAGGACATTTGAAATGTTGACTGTGGCCTTTGGCGAGTCTACTATGAGCAGAACACAAGTTCAATTGTGGTATAACCGGTTTCAGGACGGCCGAGACGATGTCAATGACGATGCTCGTCCTGGTCGCCCGAGCACGTCAACAACCGATGAAAACATTGACGCAGTGAAGAAAATGATTTTGGATAATCGTCGAATCACTATCAGAGAGGTTGCTGATGATGTTGGCATATCGTTCGGCTCATGCCAAGCAATTTTTACGGATGTTTTAGGCATGAAACGTGCGGCAGCGAAGATTGTTCGAAAATTGCTAAATTTTGAGCAAATACAAGATCGCTTGTGCGTATGTTTTTGGCCAAAAACAAAATCGTTATCATGCCTCAACCACCGTATTCACCGGACTTGGCCCCCGCTGACTTTTTCCTCTTCCCAAAACTGAAGACACCGATGAAAGGAAAGCGTTTTGCTACGATTAAGGAGATAAAAGAAAAATCGAAACAGGAGCTGTTGGCGATACCAAAAAGCGCGTTTCAGAAGTGTTTCGAGGATTGGAAAAAACGCTAGCATAAGTGTATTATATCTGAGGGGGATTACTTTGAAGGGGACAAGATAGTTGTTGATGAATAAATAAACACTTTTTGAAAAAATTGAAAATAACGGTTATTTTTTTATCATACCTCGTATATATTGCTTTCCTACCGAATTCATTTGCTTTGCTGCTTTGCAAAATAGGAATTAAAGTTAAAATGTTTCATTTAATTTTGGTGCTTGTGTTACTTAGGCTCAAATATAGTCATAATGATAATTTTGTTGTTTTAAGTTGGGATATTTTACAATCCTGACATGTCGGAATCTTTAATTTTGATGAACTTGTATTAGCATACTATACTTCCTCAGAAGCACTTAATCTGATCTTTAGTTTCCAGATACATAAAATGAATTTTTGTAGGCCTAAAAAAAATCAGCACATTTCACAATCCCATTTTCTAAATTTTTCGACTCCTTTGTCGGCTTGTGTGCACTTACATTCCTACATATTTATGTAGATTTTTTTTACTTATACATATGTACCGATTGTACTTTGCCAGGGTTGCAGCAAGTAGCATGAGAAAATTAAATGCCATGTTTTTATGCTTTTGACATTTCAACTTGACACATGATTGAACTATGCACGTTCATGCTCAGCAATAAAAAATATTAATACGTAAAGACAAAGGAATTAAAATACTTAATACCCTTTCTGCTTCCCCCTCAACGGTAAAAATGTGCACACATTGTCCGTCTCCGGAGTGTAGAACCACCACCTTCCTCTGCCAAATCCTAATTAATCCCAAATAATAATTAGAAATACAAAATACATAATAAAACGCTTTTTATTGTGATATGGCCGCACCCATTTATTATGGGGTACCTACATAGACTTGTACATCGACTTTATTACAACAGCAAACGAGGATTTGCCGGCGACCGAATATTTCACACACATGCACACAGAGACGCGTATGCGCGTGTCAAAGTTTTTCTTTCCGGTTCATTCTTTATGTTGTTTAGTTGTTTAGTGGACGGGTAAATGTAGAATTTGTACTGCTATCTAAAGGATTCATTTTCAATATCCAACCAACCAACAACAAAAACAAAACCTTTTTCAAAATGCTACGATTTTAATCTCACGCATGTAATTGAAGCTGAAACCCTAAAAAAAAAAAAAATCATATCAACTTTTCCTATTGAATCCTTTCAGCTATTTATGTGTACATAGGTAATTGCAATACAAATGTTGCAAGGAAATGACACTTTAATAATGGAAATGATGAAAATCTTTAATCTGGGCCAACTACTGTCAAACATTTTTTTCAATTTTTTTTTTTTTTTTTTAAATCTAATTTTTTTTATGCACGAATTTCCAAAGCCAGAACCAAAGCTCACACCTTTCATTATGGATGATCGGTATACGAGTACAAGGAAAATAATATTACAACACATATTTCTCATGTATGCAGCTTCGATGTCGATTTATGTGCTTTTACCTTGTTCCCTCAATTTTCGTCATATGTAGTTTAGTTATTTTTCATGTGACATCTGCTGCCGGCTTTGCTGGTTTGCCCAGCCGCATGCGCACCATTTTTCCACATGCGATTAGTTAGATTCTTTCTTTGCTGTAGCGGCGTTTGTTGCTCCCTGTTTGCTTGCCTGCCTGCTTGTCACCGTTTTGTAGTTGTAATTTACAATACTTTTTACATACTACTTACTGCTTTTTGTTGTTGCTGCTGTACTTTATTCTTACCTTTAACATTCTTACAAAAAGAACACCCTATTTGAATGGCAAGTATTTTTTAAACTACTTCAAGGTTCATTTAATTTAGTTCACGTATGGAGTTGTGTTTTTTTTCTGAAGCCGTCGTTCGTCGTTCACTGTCCTCTCATTTGCTCTGTCTATCAAAACTGCAGTCCTTGCTACCTTTTTTTCTTTACGACATTTAGCTAGGGGTTGTTGTATTTATAATTATTAGCCTAACAATTTTTTCCCTGTATTTACATGTTTTTTTTTAGAGTTTCTGCAAAAAAAAAAATTGTTTTGCATAATTCAACATATTCAGAGGGTTTTCCTCCACCATCTCCTTCATTATTATTATGTATATTGTATATCGGTATTTGGCACATGTCAATCGATTCTATGTTACGTTTCGAAAAAGGTTCTGCTTCAAATTCTATAGGGTAACTGCATGTACTGCAACTGGAGATACTAACTGCACAGTGGGATGATTTGTTATAATTTGTGTAGCTTTAGGGGAGTGTGTGTGTGTGTGGCGCTCATAAAATGAAATTAGTTACAGAAATTGTTAAGATCTAAGATTATAGATATTTTTGAAATGTGCCGTATGGCTGGCCTTTAGCTAATTAGCTTCAGAGTTCAACTCTTTCGATTTCTGGATCGAGCTAGATTTTCTTTGATCGAGAAAAATAATAATTATATACTACGAGAATCTCCGGAAGAAATACCCGGGAAATAACTTGACTACATTAAATCTGCATCAAGTTTGAATCAAACAAATCAAATCCGGCAATGAACGTCCAGGTAACATTCCCGAATAACTTATGGTAGACTGGGAATAGAAAATATCTAAGTTTATATATGAATATTATGTGTGGCATTCGCATGACTTGACGAGAGACGAAGGGATTAGAACAGAGGGTGCCGAGAAAATCGTTAGGGGGGGTATGGGCGCAAATAGCTCAGTTTTCCAAAATGAGGTGGTATGTATATAATTGAACTCTTCTTAGGAAATTTCAAAATAACCCTGTGTCAATCTGCTAGCAGTGTGGATTTCTTTGTACTCAGCACTTATGAAATTAACTACAACCTAGTTTGGGATATCTTATTTGGATACCAGGGCTTAGAGGTCACTTATGCAATGAAAGAGCAATTGGACTAGCTAAATAAGGTTCCTCTCCTTACTCTTGTGTTTTTAATATACGACAACCATATTCGGCAACTTACCATAAAATTCTCGACACAGGCAAAATCAAAGGGGAAAAACAAACACTAATTTATCTACACGGCGCCACTTCTTGGCAGACAATGGAAAACCTACAATAGTAAAAATTGCTATGAAAAGCTTTTCACTTCGCTGCTCGGATTCGGCATTAAACTGTAGGTCCCTTCCATGCATGTGCAAATATAACACGCACAATATGAGTGGATGCGAAAAGTTCGGCCTAGGCCCTCCATGGGTGTTGTGCTATTAAAAGTAGGTAAAGTACCATAAAATTCGTAAAAAATTTTCAATAAAAACTTGTTACTTTACTGCAGGTCCCGGAGTGACGTGTCGGTACCCGGCAAGAGCATGGCCATCATAAGAATTTCTTCCCCTTCCCCTTTCCATCCCCTTCTGCATATTGCCAGTCGACTTACTAAAGAACAAAAAGCGGAAATATCAAATAAAATTGTAACAAGGAATCTATGGGCAGGCTTTAAAGGGTTAAGAGTAACGCCCAATGACACGAATTTGTATCGAACCCATATTTCATGTTAGCAGGCGATAGTGTGTTTTTTTTTGGGGAAGAAGAGAAACAGCTCTAGATTCCGGGTTGCCAGAATCTTTATGATTACTTACGGGCCAATAAAAAAAACTGAGCTTTTAATGGACAATTTGAAGTCTGTTGGCGGAGCAATAATTTCCCTTGTTCATCTTGTTGTGACTTAAATGAAGATTCAAATCCTTTATTTTTATCCAATTGATTCAACAACTAAAGAATAAACCTCCTATCAAACACCACTGAAGTGAAAGTTTTCGTTCACAGTCATTTTACTCCACAGTATCGTCATATCTTCTAATGACTTCCTGTTCCACTCTACGTACACCGCATTCACACATGTTTGAGTACATTAGCACCCTTAGTTCATTGATTTCTACTGCTCGCTTTGAAGCCATTAGCCTCGCCTCATGCAATATTCTTCAAATTTTCGTATCATCAGTAACTAACCGATGTTTCTTTTTCTCTAATTTTGTTTGTGTGAGTTTTTTTTTTTTTTTTTGGCAACAATTGTAAAGTAGTTGGAAATAAAGAATTAGAGCACATGCGGAAGGAATAGCGCATTTAAAATTTTGCTACTCGTCTATGAAACGCAACGCCGCAACACACATATTCCTCCCTCCTTCGGCAGCTTACACTTTCTTATTTATTTATGCCCTGAATTCGAAGAATTGTGCTTACCGCTGCGATCCTGGTCTTGAGCGGCGGCCTGAAGGGTGTTTCTCTTCAGACACCCGTGATATCAGGCATACGCGTAAGTTGTAGCCAGGTGCTATTTTCGGTTCTGCAGCGTTCGTGGGGTTGTCTTTAAGAAAATCAACTTATTGCTTTCTTAAATTTTTCTTTTTTAGTTTTCTCATGGATTTTTTCATTTTGGGACATATGGATTCGATATCGTTTATGTGCGCGTGTGTGTTCGTGCCAATTGTACGCAATTTTCTGCTTTAATTTAATTTTAGCTCACATTAATTTATTAAGGTTTATAAATTCTTTGTGCTATGTGCATACAATCAAACATATAGTAAATGTGCATGCGTATGTGTGCCACTGTCATTAATTTGACATTTCTTATTTATCGATGTACATAATTCGAGACCATTTGCAGTTGCTCAATTTTCACTAAAATAGAAATCAAACCCATTTACTTGTGTTAAATTTTTTTTAGCAATTCTGAATCTCTTCAACTTCAACATCAAAGGCACTTAACTCAGTCAGAATGTCATATGTTTTTTAATCGATTTTTCAATAGAACAACTTTAACTACAACGGTAGGGGGTCAAGCAACACAAGCTTGCAGAATGGAGTGCAAGTGTTAAAAATTTGTTTGTTCTGGTGCGAAATATCTGCCAATTTGTTAGATCTTTGCTTTCATTTCTAACCGCTTCTGAACGTGTGCCCTTTTTTTATTTTTTTTTATTTTACATGTACTTGACATTTGTCTATTGCCTGTACACAGTTTCCTAGTTTTTCCACTTCCTGTTTTTTTCTTATGTCAGGAAATAATTAAAAATAAATTTTCCATATATTTTCTTGGCAGCTTATTTTGTACGCTTAGAAGCTAGTGACTGAGTATTTTACTTTTAACCTTAGTACCTATCACTTTTTTTCGAACACAATTTTTATTGGGACAATGGTGTTTGGTATACCACGCTCTGATATTTCTAAAAAACGAAGTCAGGATAAGTTATGAAAACTTGTTTTTTTTTGCTCATTAATTAGTCCTTCGTAACCATGTTTCTTCCCAAAAATTAACAATATATTAAAAAGTAAGGATTTAAAGTAAAAATTTATAAAATCCTTATTCAGTCTTTATTAAAAATGATCTGCAAAAATACTTTTTCATTTTTTTGTGGGTACACCCAAGTGGACCAGTGGCAGTGGAGTGGTAAATGCAAAGAATAAAACTATTTTCTTACTTTGAAGTTTGATACTGATAATTTAACTACATACATTCTCGCTAGATGATCTGCTTTCTTTTCATAATAAGATTAAATTATGTATCTAGGGAGTGAGATTGAAAAAATCTTAACACACGTTTTACCTAATAATTTTTTTGGGTGTAAAATTTAAAAATTTCTTTGAACTAGTTATCTTTGAAAAATATGTTAGTTATTATTTTTAATGACAAACATGTTGATTTATTGTGAGTTTGATCAAAATGAGTGAAGAAAAAGGAGTATGTCTTAAAATTATTAAAAATTTTCAAAAAAATCCAAATTGGTCCTACAAAAAATTGGCCAAAGAATTGAAAATCTGCCGTCAAACTGTTTCCAATAGGAAACCTGGTTCGGGAAGAAAACAAGGACCACATGATATTGGGAAAGCCAAGAGAAAGTAGAAAGCATATTGAAAAGATCTCCAAACACATCTGCTAGAAAAGCTGCCCGGTTAGCCCAGCACTCTGACTATTTGGTGCGAAAAGTTAAAGCCAATGCAGGTTTGAAATCATACAAAGTTCAAAAAGTTCCAGACAGGAATGCTGAAAGAAATTTAGACGCCAAAAGTAGGACTCGGAAATTATTGCATAATGGACGACGAAGCGTATGTACTAGCAGATTTTACGCAGCTTCCGGGTCAAAATTTGTATGTTGCTGATGCTCGAGGAAAAGTCGAAGAACAATTTAGAATCCAAAAGCAGACAAAATTTCCCTAAAAATTCCTGGTATGGCAAGCTATATGCAGTTGCGGCAAAAGAAGCAAGTCATTTGTTACAGTTGGCTCTATAAATACCGAAATGTACATCAAAGAATGTTTGAAAAAAAGGCTTCTTCCTTTCATAAGAGAGCACAATGTGTCCATATATTTTTGGCCCGATTTGGTACCAAAGTAATAACATAGTTTTTGTATCAAGAGAGGCCAATCCTCCAAATTGTCGAAGATTTTAAAAGGAGATGGGCAAACTGCTCCAAAAAGGTGTCTGAAACAACTATCAAATCTCTAATGGAAGGCTTACCAAAAAGGGTCCACGAGTTCATAAATAGTGTTTAGAACTATAAAAGTTAAATTTTTTCTGTAATTTGTAAAATATTATCAATAAAAAAAAAAATCAAAACTGTAAGATCAACCATTTAAAAATTATTGAGTTTTATGTATGTTAAGATTTTTTCGATCTCACTCCTTAATTTTTCGAATGAAGGTTCAGAAAATAGCTTGTCCATAAGCAAGGACATATTGTAAATCTTTGTTAAGAAGTTCGATTTGTATTAATTCTTAATTTTTGGAAGGGATGAGTCGTCTTGATAATGAACTCTACGCCTTTTTGCCCTGCCTGAACTTCTTGGGTTGCTTAATAAAAAAAAATCCTTGCAACTTAAGAGACTCAAAGATCATAAAGGAAAAAATCCTCTTACTACAATAATACAACATTTCAATATAATGTATTTTTGACAAACATATTTATTTCGAGACCGAAGACCGTATTCCCACACACATATCCTTATTCTCCAAAATACACAATAAATAAAATAATTTTCGTTCAATTGAAAAAAAAAAAAAATTATGAGATAAAAACATTTTCTAAGTGGGACGCGTCGAAATTTGTAAATTCTCATGAATACATTCCATATATATATGTATCTACATATGTACGTACAAAAGTGCTTGAGAAAACGTTTCAATGCAATTCTTAAAAATCAAATTTCATTAAAATCATTGAAATCTATTTATTTGACTTGATTTTGTTAAAGTTGATGACCGAAATGCAACACAAACCAAACCAAACCGGTATCGCATTTACCTGATACCGGTTTTCAATTTTAGGATACTACCGATTAGATTTGTACCTATTTTGAGTAACAAAAGAACCAGAAGCGAAAAAAGAGCGGGCACCAGAAGAAGACAGGAATAAACAAAGAAGAAGAAGAGCAAAGCCAAAGACTCGTCTCCTTCTTCCTATTTACTTTTTTGTCGCCGCTCTTTTTGTTGTGAGATGGGATTTCTTATATTTTTTTTTTTTGTTTGTCGTATTTCGTGGTTGTGAATGCGTAGAAATTCCTGGAATTTAGATTACTAAATCTTTGCCGTCATCCCAAAAAAGGACAGCAATAACGACAATCGAAGATAAAAACTAAAATATATGTGTGATTTTGAAAGGATATAAAAATGTTGAGAAACACATAAATAAATTCAAATTGTAAGCGAAACGGAGCACATCCACACACAGAGAAAAGAGAATAGTGAAACGAAACACAAATCCATAATGAAAAATGAAATAATAAGAAGTGGCGATTGAAATTATATACTCCAATTTATGTGCACACATACGAGTACATGTGTATGTATGTGTTTGGATTTGAAGCTGATACTGATGATGATGCTATAGAGCACACTCACAACAGGATATCTTTTTTTTTTTTTTTTTTGGTTATTTTTTGGGTACATCATTTGAATGAGATTTTTCGACCATTGAGTTTAAGAATAAGAATATTCTTAAAGTTTAGAATAAAACTGATAACTAACTGATGCACATACATTCGTGAGTTCGTGAATTCTTGAATTCGTGAATTCGTGAATTCCTATTAAAACGAACTGTTAACGCAGCAATAAAATTATTTGGGTTCCTTTTCAAACAGCTCAACAGGAAGTTATCATTAGGAGTAAAATACTTGATGCGATGCTTATAAGAGCATTGGCCAAGGATAATGGTGTTGAGCATACATTCGTATCGCCTTTTTCAAGGCATATAAGAGAAGAGTATTTGTCCCAGAATCCTCTACATACACAGAATCACTCCCCCTAAATTAAGTATAGATTTAAGCAATTTTAAGCAATTTTCTCGCTTGTACTAAGCTAAATGAATAAACAATATGCCTATCAGATCAGGAGGGAAAATACACAACACTTGCTATTTATAATCTAACAGAGAAAATAATATACTAGTACACCAGAATATAAAGAGTTTTCTGTAGTCTGTGTTCTCGATATTGAAGGGGCATTTGACAACACAGATGTTGCACACATCGGAGGATGCATACATGGCAAAAGCAAGAGTCATTAGCTCAGCTCTAGGTGACACCGAAGTAAATGCTCATGTTACGAAAGGCTCTTCTCAAGGTGGAGTATTATCCCCACTCCTGTGGTCCATTGTAGTTGATGAGCACCTTCGACGTCTTAGCTCAAAAAGCTTTGAGGTGCAAGGATACGCTGACGTCGCAATACTTATCGGCGGCAAATATGAAGATACAATCTCATATAGGTTACAAGAAGCGTTAAACGTACTAGCTGATTGGTGTGAAGAATCGGGCCTCAAAATTAATCCTAAAAAAACCAATATAACTATTTGCACTAAAGAGGGAAACAGGGAAAGCCTTCGGGAACCTTTACTTACTTACTTTTAATGGCACAACAGCCCATGGAGGGCCTAGGGCGAGCTTTTCGCATCCACTCATGTTGTGCGTGTTATATTTGTACATGAATGGAAGGGACCTACACTTTAATGCCGAATCCGAGCAGCGAAGTGAAAAGCTTTTCATAGCAATTTTTACTCTTGTAGGTTTGCCATTGCCTGCCAAGAGGTGGTGCCGTGTAGAAAAATTATTTTATCTACTTTTTGATTTTGCCTGTGCCGAGATTCGAACCCCGGACACTCTGCGCAGCAGTCCAACGCATTACCACTACACCACAGCGACCACAGCCTTCGGGAACCAGTTTACTTTAATGAAGTTAAACCATTTTCAAGCCACTTTAAACACCTTGGAATAATTTTAGATGAAAAATTTACTTGGAATTCTCATCTGGAAAGTATAATCCATAAGGCAAGAGCGGCGCTTTGGACCAGTAGAAGCCTAAATGGTAAAAACTGGGGACTCACTCGAAAACTCAGTCTTTGGATGTACACAGCGATTGTTAGGCCAATTATAACATACGGAGCTCCAGTATGGTACAAAAAGGCTTAGCAAAAAACCACTAAAGAAAAACTCTGCAAAATTCAGAGGCTTGCCTGCGTCTTAGTAACAGTAGTCATGAGAACCACACCAACAGCAGCATTAGAAGTTGCATTGGGCCTGCCATCACTGTATGTCTTAGTGATCAAACAAGAGGCATTGAAAAGTCAAACATTTCGCCCTTGGAAACGAATTGATTAAGGAGCAAAACCTTAACATCAGAATAAATGATTCGTGCATACACCGATGCAACTTTCAGTTACATTCCCTAGTAGAGGTACTTGGGGAAAAAAGGATCAAATGGATCAAAAACAAACGAAGGAATTGGAATGGGAGTTTATAGAGTTAGGGCGAGAAAGGATATTATTGCTAGTATGAGCCAAGAAAACTCAGTTTTTCAGGCGGAAGTACACGCACTTGAATTATGTCTTAGAGAATATGAAGAAACGAAACATCTATATTCTCTCGGACAGTAAGGCTGCACTAGTGGCCTTGAACTTCTTAAAAATTAGTTCAAAACTTATATGGGAGTGCCTTCAACTACTGATCAAGCTAGCATCACAAAATAGAGTCGACCTAATTTGGGCGCCTGGACATAGTGGTATTGAGGGCAATGAAATGGCTGACGAGCTAGCCAGAAAAGGGGCATCCGAATCCATGTTTGGACCAATCCCATGCCATGTGTTAAGATTGAGCTTTAAAAAAGCTGAACAGACAAGTCAGGCAACAGAGCAGCAAAATCATTCATGCCACGTGTATCAGAGTTAAGTACAAAACAACTCTTGATGTTAAACAGAAACGGAATCCAAGCTGTCATAGGATTTCTTACTGTGGACACTGTCCAGTTAGGAAACATCTTGCTAACATGGGAATAACTCGGGACGAATTCTGTAGATTTTGTGACGAAGACGAGGAAACAGCAGAGCACATTCTGTGCCACTGTGACAAGCTTACAAGGCGTAGACTTTGTCACCTTACTATTGCATACCCAACTAAGGTGGAAGTGGACAGTATAACTACCAGGGATATTTTAGCATTTTTAAATGCTATAAGCCTAGGAAGTGTATCTTAGGATATTCAATGGGCCTTTTTAAACCGCAGTGATTTGGTACCTTGTGCCCAGGCCCTGTTTCAATCTAATCTAATCGCCTGTTTCAAGTCCCGCAAAGAACAAATTTTATCCCACGGTTACTTTAAACGCTACTCTTCAACGCTTTTAGTCATGTCTCATTAAAAACAAAAGAATGATAAAAAAAATCAAGCAATCACGCAATCGCTAAATATCATCCTCTTTTTGCATATTTTACTTTCAGTCAAACAATTGTTTCTGTATTTACTTAATGAGGAGAAAGTGTATTGCAAATAATTATCCATAAATTTATTCGGAGTATTTTTAAAGCTATGTATGGTCGCTGTGGCGTAGTGGTAATGCGTTGGACTGCTACGCAGTTTGTCCGGGGTTCGAATCTCGGCACAGTCAAAATCAATAAGTAGAAAAAATAATTTTTCTACACGGCAGGCACCACCTCTTGGCAGGCAATATGTATTTGCATGCATACATATGTACTTTCAAAATATTATAGAGTACCATAGAACTTTGGTTATCCCCGAGATCAGTTGTCAATACAAGATTCACGTTATTATTCAAGGGAAAATGAGCGTTCAGCCAAGACTTTTTAAAAGACATCTACGCTAGAAGGTAAAAATGGTATCTCCATTCATATACCAATAATAGTTTATATTACACTGTGCAATGCAATACATTCCCTTGCAATGGGTTTTAACTTTGGATTCTGAAACAAAAAGCTCGTCCAACAATTTCGTCCTGAGACTGAGCTTAATTAAAAATTAACCTAAAAGATTTTCAAGGTTTAAAAAATGGAACACGTTATCGGGGAGGCAGGTGTGACAACGGGCATTTAATAAAAAAGAGTGTCCATAATATTAGAAATAACATTGGAAAATCTCATTTTGATAGTAACAATTCTCTCGAAATAAAAAGAAAAGAAGGGGAAGGTGGGGCATAGTGGGACGGGTTTTGTTTTTGATTCAAAACTAACTTAAAGATTAATATTTTTCCAAATTGCAAAGATGGATGTCATACTACTTTTTTAAATCTAACTTTAAACGACACAATTTGATGAAAGTCCAAATGGATGAAAATTTTCGTCTAATTTTAAAATCAAGTGATATTGCCATTCTCTAAAATGGTAGGGAATAGTGGGCCACACTTTTATTAGAGCTTAAATGAAATATTTCATGCAAAATACTTATTGACAAGTTCAAAATGATAACAACATTGTTCAAAACACTGAATTCACACCATAAATCCCGATAAGAATCTAAAAATTCTCAATATTTTTTAGGTGCTTATTTATTCAAACTCAAAATGGAAACCAAGGTTATGCACAGACCAAACAATGGCAGAAGTATGTATGAGTGTGTTTAAATCACAAATAAGCAGACAAATTTAGGTATCCCATAATTCCCGACGTCGCACTATTCCCCACCTTTCCCTATATTTTTCTAAACTACGTTTAATTACAATTTTATAGAAAAACTGCAATATTATGAAGATATTTTTTGCCGCGGTAATTCTGAAACTAAGTTGTTAATGGGTTAAGTTTACTGCGACTAGTGAGGTCTGTTGTACCCTAAGTAAGTACGTAGTACTTATAGACAGTCGGATAGATGGACTTCACTGAGGAATATCATATTTGGGTTTCCTCTCTAAATTTATGAAGTCCAAAGTATCTGGCTAATAGTGTTCTAGACTGATATACCGATCCTTTCCCATTTTAGTTTATCATTAACAGTGTTTGTTCCTATGCCTAGAGAAGGATTTGGGCCAATGTAGTTCTCGACCGATCTGATGTTTGGTAACATAAAGTAAAATTTTATGATAACATATTAACCTTCTGTGACCCTTATTCCACTAATAAAAATGTTAAAAAATGTAATATCTCGTTAAAAGAACAATAAAAATTGTTCTACGAGAGATTTTATTATAAGGTTCTGAACACATCAATATTCTCAGACGGAAAAATAATCAAGATATCTTATGTTTTATTGGTAAACTTTAGAATTATATATGTAGAGCAGGATAGCATCTGTCGTTTTTGTTCGACAGAAAATGAGACACTGGCACTACTAGCCAAATATTGGGGCATTATATCCCTAAAGCCATATATCTTACTGATATTCCTTAGGCCGTGATTACATTCAAAATAAGCTCGGCGAACACTTTGTGCTCAGTATGTCACATGCAGCAACACAAATTTCATGATGTTAGCTGAGCAAAATTTTCAATCTAACCACGGCTTTAAAATAATTGACCTAGATCAGACGCCAAGGATACAATTCTTAACTTTTACCTTTTATCCTGCCAAGGCGCGCTAATTTTGAAGAGCTGCCAAATTCAGCATTAAACTAATTATGTAAAGAAAGTTACCAACTGTTCGTGCATTTACAAAATTAACATCATGTAATAATTTTTGTTTTTTTTTTTTGGCGTACGCTTTAACTTGCACGTTCTCCCTTGCTTTCGTGATGCAATCTCGTTCTCAATAGTTTTTACATCAACTTACATAAAAAACACATCAAAATGTCTACAAGTCTACAAACAACATTTGTATCGAATCGTTGAAGAATCGTTCGGTTGTTGCTGCCGTTGCTTCTCGGTTATGGCTGCAATTTCAACAAAAGGTAGTAAACTTAAATCGTACATGCATACTAACTTACAGCAAGCGACATTCCGTCAAAAAGTAGAGTTGTCCGCCCTTCCCGGCTGCGTATGACAGCCACCCAGCCTGCCAGCTCAACAGCACACGTTATCAACGAAAAGACGACAGCTGCAAGCAAATGTTGTAAAAAGAACAGAAGAAAACCAAATAAAAAAAAAACTGAATGTTACTGCTCTGCTCGACTCTTATTCGAATAAGAAAGATCCTTTCGACTTTGTCCTTTAGTCAGGCACTCAGTCATTCAATCTACCAGCAGCAGTCTGAGCCAGTCCTTCAAGCTGCCACAGGGCTGCTGTGGGCTTGTGTTTTTCCTTATTTTTTCCAGTAATTCAACAATCATCCTAATTCTCTCTCTTATTGCTGCTATTCGCTGCTTATGCTCTACAGCGTTAAGCGATTGAGCCTGCTGCATTCAACGAGCAGGACAACGAATTATTATTTAAAGTACAGTGCTATTTCTGTTGTCGCGACTGCTGTTTCTCCCTGATTTCTGCACTATTTACATTGCTCCCTGAGTCCCTTTTGGCATTTTGGTCCTTCAATTGCTGTTTGAAAATATCGGTGTATGAAGATTATGTAAAGCAATTTGTTGCCTAGTACTTTAGCTATGTATAACTAATGTTTATTCATTATACTACTAAAAGGGGTGTTTCCCGAGCATTTTATACCTAAAACGAAGTACATAACAGCTCATTCAACATGAACAACAGCTCAATGCAACATTTTTTTTTTGCAAAGAAAATTTATTGTCAATATTTAAACTAAGCGTTCGATTCAATTGGGAAAAGTAATTTCGCTTTGATTGCAAAAAATAAAAATGATGTAGGACCGCTTCTTGAGGTGAGCCTCTGGGCCCTGAGCCTCTACTGTCCCACTTCAAATTTTTAACCTACTCGTAAGCAGGGTCTACCATAGACAAAAACCAATTACTGATTTAGATATATCGATTACTCTAAGATGGCATGATATCACTGAGTAATGCATTTTTAAAAACTCTTGCTATTTCGAGGAAAACAAAACAGAGCAAACTTATTCAGATCCAGAGACTTTTCAGTCCTATAAACTATAAAGTAATGGGCAGTTTCTACTAACTTACGGGTTACAACCAGATATGTATAATATCTAACAAATGTATCTATCAGATGCTCGAGGGTGCTAAGGAAGCATTAGAGGTTCTTGCAGCCTTGGGTATGAAGGCAACTTTAATTCCAGTCCATAATTTTGGAATACAGGTTAGTTGTAAGCTAGTCTAGCCTTTTTCTTGTTTAAAGACACAAGAGCCCGTAGAAGGCCTATGCCGAGCTTTTCGATTCTGTTCATGTTGTGAGATCTATGTATATTTTTACACGAAAGCCGAATCCGAACGGCGAATTGAAACGTTTTATTTTTACTCTTGGGGAGTTGCCTGCCAAAAAATGGTTCAGTATCGATAAATATAACCATTTAAGGGGTGAGGGCTTTGCGTCTCCGGATGAGGGGGGATCTCGAGGGAAGTTGAAAGTATCGGTATATAAAAAAAGAAAGGCAGCAGTAAGCGTTCTTTTCCACCTCGATTTTCCTTGATGCTTGGAGTAGCGGTGTTGGGTAACGGGTCTTCGAAATGTTGGGTTGGTTGCTGCGGTGGACGTCTTCTCTTCTCGGCTTCTCGATTAGTACGTTTTCGATTTTTGACTGTGCTGAGATTTCAACTATGTACAGACTATGCAGAGCCCTACACTCTCCGTAACTAAACAGGATACAGGTACCCTGCGAAGTAGTCAAACGTAAAGCATACGATTACTCTACATATGTACTTATCAGAAATTTACATGAGTCAGCCTTACCCACTTTTTTTTGCAGCCGACTTAATTTGGAACCTCCTCGCTTTCAATGTCTCAATGGCACAACACTAAATAAGAAAGATTTGTTTTGAATGCCATTTTCCTAGAGTTGTAGACACAGAAAGGAAACTTTTTTAGGGCACCATTATACATAGGTCAAAATGGTACTTTTGATTCCTACTGTTAGCCTATTTCAAGTAAAAGCAAAGTTGATATTATTTCACTTAATAAGTCATAAAGTTCTAGATGGTCTAAATCATAAAGAATTTTTATGTTATTAAGATTAAAAGTTTATTCACTCTTAAAATGTAAAATAATTCATATAAACGGAAATCATAAATCCTACTCGTAATAAAAAGCCGGAAATTATATAAAATATAAAACGCAAGGCGAAGCAAAACGAAACGAAATGAAATGAAATGAAAACGGCGCGCCATCTAAAAATACAAAATCTAAAATTATGTATGTAAAGAAAAGAATTGAAAATGAATTGTTGAAAGGGGTACCCCATATCAAATACGGCAAGAAGAACAATTAATGCTTGCATATCTACAAAGTGGACAGACGGACGGACGGACGGACGGTGGCGGTGTCGGTGTCGTAAAAATCGGTGCTAAACCGGCATGCAAATTATTAAATTGCATAAACATAATTGAAAAGGGGGTTTGGGCTTGGGCTTGGAGTACAAGCTCGCGGTCTCTAACAAGGCAAAAGTATTACAGCAACAATGAAAAGAAAACAAAACGCAGAATATACATATGTACATATATACTTAGATAGCATTTGGAAGCCATATGTAGTGTTGGTTGAGCTGCGGCTTTTATGATCTTTTCTGTTTAAGGTTAAGACACCAAATTAACATTACCCATTTTCTTTTTATGTAATATATTCAGAAAGGTTCAAATTTTTTACGTTGAATGCACAGAAAGATGCGCTTTTTTAATAATATGAAACAGCGAATTCAAAGCTTAAAATACAATAAAATGTGTAAATAAGTGACCGCTGTCATCGACATGACATTTTTGTGGACGGCAATTGTTGTCCTCATCCTCAGGTTAAAGAAGTCACACGATAGGTCAGTTACCTTATCTGAGACTTTGATTAGCATCAAATGGCAATAAGAGCGGATATCGGTTGCAATCATCTTTCAAAAAATGAATAAGGCCACATATGCCATATACTTATGCGTTTTCTAATCAGAGGCTGGTTTTATGTATAATGGAAACAGTAAAAGTGGAGAGTGTCAATCCCTTTTTCTAGTTTAAATATCTGGTCAAAGCTACTGTATTTGCAACGCACACAAGTTGCATTCAACTCGCTGACAATGTGTTCCACCTTCCAACATAATACGCTCAGTAGTATTTTTGTCCAGGATATTAAAAATAATTATCTCATGTAATAAATGTGATTGGCTTCATTTATTATCAACATCGTTAGTGAACCTAATAGAATTATAATTCCTTGTGCTTTTCCGGTTCAGTTTTGATAAGATTGATTATGATGATGAGTTCCGAGACAGACACACAGTCGTTGATTAAGATCGTCCATCCGTTTTCTAACGGGTGCCATATCAGATTTATCCAAAGCTCTTGTAGTATGGCTGAGGCCGTCCTACTTACTTACTTTTGAAAATTTGTAGTAACCTTATCACTGTTTTGTGTAAGTTTCGTTATTGTAGTTGAAAGTGTTGAACTATATTCTTGAAGTAGTTCGCTCGTAAATACGTGCTCTGCATAGGAGCAAAGAAATGTCTTTTATGTTTTTTGCAATTATCATAGGAATAGTATAATCTGTTTTTTTAAAGTAGCTTTTATGTTTATTGATCGAACGATTGGAAATGACTACCTGTTATGGCATGCTCCTACATGTCTGCCTGTCTTCCTCTTCGGTAGGACGATGCACATTGACTGTGTGTATGTGGACAAACCACAAAAGGGTATCGTGGTTCAAATTGTAGCTAAAGTACAAGTACGTGTACACTGTACACTGTAAAGCAAGTTTTACCTATTCCCTAATGTACATACCTATCTACCTACATACGCAAGTACTACTTTTCGCTTAATGTTTTCATATTCTCGTGATACTTATCAGCAGAGTCTCTAAAGCCTCTTCTCTCTGGCGCATGAGTGTGTTTCCTCACGGTGGTGCACAATAAAACCAACAAGGGGTGAACCCTTTTTCATTTTGGAATCCTTTTTGTGCTTTCAGAGGTGGCGGCTAGACAGTATTCAATACACTTCTTTCTCTTTTTTTTTTTTTTTTTTTTTTGTTGTTGTTGAGTATTTATTTATTTGTTTGAATTGCTGGTGCTTTTGCTGCTGCATCCCTTAAAAGACTTATGCTTTTAATTTTTTTCAATAATTTATTTCCCTTAAATTGCATAAAATTCTATTCACATTCTTCACTTTTCCCCGCTCTTTTTTTGTCTCCCCACCCTCTATATCTTTCTCGCTCTCTCTCTCGCTCTCTCTCGCGCTTATTATTCAGTCAAGTCTGCCTAAATAAGATGAAATTGAAACGGTGCGCTGTGGAATATTTCAAATTTTGGAAAAAAGATAGAAAATTAAGAAAAACATTTTTATACATAGTATTCCACTACATGAATTAATTACAGCGGCTGGTTCCTTTACCCATTTGATGAAAGTCAACATCATTACGCCGACGTCGTCGTTGAGTTAGTTTCATATTTTCCTGATCCTCCTTTCTGCCTGCTCATTCCTTTACGAATGACTTCTCTATCGATCGATTCCTTCTTCTTCTTCTTCTTCTTCTTTTTTTTGCAGCATAATTGCTGCTCTTCTGAGCGCGTGTGAGTGAGAGAGTAGAGTTTCAGCATACATTTGTATACACAAATTGTGTTGAATTGGCTTACAGCATTTACTAGCGCACGGTAGCTACAGTTTTCAAATTATGGTTAAAAATTTTTTTATTAAATGGTGAAAGCCTGTAGTGTCAAAATATGTACATAAACGTCAAATTCTCTTGTTTTGTCGCAGTGCAATGAGCTTGAACGGTGAATGTCGAAATATTACAATAACTTCTAAGTCATTGCAGGGAAATATCTTGAGTATCCCATGTATCCCATATATTTTACGCCCATCATTGTTCTAAGTAAATGGTAGCTCATTGGCAAATTTACAGCATTTTTAAAGGTAGAACCTTACAAAACTTGTACTTGATTGGGCGGCTGAACACCGTCATAATTTCATCTATTTATGGAAGTAATAGGTTTTAATAAAGAGAAAATCCACGAGACACTGGTCCTTTTGGTTTCGTTATCGATATCAGTTTCTTTTCAAGACGTAAGGCAGCTCCCATTCTACTTAACTTGTTAATCTGATTTTTCGTTGCTTTCAATGTTGTTATGTCAGAGAACATAAGAGTATAACTTGGTGCATTTTGTGAATTTCCTGATGTACGTTGAATTAGTTGATGACTGTTTTGCAGTTGCTGTTGCTTGTGACTATTATTATGTTTGAAGGATACTACACTAATCAGAGAACATCGCTAAAGCTCAAAGATCTATTATCCTCATCCATCCCGACATCCCAACTGAAAATCTTGGCTGTAGCTCATTTTTGTATAATTAGTTCGAGTCGTTTTCGAAAATTATGAAGTATCACGAATTCAATTTTAAAAATTACAGAAGCCAGCTTCTGATAGTAACAGCGTTATATATTCATTCTTGCCTCGATTTTTGAGAGGCCAACTCCTAGTTTTCTTACTTTACTTACTTTTAATGGGACAACATTTTGTGCGTGTTATATTTGTACATGACTGGAAGGGTCCTACAATTTAATGCCGAATCCGAACGGCAAAGTGAATAGCTTTTCATAAAAGCTTTTCAAGTGCAACTATTTACCGCCTATCATGATGATAACCACATCACGCACCTGCACATGAATGAAAAAGCGGCAGAACTTCTATCTCTTTCTTACTACCTTACTTTTCTACCTGTGCGAGAGAGAACAGTCTTTCATGCTTACGTTTACGTTTAAACAACTTATTTCAGGGTAGGGGAGCAGTTATTGCTATGATTTTAGTGACTTTTCACCACTGTCCGCATCGATTATGTATGCTTTGTTATTTTTCATGATCATTTTGTTTTCTTGTTGGTTTTGCTTTTTTGGTTTTTTGCTTTCTACTTTATGTTATTGTTGCCCCTGTACAACATTCATCCTATCCTCCCTTATAATAATTCAAGCAAACACACAAACAACGAACAAGCCTGAAGCAGCAGGCTCCAACTGCCTGCCTCCCTGCCTCCCTGCCTGCCTGATTCTCCCATGGCGTCGTTTGTACGCTGGGCTCTTTCCACTCTTTCTTTTGCTCTCTTGCCACTTACTACGAGACTCCTTTACCCCTACTCTTTTATTATTTTGTGATGCCTTTTTGTTGTTGTTTTTTTTCTTCACTCTCTTGTATTCCTTTTTACATATATATATATATATATATACATACATACATACATACATACATACTTACACACATATGTATGTATGCAATATTTATTCACTCTTTTTTGCATTATGATGGCATCCTTGTTGTATATGCACGTTCAGTGTGGCTGCGTTGTTGTTGTTGTGCGTATGCACAATTGCAGCGTATGCAGCACCAGCAGCAGCAACAACAGCAACAACAACAACAACAGCAACTTTCTACTACAATTGCGTTTTTCACAATTCAATGTTGGAAGAAAGAAAAAAATAAACACAAAATTTAACTATAGTTGGAAAACGCGTTCGAAACGTACTCAACATTTACAAAACGTACGCTGTTGCAAGAAGAAGTGGTGTGCAACACACACACAAACACACACAAATAAAACAAACAAACGCACGATAACTTTATAAAATTCTGCTTTATTTTCTTTTGTGTCTCGAAAATTAATTTATTCAGTTTGAGAAATATGGCAAAATTATAAAAGAAAATATAAAAAACGCAGAAATTTGGATAAATACGAACAACAAAAAAATGGAATAATTTTTGCGGCATGCTGAAGCAAATGGTGCGGAAGCGAAAATAAGGAAAATCAAACCAGCGCAGCAATGGCGAATCGAACTGAATATGGAAATATGCAGCAAATTTGAAAAACTGCATACAAAACATTTAAAACTTTTTTGACAAAAGTAGAAAATTTGAGAAAAAATGTTGTACACTATTAAAGCAAAAAGGCAAAAGAAACAAGTTTTTGGTTGATCAAAATTTTAATTTCGTCGATAATGTCCAAAATTACACAAAAAAGTGCCGTTCAAAATTACACAAAAAAATGTCGTTCAACAAATGAAGAAGTTTACTTATTTTTTTCACGTTTTTTTTTTTTAATTTATATATATACAAATATTTTTTTTCTGTTATAAAATTTAAATTTTTTTTATTATTACATTATTAAATACTGCAATATTTGTTAAATATTTCTTATTGCTTTCGCAATAATAACAAAATTATATTTAAGATATACATAACACGAAAACAAACGAAACCAAATTCAAATACGCTTATTTTTGTAACATGTTCTAATGCTTGTTGCACGAAGAATTGTTTTCAAAATTTTAATATTGATGAATATTAAATTTTTCTCTTATTAAATTAATTTAATATATTAATCAAAAAATAAAAAAAATAGAAAGGGATATACCAAAACTTGTTATGCTTGGCAACACAACAACAAAATTCACATTTAATACAATTACTGCTGCTGGAACAACAACAACAACACCATCACCACCACCAACAAGAAATTCTATTACATTTTCTATTACACAAGCAAGTACAGCAACAGCAACAGCAACAATTGCCGAAATTATACTTTTTGATATCATTTAAACATATTTCGCATATTTGCATTTGCAAATTTCACCATTTGAAAAGTGTAAGTAGATAATTTTATTGTACATAAATATATTTAATGAAGTTGAAAAATGCTCCAAAAATGCTCAATGTAAGGGGATTTTGCAATAAGGGCATAAAAATGCTTTTGTATTAAATACAAATGCACCCTTAATTTATTTATTTTTTCTGGTTTTGTCAAAACATCATTCAAGGGTTTACTTTTCATCATGTTAAAGTTCACAAACACAAGCAACGTTGTAAAATTATTAAAAATTGCTAGCGAAATTCTGAGTCAATGCTCGCTCAGAATGGGGGAAGAAAATGCTGAATTTCACCGAAAAATCATTTCCAATGATGAAGCTCATTGGAAATGAGCGGTGGTGTAGCGGTAGTGCGTTGGACTGCTACGCAGAGTGTCCGTGGTTCGAATCTCGGCACAGGCAAAATCAAAAAGTAGAAAAAATAATTTTTCTACACTGCACCACCTCTTGGCAGGCAATGGCGAACCTACAAGAGTAAAAAATTGCCTATGAAAAGCTTTTCACTTCGCCGTTCGGATTCGGCATTAAACTTTAGGTCCCTTCCAATCATGTAGAAATATAACACGCACAACATGAGTGGATGCGAAAAGTTCGGCCTAGGCCCTCCATAGGCTGTTGTGCCATTAAAAGTAAAGTAAAAGTAAGAAGCTCATTTTTGGCTTAATTGCTTTGTCAATACGCAAAATATGCCTTATTGCACAGCAACAAACGCACATGTGCCTCAGGAGACTCCCATTGCATCCACAAAAAGTGACTGTGTTGCGTGGCATTTATGTCGAAGGTGTGATTGCACCGTATTTTTATCTATTGAAGGGGAAGTTCGGTAGTCGTGCAATCTCAAGAAATAGTCCGGTTGAATGGCCACCTCGCTCATGTGATATAACGCTGTTGGGTTTCTGTTTACGAGGGTATGTTTAGTGGTTGATTTATGCCAACAAGCCAACAACGTTAAAGGAGCTCAGGAAAAAAAATCGAACGCGAAACGGTTGCCAACGGTTCACGCCGTTCCTGTGCGGAAGAGTGCTGGGAAATTAGCTCTATAGAATTTATTGCCATATCGAATTCTATACTTATGTAAATGTAACATGTGTACTTACTTCACTTGTAATAAATTTCAGCCCAACATCTCAATTACCATATTCCGTGTTGTATTTAAATACAAAATTGTTATGTCCTTATTGAAAAAGCCAATATTTCTGTTATTACTCGGGTGCGTAGTTTTCTATTGTATTATTGAAATTGCCTGCTCTTCTTCTTCTTCTTCTTCTTCCACACTCTGATTACACACACACAATATCATCATCCATCCATCCATAGTTGCTGTCGTCGTTGACGTTCACTACAAAATGGCGGGAATTATTCATACTGCCGAATACATACATATATTGCCATTCATTTGTTCGTTCATGTTTACTCGTTAATTTACGGCCGCTGCTCGTTAGTTTTGGGTTTTTGCTTTGTTCATTCGTTGCTTGCTCGTTTTATAATTTTCTCATTTCTATTATCGACGACATTCAATTGTGCTTCTTTTTTCATTCCATTTCATTTCGCAAAGTACATATGTATGTATATTTATTTATTTATACGAGTGCACAAATGTAGATATATAGTACGTATTTCATCAAGTGTTGCCAATAATAGTATATCTATAATTTTTTCGTATTCCCTTTGTTGCTATATAGTAAATGTTTAAACAATTTAAACAATTAAAACATTAAACAATAATGAATTGTGAATGTCACTTAAGTGATTCATTTGAGTAATGATGATAGGATCTCATTAGTGCTCACCTGACCTCTACTCTTTATAATCTAACCGGACTTGCGAGCACTTACGCCATTAACAATAAAATATATATATTTTTGTTTTTTAATAATTGGCTGCAATTCGCAAGGCGGCGAATGCCATTATAACAAGTTCTTGCATATCAAAATTTCAGCATTCCCGAAATGCATGCAGCAAACCCACAGACTGTCCACAATGCTTAAAACAAAGTTTAACTTTACGAAAATATCACAGATTTCTTTATGAAGGATAGCTTAATTACATAGCATTACTTATCTAGTCGATAAAGTCGATAAGCAGAGCATTCATAGAGATTAAGTTTTATGGTTCCCAAGAAGAGTAGTAAATGATCGCTGCTGTACTTTGAACTAATAAACATGAACATAATCATTAAATAGTGGTGAAGCAGTCTTAGCTTCCGTAGTCACATCAATCGGAATTTTTTACTTCATTTACAGAGCATTTCCTTTTATCCTTATTTCCTCTTTTACAAAAGCGCTTGGGTTTTAACTTTCCTTATTCTCACAGTTCGGCCGACGATGTTAAGTAGAAACTGTTTTATGTCATTGTGAATATATCGTATTTACAGTGTCGGACAATAAATAAGAACACCTAGTTCTGAAACCAAAAACATTAAACAAATAGAGCTTATGACAAATTTAAAAGGTATTTACTTTTATTCATTTATTCCATAAGTTTAGTTTTTTCTTAAAACAAAAACAAAATCAATTCAGTGTAAAAAAGAAATTGAAAAGTTATAAAAAAGTTAAAAATATGAACACTTCAATTAAAAAAAAAAAAATTATAAAATATTGACTCAAATTGTTCTTTACTTTACTTTTAATGGCACAACAACCCATGGGCCTAGGCCGAGCACATCCACTCATGTTGTGCGTGTTATATTTGTACATGAATGGAAGGGACCTACAGTTTAATGCCGAATACGAACGGCGAAGTGAGAAGCTTTTCATAGCAATTATTACTCTTGTAGGTTTGCCATTGCCTGCCAAGAGGTGGTGCCGGGTAGAAAAATTATCTTTTCTACTTTTTGATTTTGCATGTGCCGAGATTCGAACCCCGCGGACACTCTGCGTAGCAGTCCAACGCACTACCACTACACCACAACGACCACTCAAATTGTTCACTAATGCTAATATTTTGTGGAGTAGCCTTTGTTTAATAAAACCGCCTTACACCTTCTAGGCATTGATTCCACCAGAGACGCGTAAGTAGCCTGGGGTATGGAATACCACGCTCTTTGAATGCTTTGCCATAATTCGTCTTTGTTTTTAGTTCTGTTACTGCCAATATGCTCTTTGACAATATTCCACAAGTTCTCGATTGGATTAAGGTCAGCAGATTGTGAAGGCCAGGTCATAACGGGAATTCTATTATGGGAAAACCAATCTCGCGCAAGGATTGAGGTGTGCTTTGGGTCGTTATCCTGTTGCATTTGCCATTTCAGGGGCATTTCCCATTCAGCATAAGGAAGCATCACCTCCTGAAGGGTGTTTATGTAAAGAAATTTATCCATCGTTTCTTTTATCCAATACATCATACCAAGAGAAGCATTCCCATACCATGATGCTTCCACCTCCATGTTTAAACGTCTTCCTCGTATATTTTGAGCTCAATTCTGCATTTTTCGGGCGTATAACCCAACGTTTGCCATCACTTTCAACAAGATTCACCTTGTTTGCGTCTGTCCATAATACGTTAGGCCATTTTCTTGCATTAATTGAACCATCCCACTCAATGAGCGCTTCAGCGAACTCTATGGGACACTTTAGATGTCTTTGTGTCAACATTGGTACTTTTCGTGCTGTTCTCCCCTACATTTTTTTTTTCCACCAAACGTCTCCTTACTGATCGAGCACAAATTTTAACCGCTGTCTCCTCTCTAATTGCGGCAGATTCATTAAATGGATCGCGTGCCGCCAAAATTTTTATGCGATTGTCATCTGCACTTGTAGTTTTGCGGGGCCTACCTCTCTTGCAATGAAATTTTTGAGGTAATAAAGATTGTTACACAAATGTCGAGGATTTGCTAATAGTATTAGCTATTTGGCGTATGCTTTGTCCCTCATTTCGCAGTTTTTTCACCAAATCGCGCTCCTCCTTGCTGCAGTGCTTTGCTCGACCCATTTTGCTGTGACATTACGGAATAGTTTACATTTAATTTGTTGAATTAGCCTCAATGCTACCATTTAAATGCTTACCAGTACAAATTATAAACAAATTTAAGTTTTCTTTTTAAAATATAAATTTTTTTCGTCTGCTGTTCTTTTTTGATTGTCTGCCTTCGAATGCTTCGCTTCAACTTTTTTGTGTGGGAATCCCAAGAAAATATTTAAATGTAGTGTTGCCACTTAGAAATGTATAAAAATTTCTGTATAAAAATTGTTTGCCATAAGCAGTCCGATAAAAACAAAAATCAATGGAAGTTTTATAGCGCAAGGTGTTCTTATTTATTGTCCGACACTGTATACATTTTATTATTCCAAACTTATTGTTCTTTACATAAAATGAATGTCCAGGCTGAAGATTATTTTTTCCTTACGACCAAGGGTAGATACAGAGGCCTCGTAGGAAGAAAACTTCTTTATACAAATAAATAGGAACTGGATATAAATAACTCACGAATAAAAGAGTTTTCTTTAAAATATTTTTTTGAAAATTATTTGGCGAGAATTTACCTTGAAATATTGGGAAAAGAATATTAAAAATTGGGGAATGGGGAGGAGGTCAGAGGATTTCTGAAGAACAAGGCTGCTCTTAAAATGATCGGTACTCGAAAAGAACCATTAAATGGTCTCACCCTCTCTCACCATATTTTTATTGTTGGATTGCGTACTCTATAATTCTCAATTCATTGAAGTTCGCTAATGAGTGAATATACACCCAGAAATCCGATTTGAATGCTTTATGTGAACATATGTATTATCAAGTTAATGATTGGTATAATTAGTTTCGTTAATTAAATTTGTTTGAATTTCTATTGTGTTAAAACAATTATTTTGCACCAATGTCATTGTACTTGAAAAACTAAGCAGCAGCGTTGCTTTTCTTTCGTATGCAAGGGCAAAATAAAAAAATGTTAAATAAAAAACAATAACCATCAAAATTAGTTTGCTAATTTAATTAGGTTGAACTCTCAACATACGACTACTGCATAGTAAGAGAGTTGTGTGTGATGTGTGATCCATATTTATGTATCTATGTATGTATGTATGTATGTATACATTTGTTTGTGCGAATGAATTACTACTCAATGTAACTTGTAGTTGTTGTTTATGTTGCTTCTCACACGTTCTTGTTCTCTTGTTGGAGAAGCCGGCTCGATTCAACTTGTCTTCAACCACCGGCTTTTGGTTCCAAACTTCACTAAGTTCTAGTGATGTTGTGAATACAAACACATACATACTATGCCTATGTGTGTGTACATAATTGTCATTTCAAATAACTTTTCAATGGAATTTAAATAGCATCGCTCGCTTAACAGCAGCAGCAGCAGCAGCATCAAAATACTCTCGTAGTCAGTTACACTGAATAGGGTGTATATGAATTATGTACTATATGCGAGCAAGAGCATGCACACACACATTTACGTATATACATATATAAGTTTATAAGTGTTTGTCTGTATGTATGTAAAGTCGGTCTGCATGTTAAAATGAAAACAGCTTCCACAATGGCAATTATTCTTTCTGGTGTTGTTCTTGATGTATTTTTTTCGTATTTGCTGTTGATTTGTGTATGTAATTTATTCATTCTGAAAATGTGCACCTCGCTATATGGAATCATCATCAGTGGGTATATATTTTACATATATGTACATAGATATTTATGCATGAACAGACTCTTGCCCAGTATCACCCCTTTTTGCGTTCTTCTGTGTGTGAAATTTTACGTATTTTAAGTAAGTCCTTTTTTTTGTTTGTGTTTAAATTTTTTATGTGTTTTTTTTTTAATTTGTTTTTTTTTTTTTTTTTTTTTCTCTATGAAGAGACAAATACGACCCCTGATTTTGACAGCGTGAGTAAATAATCTTAGAGTGATAATTTTTTTTTACTTGTTTCTGTTCGATTTCTTCATCTCGTTTTGCTGCTGCTGCTGTGCCTGTGCATCTTCCCTACACATATGAATTTTTTTCCATTCCATTTCTTTTTCTTTATGCATGATGCCTTTACCACTTACAATTAGAATCCCTAGCGCTTTTTGCGCTTGTCTTTGAAAGTAGTAGCATTGAACAGCCAGCAAAAAAAATGTGATCTTTGCATAATTTTTTGTTCCTTTCTTTTTTTTTTGTTTATCTCATCGTGTTCTAGGTTTAAAATACATATATAAAATGCCATAAAGATTTTTCTTTTGAAATGACTGCGTATTTTGTAAATTTTTCTGTTTATCTCACTGTTTTCTGAAAAGCTTCCCACGATCCTTATTCGACGAGAATGTGTTGTCGGTGATCGTTTGGATTTTTATCGTCTGTCTGTTTGTCTGCCTGGGTGTGGTGTTGAGATACGCGTAGAAATGTTGTTAATTAGCTCAAATTGGAAGGATGTTTCTTTGTGGAGAGTACTTGAAAATTAAGTAATGAGAAAGAGTATGTGGCTATAAATCACATTGCAGATCGTCTAAAGTTCCATACTCGGAGAATACAACAGAAAAAAGAAATTTGTGCATTTAATTTGAAAACACTCATGAACGAGGATATCTCGTCATAGGATTCGGATCATGATTTTACCATCCAGTTTCAATTTATCGGCAATGTATTCAAATACACATAGTTCAATTAAATTTTCCAATATACTCAAATAATGAAATAAGTTCATTTTGCCATTTGCGGTCAATTAGTTGCCTTCAGTCTGCTTTGGGTTGGGTATCTACTTTTGATTTAAGGCATCACTATTTCGTTGGCGTACTGATATTTCCTCATCACTCATCAATATATTTAAATCGTAGTAGATAGATAAATATATGGTATGTATTAAGCACACAAAAACTTACTTCACTTACACAAGTTGTTTATATTTTTGGAATACTTATATTTGACTACAAAGCCCATATCACATTGGACACAGTTGCAACCAAGAAAAAAAAAGGTGTTTTCCCCCAAATAAATGAAAAAACGAAAGAGAGAGATGAAGAGAGTAATTTAAGTCACTGGTGACAAATTTTGTTGCAAAATTCAGAATAAATTTGACCGCGGCAACTGTTGCCAGTGTGATACCGACCAAAGAGAAACAAACAGCACAGCAGCGAGCAAGCAAAAAAAAGCAAAGAGCACCAACAACAACAATCAGATGTCACTTCCGCTATGAATATGATTAGGTGGTATGTATGCATATGTATGTGAGTGCGTAGCATGTGTGTGTGTGAGCGTTAAGAAAAGTAAAATTATTTGATTTTACTAATAAACACACACGCACACACTTTTGCATACGCCTGGTATGTAAATGCAAATGTGTAAGTGAGTACTAAACACAAATGCATATATATGCACGATGTCTAGCATCCACAAAAAAAAATGGTGCTTATTTCCGTGCTGAGTAAAAGAGAGAATTATAAAATTCTTGATTACGTTATTTTAGCGAGAAGAACAAAATAAAAGCAAAAAAAGAGCGTAAGACACTTTTGTTATTATATTATTTCGATTCATTTGAAATGGTTTTGCTTACATATCTACATACAAATAAAGAAGTTGGATTTTTGAAAGCCGTGGCGTAGCCTTCATATTTAATAAATAAAGCACAAAGCATACAAAATATGTAGGTAGGTACAAAATGTATATAGTAAACACATGCATATAAGAAATTAAAGCTTGCTGACGAGCAAGTCATGTATAATGTTTTGAAAAATGCTCTCCTCTTACATAGCTGCCAATTTCCGAAAGGAAAAATAAATATTTTAAAGTTTTTTTTAATAGCAAAAGCTATTACTACTAGCCATGCTTATTATTCTTTTGTAAAATTGTTATTTTACAGATAAAATACATAAATTCATTTACCTTTGAGTATCTTTCGCTTCACAGTAATATATTCTAACGCCTCGTCACCGTGTGCTGCCTTACGTTATTTTGAGCACAGCAGCAGAAGTTGTATCAGGAGCGACAACATCTTTCATTCCATTTCGCACTAAAGTTGCCAACAACTTTTCGTTGTTACTGTTATTATGCTGTTACTTTTAAAACCGTTGTAGTCGCTCTCTCACTCTCACTCTCTCTCTATATCTATTTTTCCTTATTACCTTTCATCTGTCATTTTTATACAGGGTGATTCAGGAACATTTCTATATTGTAACACTTAGATTGAGAATAAATCGAGATAGTTTTTATCGAATGAAGGGAGGGGGTGGGGCCGTAAGTTTGTGTTAATACATTTAAAATTATAACTTAAAAGTCATTTTAAACAGTATTAACCTTAAATGCCAACTCAAGAGGGCTTTTATTTTGTATAATGACAATATGGTAGTCAATGCGCTATATTCAGATTAATATCCCTCGAGAATAAGAGAGAAGACCTCCGTTTGAAAGTATATGGAATCTTATGTTTGGGAAGAATTAAAGATTTGCCACAAAAAATATTTTAAGAAAGTTTTTAGAAGTTTTTTATTGAGTTACTATTATTACATTTTTGAGAAGGTAAATGGAAATTTTTCTTTCTTTCTTTATGTTTTTTCGAAAACTTTATATAGCTGCTTGAGAAGATAAAAATAAGGTTATGTATTGCTTTTATTATATTTTTTTCTTGATTCCGATATTTAACATTTTTCTTTCGTGATTTGAAATCTTTGAGTTAATTTTGTTTTTGGAGCAGTTCAAAATTTTTAGTTGGATTCATAAAACATATTGTGAAAAATAACAAAAAAGTATGCAATTAATTGTTACTAAAAAATTTAATACAAATTGATTCATTCAGTCATTCAAGTGTGAAATTGAAGGGCTTACTTCTAAGATCCATTAAAGACTTCTTGTAGTAAGTTATTTTTATTTCTGAACAAAAGAATGCTTGGTAAGAAGGCGTCTCTTACCGAAATATCCGACCAGTTTGACCTGAACTTAATTTGGGTGCTGGTCAAAAAGGTATACTACGGAGGTATGAAGGCGCACTGTTGACAGCTACTGAAAAGAAGTGCATAGGAGTCTCTCGTCTTCTATGCGACTGCCCAGCTCTTATTCACGTACTTAGCTCCCCATGGTATCACAATTGACCTTTTTGGCCCATTAAGTGTACTATCTACAATTTAAGCTTAAACCTAACGTAATACAAAGGCTTATATTTCTAAGCAAAGGCAGCTACGCGTAAATATCTACCCACACTTACGTCGGACGACGGGAAATTTACAGTATGGTACCCGTTGTCAAAATTAAAATGCACTATATCGTATGAAATGGCTTCTAGCTGCTTGACTTTACTCCCAATGACATCATGTGCTAAAAACGATATGGAGTGAGATACGTAGAGGAAGGCTTCCACTCTGTATAAGACTGCTGGAGCTGACTTTAGAAGCATTAATTTTGTTTTTATTTTTTTTGTATTTACTTATACATTCCACACAGTCTGCAGAGCATTGTGTTGAATGGAAGAAAGATTGATAGGTGGAAGAATGAATGAGGGAATGCAATCACACATGACACCGATAAAGAGATAGACAGCCACTGTGGCAAGTGTTATGCCTTTACCACAATTAACTTCAGTTTATCAGTGTCGAATATGACCGCATGTAGCGCCAGAGGTCGAGCTTTTCGCATCCGCTCATGTTGTGCGTGTTATATTTGTACACGAACGGACTCATCTTTTTCACAGTTTAAACATTTTGTTTATGTTCGGAAACGTCAGAAAAAGTATGAAAGCTATACATAAAAATATTTCAGCAGTTACAAGCATTTTTCATGCCCGAAAAAAACGCTTGCAACCCAAAACGGCCCCTTAAATCTTTCTCTCATATTTTCAGAATAATTTGCTCTTTTGCTCGCGTATCTACAAATCTCTCTCATTCTCTTGTAACATTCCACTCAACTTCGATTTGTAGTCGACTCGTTAACATTTTTCGTTCACTCACTGTAATCAGTGTTTCGTATGACTCTTTCATTGATGGTTGTGTTCTGTTGTGTTTGGTGGCGGTCGGTCTTTGCTCTTTGAGACACCGTCACATATACATTCCTTAAAAACATCAAGTAGTAAGAAAAATCAAACAACAAGTAATAATACATTTAAATACACACTAACTACCATGCATAAGTAATAATAAAATAAATAATTACATTTTAAAATGCTAGAAAAACGGGAACAAATACTAGGAAATTTTTATTGTATTAAATAAAATCGTGAAGGAAAAAATTTCGTCGTATTCGTTTTTGACGTGTAAATCTTACTAGTGTGTACGTGTGTGGGTGTGTGCAGTGTTGGCGCATTTGGTAGTCGTATGCGTTTCAGGAGCTGCGCGTTTGAAATTTAGAAGATACGCACTTTTATCTAAAGAAGAAAAGTTTTCTTCAACGTCGTCAACCGCCTTTATTGCTTTGTAGTATGCATGTACTCGTACATACCCGCGTGCAGTAGCGTCAGTGAACTTAAATCGCACTTTTTCGCTTGCCACTCGCGCTGGTCGTCTAACAATTTTAGCCAAAGCAAACAGTCAAGCAGACTCAGGCCAGCTTCACTGACTGACCGTGGCTCAATTTAATCTTCACTATTTCAGCCTTGTATGCCGTATCGGTCTTTTGTGAAGATTCACATCGAGATCCCATCGTATCGTAAATTGTTTATATTTTTCGGTATTGTTTCATTATGTCAGAGTTGTGCTCGGTCGTTTGTTTAAATCGTTATAAAAATGGCGCGTCCGAAGCAGCAACAACAGCACAATCAAGAGAAAAGAGAACCACGACCGCAGCACAAATACTAAATACGACGACAACAACAACAACAACAAGTATGATGATGATATGTTGTTTGTATGTGGTAGTAGTGTAGAGGTCGTTGCAACGTCGATTATATATATATTTTTTTTTTTGGAATTCTTGAAACAAATAATCGCGGCAACATTGGTAGTCGTAATCCGACAGCCAAAATAACAACAACCACAACAACAATAATACTATATAACCGCTATCAGTACTAAACACATCCCAAAACAAAAAAAAAAGCGCTACGTCTCTTCTCTCTGTGCGTGTGTACATAAGTATGTGTGTTTAGTAGCCATCTGTGATATTCTCTCCCTATCTCTCTGTCTCTCTTTTGTTATTTTTCCTGCTTGTGTTGTTTTGTTTGGTAGAAACTGGTGCCATCCGCAGCAGGAACAGTAACAACATTGATCAGGAAGCTGCCTATGCCGTGTCTCTACCTGCCTGCGTGTTGCGCGCCTCTGATACAATTAATTTATTGGTTGTGATGTAAGGATATGACAAAAAAAAAAACAAGAAATGTAAACGTAACGAACTTTTTAGTTTGAGTTGTCAAAGACCGCCGCCGCCGCCAACACCAAATATCTAATCTACTAAAATAAAACGTAAGAAAAAAGACGACATGTAAAGAAAACTTTGTAGCTTCTACGTCGCGTTTTAAAATTTTATACAATACTTTTCTTGCTGCTGCTGTGCTGACGTCACACGCGAGATGTATTTAATTTTTGTTTGCTTCTTTGCGCAAAACACAAAAGTAGCAGAATCAAACAAAATCCAAGCAAACAACACACAGAAAATGATTAAAAATTAAAATATTATAAAGAAATGAGGAAAAATAAAATCATAAATGCTACAAGGACTGCTTAAAAATTCATTGCTGCGAAAACTGAAATAAAGTATTGAAATAGAAAATAATAATTCCTTCGAAAATATTTCGCAAACTAAATTCTGTTTTAAATTAAACTAAAGCTTAAAATTGTGAACACAAGCAAAAAGAAGAAAGCTGCAGTTGAAGCAACCACAACCACTAACAGTCAAAACGAGTGTGATAAGTTTTTTAAAAAAAATTATTAACTTTTCTACTGAATACATATACAAAAATAAAAAAAAACCAAGACAACCAACCCCCGGAAACATGAAGAATTCCATCATAGGTGCGTGTTACAGCAATCATAAATTAAATTATTATCTACCTACACTATTTCATTTTACATAAAACTAAATAGAATCTGGATTCTTTCTAAATTCAAAATTTAATAGTAGAAATAGAATAGAAATTTTCTGATCTAAAGGAAATGGCGTGATCCCATAGGGCGATATCACACTGGCAACAATTGCCGCAGAGACCTTTGTGCCTTTTTGTCACACTGAAAATGCAACCTTGTACCTTGTATGATTATTATCAAAAAACAAGACAAAAAAGATAAGTTCAGGTTTACCATCGGTGACTTCTTTTTTGGTTGCAAAATAAAACACGCTATTTGGATGAAAATGGTGTAGATCGTTATTGATATACCTACATATAAAGTGGAAGGTCTCCTAATTATGGTGAAAAATAATATTCTTGAAATGCTCCCCACGACCAAGCCTACACACATCGATTCTTTTGTAAAAATGTTTGATAAAATTTTGGTACAATTGAGGCTCTATCTCTATGATGGTTTTCGACTTGATCTTTCACATAGCCCAACAAGAAATAGTCAAAAGGTGTTAAGTCATACGATCTAGGCGGCCAATTTACTGCATATTTAGTACTTAATATGTTTCGGTGATTTTAATACAATTCCCTAAGACATTTTCACAAAAGCTTCTACTGCATATACATACATACATACGTATGTCATCTTATACAAATTTGACCCTATTGAAAAAATATGTCTCCACATTTCTCTTAAGAAACTCTGAGTTTCTTTTTTGTTAGCCGTTATTCCTTAAGAGCTGGAAACTCCGCTTAAAACAGGAAACAACTGAAGTTTTCATTTTAATTTTATTTCATTCGTTTTCATATTATACTTTTCTTCAAAAAAGTACAAATTGACCATCGAGAATAAACGAAGGTAATAAGAATAATAAAAATAAATAGTATATGACAGAAATTTAAGTATATCAAATAAAATCCAAATAAACAACATTTAATTCATATTTAAAATTAGTGTAAAGCGTGCGTGACCGTGTAATGAGGAGGCTGTATACATACATACATATGTAAATATGTCATCCACGAGGATTATCTAGTATTTGTTAATGTTTGTATAGTATAATATATATATATTGTGGTCGCTGTAGCGTAGTGGTAGTGCGTTGGACTGCTACGCAGAGTGTCCGGGGTTCGAATCTCGGCACAGGCAAAATCAAAAAGTAAAAAAAATAATTTTTCTACACGGCACCACCTCTTGTCAGGCAATGGCAAACTTACAAGAGTAAAAATTGCTATGAAAAGCTTTTCACTTCGCCGTTCGGATTCGGCTTTAAACTGTAGGTCCCTTCCATTCATGTATAAATATAACACGCACAACATGAGTGGATGCGAAAAGCTCGGCCTAGGCCCTCCATGGGCTGTTGTGCCATCAAAAGTAAGTAAGTAATGTATAGTATAATGAGGTATATTACTTGAACTAATTGGAAAAAGCCGCAAGTACTGCATAGAATATTTTTGGTTTTTAGATCGCTGTTGAAATCACCAGCGATAATGTCAGATGTCAAATTTTTTTGCTTAATTTCAGCCTATCTCGGCTTGTTACTGTTGAGTTAAAAGCAGACCTTAAAACAGCAATACCATTTTTTATATACGGCTAACATTAAATAACTAAATATGGATTATGGTTTCTTCTTTACTTTTCATTCTAAAACGTCTAATACTGCTACTTAGCATACGTTTTCAAATCTATGTATGCTTAACCTGAAAATGTCAATCAAGTAATAGAAGCGAACAAACTGTTTTCTTTTTTTTTTTTGCTTTTTGTTTCTAATGTTTTTCTATGAGATGGTAGTGGGAAGAAGAGGCATGTGTATGTATGTAAGCAGGGCCGTGGAGAGAAAATATCGGGCCGCGGGGAAAGAGTTTTTGCAACGTACGGAATCTTATTTTTGAATTGTACACATAAAGCTTGGTCTTTAACTCGTTGTGAACTTTTAAATGGCACAACAGCTCAATGAGGGCCTAGGACGAGCTTTTCTTATCCACTCATGTTGTGCGTCGTATTTTTCTACATAAATAGAAGGTATGGTAAAAACAGTTGCATGCCGTATCCCAACAGCAATTGCCTAAGAAAAGCTGGGATATGAAAAATCGTCGCAAATTGAAATTATTGAAATGATAAGGCCTCACCTTGCTAAAAGGCCAGGAGACGTACTTTTTTAGAAAGTATTAAAAAAAAACAAAATACGATAGTTTAATTTTTTTTGTTTTGCATTTGAAATGAAAGAGTTACCTCAACTTACACAACAAGATATAGAACTACTTATTAAAAACGAGCTAAAAAATAAAAAATCTCCTGGTTTTGATCTTAATACTGCGGATATCCTAAAAAAAAAACTCAACAAAGGCTCTAGCCAGATTAGCTTACACAATAAATTCTTGCTTTGCATTAAAATATGTACCTACTTGTTGGAAAGTAGCAGAGATTATAATGGTTCCTAAACCAGGTAAACCACCTCACGAAGTCTCGTCGTATAGGCCAATATCGCTCTTACCAACAATATCAAAAATATTTGAAAAGGTTTTGCTACAACATCTCAAACCAATTATCGAAAGATCTAACCTTATTCCATCGCACCAGTTTGGATTCAGGGCAAAGCATTCAACTACTGAACAAATACTTACATAGAATCACAAACATAATTGAAAAATGCTTTGAATATAAAAAAATTTGCGCTGCTGTATTCCTCGATGTTGCACAGGCTTTCGATAAAGTCTGGCACGCAGGATTATTTAAAATAATAAGAACTATGCTCCCAGCCAACTATTGCGATATATTGGAATCATACCTATTCGATAGATTTTTCCGAGTAAAATATGAAAATCAGTATTCTGAACTTAAGCCCATCAAAGCGGGAGTCCCACAAGGCAGCATACTCGGACCAAGTTTGTATTTACTTTATACATCGGATATATCACCTCTAGAAAATGCTACTATAGCCACATTTGCCCATGATACTGCTGTTCTTACATTCACAAATACGGAAGCTGAGTCAACGCAACAACTCCAGAATGCTGTTAATAAAATAGCAAATTGGATAGTAAAATGGAAAATTACTACTTAATTTATTCAAAATTTACCCATATAAATTTTACCTATCTACATATCTGGTATCCAAATACCATACTCAAACAATGCCAAGTACCTAGGCATGACCTTGGACGCAAAGCTTAAATAAAAAGAGCACATTAAAATTAAAAAAGCTGAGCTTGAAATCAGATTGCGAAATCTCCGATGGCTCCTAGGCAGACACTCTACTCTGTACTATACATTGTAAACTTTTCGTATACAAACAAATACTAAAACCTATTTGGTTATTTGGTGCGCAGCTTTGGGGCTGTGCTAAGATAAGTAATGTAAACATTATCCAACGTTTTCAACACAAATTGCTCCTCTATAGTCAAAGCCCCGTGATACATAAGAAACAGTGACCTTCACCGTGACCTAAATGTGCCTACTATAACTGCAGAAATAGGCAAACTGGCAAGATCTCATCCTGAGAAACTACGCCAGCACTCGAATGGAGAAGCTGTAAAGCTACTGGATACAAGAAACTTGCGGAGACGATTACATCGCACTAAGCTTTATGAACTGGTGGAGCACACTCAATAAAGTTCTTTAGAATTTATGAATTTATTTATTTATTTCAATAAATAAAATTAAAAAAAAAAATTTGAATTAAAAATTAAACTAGATAGAATAACAAACTTTATATAGAAATTATAATTGATCAAACTGTTAAGAAATTTCCAAATTTTGCTTTCAAAGGGGCACGGGCCTCTCAAAATAAATCCGAGCTCTGCCTCTCATTAGGCCTGTAGGAAAGAATATCAATAAAAAAGCATATTCATTTGTTTTTTCTTAAGTATTTGTATTTGTGTGCGCACACAATATAAAATTTATACCCTATCTACATATATTTTGCTTTAAATAATAAACAAACAAAATACATGCAAAAATATGAGAAAAAAGTAGGTATCTCATAGATACCGGGTATGTATGCTTATACAAAACTAAACGCCACTTGAAAAACAACAAAAATAGATACAGATGTATGTATTTAAAAAAAAAAAAAATAAAAGTAGCAACAATTACACAAAAGGAGAATTAATAGTGCACGCATAATTATTGAAGTAGAGAACAGATAGAGTAGAGGGGAGAAGAGTGGAGTGGAGTGGAGTGGAGACAATGTTTCATTGTCATTGTGCGATGGCAGCCCTACAAAAACACGAGGGAGAGCGAATAAGAAATATCGAAGGAACTGCGCCGTTTGTTTGGTGTTGTTTTTTTTTTTTTTTTTTTTTGGTAACAGTGTTGTGCCATTGTAGGCTCGTATAATTCATATGTGTATGGTTTACGATATTGATTATTGATATTTCACATTCTTTTTTAATTATGTTCCTACCTACATGAATTAAAAATTGTACCTAAAAGATGTATGACATATTTTTTCTATATACATATTTCAAATATGCTGAGATCTTTGGCATTTATCAGGTTGCTTTTTGTAAAATATTTCCTCTTAAAATACGATATGTATATCTGCCTTTTAACATAAAAACACTAAGGTGTTTTACAAGAAAAATTTTCTGCTACTTCCTCCTAATTTGTGATGATTTTCAAAATATTTCGACTAGCGATAAGCGATTTATGTTGGATTTTGAGGCGGAGGTTCGATGTGAAATCTTTTAAACTTTCTATGCATTTCTTAAAATAATAATCTTCTTCAAAGAACCTTACGCCTCTATCATATTCTTTATTAATAAAATTATATCCATTCACAATAACCGAGTTGCTGTAAAAAAAATATAAGGATGTTAAAAACTATTCACAAGGTCTCACAAATTCCTAAATCTTATTTGAAGTAAAGTGTGAAATGTGTGAGCACTCATACATATCCATGTATTTGAAAGTAAGATGGCAAAACTAAATTAGCTGATTGTTTGAAAAATGATATAGAAATAAAATTATTTAAATTAAATACCGAGAGAAGGTCAAAAAGTAAAATAACTGCTGCTATATGTGAAAAATATGCAACAAGAAGTAGGTGATTTAATAGGACACTGAAACAACATACATAAGTTGCACATTTGTATTATCCTCTTTCATTTATAGAACAGTTTATGCGGCCTTGTGAATCGCCAACTTAATTGTACGAAAACTGTAACTAGAATGCTTTGGGGGTAGTGGCTAAAGTACCTTGGAGAACAAAAAAAACAATCGGTAAAGGCACAATTCTCGCCAAAATACCAACACTGCTACGTAGAGTAACTCACAGAAGAGTGGAGAGTAACAATATCAAAGAGGGCTTAAAAAAAGTTTTCTCTTTTTGTTTTTTTTTCTTTTTTTCCAAAAACAAAATTTATGTGTAAACAACAACAGTTGCATTCATTCACTCACAATTGTGAGTCAATACAAAAATTTCACCTTTTCATTTGGCAATAAAAAAGTTGATTTCTCATTATAGCTTGCTGGTTGGTTGTCGAGATATGTGCAATTATTGAAATATTGAAGTAGTCGGAAATATGACATGTATCGTTATGTTTGTGACATACATTCAGGAGTTAGATATACAGAATATCATTACTTTTTAAATTTGTCAAACATCAACAACAATTTAGGGGGGGGAAAACAAAAACAACCACATTTCCACAATAAATTTTGTTCCCTTTTTGCTTTGCTGAATAAGTTTAGATTTATGTGTGTTGTATGTATGACGTTAACATAAATTCCTAAAATAGCGGCTGGAAACACACTCACATCTACACACATGCAAACACGAGTCGTAGAATTTTTTTAAATATCCATTGTTATGACGATGTTAGCAAGCGACAGTTTTTGGTTTTTATATATTTTTTTTTATTACTTTTCTTCAAATTTATCTAATTTCACTGTTGTCAGTAGCAGTAGCAAATAGAGAAAAATGGTTGTTGCTTGTTGAAAATAATCCCAAGAAGGTCTCTGATATTTTACTGGTACATAATTTTATTTTTTTTTATTAATATTAACCTAAGACTTTCGTAATTCAAGCAGATTGTTTATTAGGGTTGAAAGATCACACAAAAGGAGTAATTCCAAATTATTTCTTTTAAAAAATCTATCCTTTTTTAGTACCTACAGATAAACTGGGTAAAGGGTTTATTATTATTTTTACTTGCTTTACTTACTTTTAATGGCACAACAACCCATGGAGGGCCTAGGCCGAGCTTTTCGCATTCACTCATGTTGTGCGTGTTATATTTGTACATGAATGGAAGTGACCTACAGTTTAATGACGAATCCGAACGGCGAAGTGAAAAGCAATTTTTACTCTTGCAGGTTTGCCATTGCCTGCCAAGAGGTGGTGCCGTGTAGAAAAATAATTTTTTCTACTTTTTGATTTTGCCTGTGCCGAGATTCGAACCCCGGACACTGTGCGTAGCAGTCCAACGCACTACCACTACACCACAACGACCACATTTGTTAAATAAAAAATAAAAAACATGTACACACTTGAACGTATAGTTAAAGAATAACACCCAATGTTGGGCTAATTGACTGATTAACAATGTACATACATGTATGTATAACCATGGTGGCCATTCATTCTTTCAGTTCGACTTGTTACAACTACCAAACTCACTCGATTTACACGTTTTTATTTTAAATATATACTAATTTTTTGTTTAGTTCCGATTGCATACTCTATTAATAAATAATGAATTGCACACGTGAAATTCTATAGGATTAATGTAAATGTAATGTAATGTAATTAATGTAAACTTTGAACCAAATAAAAATCAGGCCCCGCAAATGTGTGAAACATATCTCAATTCGATTTTATTATTATTATTAAAAATTAATATGTTTAGGGCCATTCTTATACATTCATATCATCCATGGCATGCCTACAAAACAGAATATTTAAATCCGGTGTGTGACCTACAAATTTGTTGACGGTCACACAGGGCACTTCGAGCTTCTACTGCAGTTATATACAATACTATTTATTTTATTAATTTTAATGCCTACTCATGAAAGAAACATTTTCCTTCCATAATAATGAGCAAACAGACTTGCAATTCATAAACGTAGTTCCCGCTTTTTATTTCTGTACTCTTTTATTGTGTAGCATTGCCAACTCAAATAAGAAAATGGTAAACCACAACTAGAAAATCAGAAATTGTTTGCATTGCAGTAGTTTTCATCATTTCCCTTTCCCACCGATTTCAGTTTATTTAAAACAAAAACTACAGGCCGGCCTACCCGGAACATTTGCTTGTCGCAATGTACTTAAGTTCAACAATAACAAAAACAACAAAAATCTTACTTTAAATTACTTACCTACCAGAGAAACAACATATGTTCCACAAAATAAAATGTTCTCTCCTTTTTTATACCTACACAATTTCCCGTTTTGTGTTGCATACTTACTCCAAGGCATTTTACTTTAGTGTATGTAATAGTGTGATGTATGGAATGCATTGCATTGGAACGTTTTTTCGTTGTCTTGTCTGTGGTTGTTTTTGGTATTACATATTTACCAGACGAGTATTCTCTTTAATGTATGTAGTGTACGTCGTCAGCGTCGCTTATCATTCGCCTCCGTACTCTCTTGTTACCATCAAAATATTGCAGACTAAATTCTTTTTGTTACTCTCTTTCCTCACCTTCCTCCTCACCTCCCCCCTCGCGTTGATTAAAATGCCGGTAAATGCGCGCCGGTGATTTTGTTTACTCCCGTCATACACACATGCTCTCTTTCTTTTCTTTTCTTTTTCTATAGTTTCCTCTACTATGCTCTCCTGGGCTCTCTCTGGGTTGATTGGTCTCTCTGATATCTTAAAGGTTGCATGCACCAAAGTATATAGGATATTCCGGTGCGTCGTTATATACTCGTTATCCATCGTATATCTTGAAGTGAATTTACTAGTTTCTGTTTTCCACTTTTGTTTTTGTGCTTGCGTTTTAATAATAATTTTTTTTTATTTTGTTTGTTTGTTTATTTATTTTATTTGCAAAAAAAAAAAAAAATTGCTTTTGCGCATTGCAAAATAATATGGTGAAAAAGAAAGTGAAACTGTTTATAGATAGACTGAACGAACGAGCGCGAATATGATTTTATGTGCTGTTGCACATAGATACTAATGAGTATGTACAGTAAACTACCTTTAATCGCGTCAATTTTAATCTTGTGTTTCCTTCTTACTTTACTTACTTTTAGGCCGAGCTTTTCGCATCCACTCATGTTGTGCGTGTTATATTTGTACGTAAATGGAAGGGACCTACAGTTCTATGCCAAATCCAAATGGCGAAATGAAAAGCTTATCATAGGCAATTTTTACTTTTGTAGGTTTGCCATTGCCTGCCAAGAGGTGGTGCCATGTAGGAAAATTGTTTTTCTACCTTTTTATTTTGCATGTGCCGAGATTTGAACCTCGAACACTGCGTAGCAGGCCAACGCACTATCAACTACACCACAGCGACCTACGTACAGCGATACATACATATGTACATTTTGATTTTTTTGTGAATTATACATATGTATGTATGTACGTAGTATGTATTCTATGTAAAGCATATTAAACGTAAATACATATGTATGTAGTTAATTTGGGCACTAAAAGTTTTATATTCTATTACGAAATATGTTTTCCATTAATTTTCTTCATGAAGATGATGGTACATGGTACTTTAGTTCAGTGGCGTAGCCAGGTCGGGTGACACCCGGGGCGGACCTAAATGGTGTCACCCTATAATACCCCTCCCCCTCTTCTTTTGAAAGAATTATACTATGTGCAGGTATGTACGATTATTTTTTATTTAAATGTAAGTAGATAATACTGGAATTTATAAAGATGAGTGAACTTAACTTAATACGTACTTAATTTAAGTCACAAAATAGTTAAATCCTCTACGACTACGAGACCAATAAGGGAAATTTTTATTTACAGCATGTTCTTAAAGATCTGAAGATATGATTTGAAGATTTGAAGATATTATTTAATTAGATTTAACTTTGAAAAACTTCTTTCACATGAAGCCACAGAGACACAAACTGTTACGAACAATTGAAGAGCTAAAGATACGTTTGAAACAGACTGTATAAAGCCCCATTCTACAATAAAAGTTATCATATCAAGCGTAGTCCATTTACTTGCGACTTTAAATTCATTGTTTGTTGCCAAGATTTGTCTACGAAGTCTTTGTACTTCTACTTTAAGTTCTTCTTCTACAACTTCATCGTAGTGCGACGCCAACTTTTTTGCATTGATATTCAGTTCTTCATCCGTGTAAAACAGCAAGTCATTTGTTTTCACAATTTGAAAGATATCGGCTATATCATTGAATGCCATGGTTCGAGACTTTAATTCTGTCGAGAAACGATCGATGCATTCAAGCATCGTCCTCTTGTTTTCTTCTTTAGCAGTTAAAGCAATATCCCGTTCCGTTTCACCCGGCATTCTTTTCTTGTACCTTAGGCGCCGGCTGATGCTTATTCCGAGCTTGGACCAAATAATACTAGCTTTCTCCAATGCACCTTCCACTAAACATTCCCGCTTTTCTTCTAAAAAGAGAATTGGGGCATTCGATTTCGCTATTACTTTATCGACAGTTAGTCCTGGAGTTTGCAAATATTTTTGTGTAGCATCCACATCCTCCAACACATTGTGCAAAAAACAAATGAAAGTATAATTTTAGACATTCACACCTACTTAGGTAATTATAATATTTTTTCGGCTTTTTGGACATTGCGGGTGTTACCCCAAAAATGGTGACACCCGGGGCGGACCGTCCTGGCTACGCCACTGCTTAGTTGACCGATGCGCGAATATTCTGAAGAAGTTTCGTCGTTTTTTTAAGTTATTTTCGAGTGTTGAAATGATAAGTCAATATTAATGCATAAAACTGAAATCGCTCTTAATTCAATTTAACTTTGTAAAGGAATATGTCGCGTGTACATATGTAAATTAAAATAGTTCCACCTTACTCATGTAATATTACATCGGCCCTTTTGCTCGCTGCCTGAATCCCTGCATTGCTCATCTGTATCTTCTCATAAGCTGCCAATTTCGCTACTTCATGATAAGCATGGTATGTACTCAAACGCCTCGATTTTTATTATTACTTAATTTTTGCAACTATCTTTTCAGCCATAATTGATTTATATTGCCCGGTTAATCTTCCATTTACTTATGTATAGAAAAAAAAAAAGAACGTATTCTCTAGTGTTTATGTATGTATGTATGTATGGAGGTTTAAATGCTTGTATGTGTGCTCAAGCATGTATGCACGTTATGTATGTACTATGTATGTATGTATGTATGTAACTACTTGAAATCAGCAGCATTATCGCACCTTCGTTTTTCACCTTCATCACTGTCACAGTTGAACAATTTTTAAACTGTAAATTTTTGTACACATATTTACACATTGATTATGCACTCGAATAATTTTATCATATAATATATGTATAGGTATATACATACATATATATATATGTACATATGTACATATATTTCACATAGTAGATACATACATAATACATATGCATCGTTGCCTCAATTCAGAAAGGCCTTAACTAACTCAGAAATTCGGCAAATTCTTAAACAGTTTGACTAAAATATAATTCTGCAAATAAATGTTAGTTAGGGCCTTTCTGAATTAAGATAACAATTTCTAGATATATTGAAAAAACAAAAAAAAAAACAACTTTATGTGCTCTCTTTATCTTTTCATTTATTTTTCCTTGATTTTTGCATTTCTTTTTGTTGGTCTTGTCTTGTTCTAATTACCATATTTATTATCATTATTGTTGTTTTAGTTTTTCATCTTTCCTTTTTCACGAATATTTACTTCAAGTGTTTTTCGGCGAAACACGGCGAACCATCACCATGGGTCCTCCTTCCTCCCATTATTCACGACTGAAAACAACTGAACGATCCACCATCACCATCATTAAAATACTCAATGCCATTCTCTTAAATAATAATAATAACAACAACAAGGGTACCTTAAAAAAAAAAGAAAACAACTAACATAATCATCTCAAATGCTCTTCTTGAGTTTTTGTTAAAACGACTGACTATACATAATCATTGAATGAAATTGTTGGTGGTTATTCCAGCCCAGCCGGTGGGCGCATCGTCGTCGTTGGCGTCTTGGTTGCCGTCATTAGTATCAGCTCTTCTGTTACTACCACCATTATGATAATCGTTTGTCCTCGATTATTATCATCGGTTACTTGTTACTACTCTCGTATTCTTGACTAAGCATCTCTCTCTTGACTAAGATTTTATTGTTGTTTGCTCTTGGCTCTTGTATATTTTTCTTATCATTGTTATTGTTGTTGTTGATGTTGATGGGCATTGCAAGTCGTGATTGTTCGTTTTTAATGTTGTTGTTTTTTTTTTTTTTGCTATATCAACACAACATTGTATCCAATTTCATATTACAACTCTTTTTAAATCCCTTCGCATTATTTTTCTTATATTGTGATGAGGAACCTGTAATGTATGGTACATACATATGTACATATGTAGATGCATATGGCTGCCTTAATTTGCAAAAGCCCCAACACCAAATTTGAAAAAATAATTTTTAATTGGTTATAAGAATCCCAAAAAAAAAATTGTTTATGCATGTTTTTTTTTTTTAATTTTAATTAGAATATTTTGTAAACAACACGGGCAAATTTTTTTTTTTTACTTATCCTGAAAAATTTGAAAGATGTATGTTAGGATTTTGCAAATTAAGACAGCAATATGTGTGTTGTAAATTGAGAAAGAGTTCTTGTAAATCTAATTATGAATACGTAGTCTTTTCCGAATTGAAGTTCATATAAAATCACTGCAATTATTCTGCCCAGGCATGAATGGTGTGCACTTGAAAAACACACTAGATTTAATTTCTAAATTAGAAATACATGTGTACATATTATTTTCTTTGTTGTATGTACAAAGTTATTTAACAGGACCTCGTCATATTTCAAAAACGTTTCGGCATTACTCCAACTCCATTTTCAATTCAAGTATTTGCTTTCATTTTTTTGTTTTTGTATTTTTGATATTGATGGGGGCCTACCTCGAAAATGCGTGTGTGTTACATTTCACTTCCAAAAACATCAATGCATCGATCGCATTGCGTCTGTCTTTGGTTATGTGCATAGGTGCCTACTTTAAAAATATAAAACGATATGAAATTGAACACCGAAAATGAAACTTAATCCTTAATATGGCTACTTTTTTCCACAAACTACTTACTTACAGTTTTGTTGCCTTTGTTAAATTGTTGTTGCAAGTTTCAATGCTCCTGTGTGCTACTTGCATTTTCGGAATTTAACTTAAAACCGTATGCATATAATTGCGAAGAGACGACCCTCATGCATATGTTTAATATGCTAGGAAAGTAGTTATCTCATATGTGTATGTATGTGTGTGTGCATGAGTATTCAATTGAATGGCGGATGGAGAGGGCAAAAGGAAGCAACATTTACTTATACTGTGTGTATGTATGTGAGTATGTGAGTAGGAGCATCACATCGTCGTCATCATCATCATCATTGTGGAGCAATCAGATCGTATTACTTTATGTTTTCGCATAACATTTCATTCATGTGAAAGAAGATATACCGTTCTTTCTTCTACGCTTTGTGCTCTCTTTTGTCTGCCTCTTTTTATTGCTTTTTTTGTTTTTCGTTTCTGTAGTATCAGCAAATTCTTTTCGATTCGTACGTCCTAACTTCACTCATTCCCTCCACCCCTCTCTCTCTTCCCTCATTATTATGATTGCAAGTGGTTCTGGTATCTAAACTTCAACTAACGTGTGCTTCACTTAATTTTGTATGTGGCGGTATGGTTATTGTTGTTATTTTTATGGTGGTCAAACTGTTTTTTTTTTTTTTTTTTTTTTTATAGCACAGCGTGATTTTGATGAACACATCTCTTTTTTTTCTTCTTTATTTTGTGCAACCAAAAAACCTCTAAACTTTTTAATGCCTACAAAATTTATACGACACATTCGTTTCACTCACTGTATTCGTTGCTGTGCTCCAGTGTAGAGTGTATTTACTCTAGTAGCTACCTGAAAATAGAATATTAAACAAAAATCTGCGTTATCAGTATAACTCAAGTGCTCAATGTGTTTTGGATGTCGTGACTGACGCCATTGGCTTATCAGAAAATATTAAAATTGTTTTAAATTGCTTTTCAGTTTTTTTTTTCTTGTTGTGCTATGAATCACATACACAAACTATGTACATACCAAATAAAGTGTGTTTATACATTTTCATCTTAAAGTGATTTTAATAATTTTAATTTTTAATTTAATAATTATCTAATTTAATATTTATTAAACAGGCGGTTCGGAATTCATACATAAGTACTATATGTAATGAAATAAGTAGAATGTCGATAAAAAATAAAGGTTTATGTGAAACATTTTTACCCAAGCCATTATTCGGATTCATGTAAACTCGTAAATGAGTCTTAAAACTTGTAAACTGCTTAAACACGCAAACAAATTGTCAATTTTCATACAAATTTTGCAAGTTAACAGACCAGACTACTTATAAACTTACGAGGTATTTACGAGTTTTTATAATTATCTTTATAATATAATTGGGTTGAAGTCTCGTTAGTATAATGAGTTCGTCACAAAATAAAATTCATATTTGATATCAGAACATGGTCAAGAGAAAACATACCAAAGAATTGTGGTTGCATTCAGAGATTTCATTAACAAAAAGAATGAAACGATATCAAAATGAGTTTACGCCAGAGAGAAAATGATGGCATTCCTGTTCTTGTCTTAGCTTTTTATTAACCCCTCCCTCAGTGTGTTGTAGTTGGATTTGTTTTCTTTTTTTTTTCACTTTATGTCTCTATGTTCAAAGAAGATTTGATTTTGGATCTATGTACATTCTATGTTACGTTAATTTTTGTTAGGCTGTGGTTATATTCAAAGTTTACTCGGCGAACTCCATGCAACTGTTGTTGCCCGAACACGAAAAAAGAGCGTTTATATCCACTCTCACACCGAACACGATATGCTGGGTGAAATGTATACCTAGCACGCCGAGTATTCAGGGTGTCAATGAGTTATTCTACAAAAAAAGAACAAAAATGTACGTAAAATAGAAGGAAAACATACAAGCCTGTACATTACTATTTTCATATGCAAAAAAGCTAAGTTGCGAATGTTTTTAGTTTTTAAAAGTGAACATTAAATATATTATTCATAAATTGAATAAAAATCATATTATTTTCATAATATTTCAATTATATTATTAATTTCACGTTCCATACTAATAAAATCGTTTAATGTTTTTTGGTATACCAGTTAGTGTTGCCGTTGCGCAAAAAATAGTATTACAAAAAAAAAAAACTCTGTAACGAACACCAAATGTAACCACTACACCGAGCGCGAGAGAAAAATAAGATGTGTTCGTCGAACAGGGAACACCAGTATAACCAGCACCTTAAGTTTCTATAATCAGAAAGAGAGAGAGATAGAAACGAGCAACGACAATCGTGTCCCTCTTTACTACACTCTTTTGGATGTCAAAATGTTTCCACTCTCGCAAATCCAGTTTCAAAGAGTGTCCAAAAAGCAACGAATCTTGAGAAGTCTCACTGTTGCCGAAATCCTAAAAGTATATTCAAGTTTAATACACTTGCTCATCGTTATGGTTGTGCCGTTATTGTTTTTTTATAGCATCCTAAAAGTATGCACAAGTTTTTCCTATCGGGCTTTGCTTTAGACATTCCAAAAGCAAATAAGGTTAATCTGTTGTTCATATACATACATAAATATGTTGGCGTAAATTTCTAACAAGTTGACCGCGTGTTCTTAAACTCTCTTAAGATTTTGTTGGTTAATAATTAATGAAAATATATTCAAACAATAATATACATAATTCAATCAATATTGCCCCACTTACTCACAACTTCAAATGAGTTTAATCAACAAAAATAGCATGCCTTCATTAATTAATTATTACACATTTGTACACACATAATATGCATAAATATTCAATGACTTAGTTATTCAGCATTAAAAATAAATAATAAACGACAACGTACGAAATACAGTGACGAATAAAATTAAAATCATAAAATTATTCAATAAATTATACGTCACCAACTAAAAAACAATTTAAACACATTCTGACCAAATCACAATAATTGAAAAACATTCACTCAATTGAAAGCATTTCATTAATGTTTTGCACAATAATATAACAAAAAAGCGCAAAACAATAAATAATAAGGGCACAGCTTATAGCTTATACTTACTAGTTTGAGGTTGGTATGTAGGTATGGCTCCATTTGACGGACTCGACTCGTAAGTAGAATAAGTAAATAATTTTAATTCAAATGCTATGCACATACTAAAACCAAGTGTTACAAGCGGAAATAGATCTTATGTATTTATCGTTGTTGCAAAAGCAATATATATAATTCAATTAAAAATATATTAAAAAATAACAACTCGTAATTGATATGTTGTCATTGTAAGAGAGAGTGCACTTGAATGAGGCGCGTACATAAAGCGTAAATTATTCAATAAAATGGAATAATTTCTTCGAATTAATCCAAACTAGCACGATGAACAAATAAATTTAAATTATTCTGCGTAATTCTTCTTACTAGTTTTGTATTTATTTGTTACTTATTCCTTGTTTTTCTAATTCTCGCATATTTAATAGATTTTTTCATTTTGCGTTACCACCACCGTCTTTATTGTTGGTTGTTATTGTTTTGTGCGAGTGTACAAAACCAAATTATAAATTGTTGCTGCTCTGGTTGATGTTGTTGTTGCGACTATTTGGGTTTGCTTAGCAAAATGTCAATAAACTTCGAATGAGGCAATATGCTCATACAACAAAAACAACCAAAGCATAAGACATTAGCACTTTAGAGAATGTAACGTTACTTCCTACTTTCATACCACCAAAGAATACTCACTCATGGGCTGAGAGAACGTGCGGGCGAAAACGGGAGACGATGTACAGGAAAAACAACAACAAGTACAAAAAACTAGCAAAACAAAACAAAAGAGAACATACCGAACTCACGCACGCAATATATTAATTTTTTTCTTTTGAGTTTTGTTGTTGTAAATTCCAATTGCTTATATTTAATTTTTATATTAAGAATTTGTGAAAGGGTCTCTATCCATATATCACGTTCAAGCCCCCAAAATGGGATCATCAAATATGCTACCACTCAATGTGTCTTTCTTCTTTTTTAAATAATTTGTAATTAACAAATTTCAGAATTTATTAAATACTTCCACTGATTGGTCTATGTTGCGGTGCTGGTTGGTCGTAACGTTGTAAAATATATTATGCAAATAAAATGTTAAATATGTCGAATTATTATTGCTACTGCTTGCTAATGTTTGGCGTACTTTTCAATTATCATATGATTTAGTTTTCGATAGCTTGATAGTTGATAGCCTTGACTTACAAATATGTATGTATGTATTATATGGTCGAACAGCATACAGAGTTTCTCTCTTTCAATGTACTTATTATATGTATGTATGCGGGTTCCTCAGAACCGTTATATGCGCGTGCAAGGGACTGCCCAACTATGCTTTAACAGATGGGGTGATGGTTCGACTTGGAAATTTAAAATGAATTGCAGAGTCAGTACAGGTCTCTCTTAATTTCTATGCCCGCTGACTCTGATAGTGTATTTTAGACCGACAAGCTATAGGTACACACATAGACTCAACTGCAATATCTTTCAAGTTAATAGACAAATGCATTAAAAAGTTAACTTTTTAAATCTTAAGCTGGACATTACACTTTTAAATGAGTTCTGCGTGCATGAGAAAGAAAGCGGGCGAATTAGTTTGAAGAGTTGTTAATGGCATGATTCCATCTTTTGCCTACAGCTTTCTTACATGGATAAATATCTACAGTTGCCTTCAGAAACCTCTATCGAGTGTTAGATCTCCAGCTTCGTCCCATTTCTAGGACAGGCCCAATATACCAGTCAAACTAAACCTAAAATGTGAGAATGTCAGAACTTTATCTGTAAAAAAAGTATACGCAAATGTTTTCTCAAGTTCTTTAAAACCTATGAATTTTTGTGTCATGTTAACAACTTTTAAACCCCATAGATTCTTGTAAATATTGGACTCTTTAAATAACATTGGGAATAATTTGTCTTTTTTCTTTTCTTTTTCTTGCAGATGTAAAAAAATCCTTAGGTGCTAAATTAGAAAATAAGAAATTTTCAAGTACAATAAAATTTTCAACACAACACAAGAAAACTTAACTGAAAGCAAGCCATATTTATTAAAGAAGAAAAATAAGAAGAAGAAGAAGAAACAGAATAAGAAGAAACCGTAGAGAGAAGAATAAGATTAAAAAGAGAAAATTTAACATGAAGGAGCAACAAATTAAGTGCTCTCTCTCACTATCTCTCTCGCTCTCTTGTGAATATATTGCAACATTTTAGATATAAAAAACGCGAAACAGGAAAATAAACATAAGAAAACAAGAATCGCAAAAGGAAAAGCGAAGAAAAATGCACATACAGCAGGCAACAACAAGTTAATGATTGTTGTTGTAGCCCTCCAAAAAGAAAAGAAAATCACCATTAATTTATTTTTAAGTAAATAGTTTCAAAAAATACAAGCAAAACACTAAAGTTCAAGTATATTTCGTCTACTTAAAGATTTGTAAGAATAAAGTCAAGCACCAAAACCAAGAGAAATAAAAGTGCAAATAAGTATTTTTTAACACAAAAATAAAAAGTAACACGCCGCAACACACAACCATAACCACCACCACCACCACCACCACTACCACCCACACCCCCGAAAGAATATTTTGCAAAGGTTGTAAGCACTAGAAGCAAAAGTAAAAATACAAAGGAGAGCAAACTATTTTCCAAAAACTACAAGTGGAAGTGAACGAGGAGAGGGGGAAAAATGTCCAAATATTTTCAAACTCCAGTAGCAACAACAACACCAGCAACAGCAACCACTAGCATCGCGTATAGTATCAATGGTAATGGTCAGCAGCAGCCGTGTCACCATCAACATGTTACAACAAATGCCATACGAAAATTGTCATATGAAAACGTTGCCACCACATCGGCCACAGCAAAAAGCACGAAAATATCAAAAATATTTCCAAATCAAAATGCATCATCGTCAACGTCATACAGCAACATGCAGCAGCAGCCAACGCCCAATCATTCATTATCGTCTGGCTCATCATCACCGGTGGCATATAATCAAATAACAATGGCAACACATTTATTGGATCATGGTTATGGGGTGACATTAGCATCACCAGCAGAATCCCCAGCACCACAAGCATCAGCATCAGCATCATCGGCAGGAGTGTCAGCTGCTGTAATAATAGCACCACAACAGCAATACAAGTATGCAGCGACGCAACCGATAACACAATATTATAAGGTGAGTGAACAGTAGAGGGCAATTTTAACCCTGATCTGACCTAAACTGATGTACATTAATATTGCTAATTTCCATGTACTAATTAAACTTTTTTCTTTTTTTCTCTGTTATGTAGCAAATAAAACGTCGTATGCCAATGTCATCGGATAGTAGTCATCCTAAGAAGCTGGCCAAACAAAGTGCTCAGCAGCAAACAACTAATGTTCAACAACAGCAGCAACAACACATTGTTGTACGTACCCCAACTGTCACACATCAGCTACAGCAACAACAGCACCACCATAATCACCACCACCAGCAGCAGCAGCAGCAGCAACAACAACAACAACAACATACAATTAGTTTTGCCACCCCATCACCTCAACCACAACGTCCACCGTCATCTGCTTCATCGACATCATCATCAATAGCCCTTCATACAACATACAAATCCTCCTCCACGACGCCAAGCTCAGCATCATTACCCGCCTCAAAACGTACATCCGAAGGCAATCGTGCCGATACCTCGCTCGGTATTTTAACGAAACGTTTCGTTGACTTGCTGCAAGAATCACCAGATGGAGTTGTCGATTTGAACGATGCATCCAACAAGTTAGCAGTACAAAAGCGTCGCATCTATGACATCACGAATGTCCTCGAAGGCATTGGCATTCTCGAGAAAAAATCAAAAAATAACATTCAATGGAAATGTGGCAACTCACTAGTGAGTTCAGATCATACACGTGAATTGAAATTAGAGAACGAATTACTCGAACAGAAGGAGAATCAATTGAATCTGTTGATCGATCAGATTCGCGACGAGCTGAGCTTGGAACTAAGCGGCGAGATATATAATGAATTGGCCTATGTGACACAGAACGATCTAAAGAATGTGGATCTATTCAAAGAGCAGATTATTATTGTTATTAAGGCGCCACCGGAAGCGAAGCTAGTGGTAAGAAGATAATAATAATAATAATATTGTAATATGAAAGAATTCATCTAAAGAGCAAATTAACAATGTTGCTCATACGACGTGTAGTTCCAAAGTCAAAGATAATGGCATTTATATACTGCCTAAGCAAAGATAAATTGCAATCAAAGAAAAACCATCATGCTTATAAATTACTTCGATTGACCTTTACGAGTGTGTTGTTATTTTAGTGGAAAATCATAAATTTTTGTTGGCTCATAAAAATATCCATAATTCCAGAAATCTTCCTACCCTCACTATAAATTTGTACAACTTTATTTAAATATTTTTCGTGGTGTGTAATAGAATGCATGTGTACCTTAGGTACACATTTGTGTTTCTCATTCTCTTTGAACTTGTGCAACTTTGTGGGCGTCAGACTCGAAATTTCACATTTGCTGCATCATTTACGGACAAATATAGAAACATGCATATGTATTTAAGCTCTTGTGTATTATTCTGTATGCGAAAAACAACAAGAACTGCTCCTGCTACTGGGTTTAAACAAAATAATTAGTTATATTCAGGGTCTTTCAAAGAAGACACAATAAAGATGGTCAAGGTAAATAATACATGTTCGTGTATTGCGTTGTTAGATTATTTTAATTTTATTTAATTGTTTGTACCCTAGGCGGTACTATCTAATACTAGACTATTTGATTCAGTTCCATATCTTTCAGCTCGGTTTATGAATGCCACACTTGGTACATGCCCAGGCAGTTCGTCATTTCTTTGCATTATCCTCATTACAGAACCTTGATATTGAGTTTGTCTCAATATTCAGTCAGAATATTTACAAACCTCTTTTTGTGAAATCAATACAAAAGAATGCGTATGTATTTCCTTATTGTACTTATAAACAAAGAACTGTTTTTGCTTTCCACAATTCTGGTAGATTTACATAGAGTTTTTGCCTCTTGGTTATCCCACTTCCATGAGAGTTCCTCTCAATAAGAGCTGTCTCCTATTCTCCAAAAAAGTGCAAACCCCCCTTTTCAACAAACTTGTCTGTTTTCCCCCTCTATTCCATCGTGTTTTGCTCTTGTCGAGTTAATTGAGGTTGCTAAAATATTGTCACAGTGTTTTTGTTGAGGTAATGTCAAACAAGCATATTGCTCAGTTGGCAGCTTAACAATCCGGCATGATGACAATCTCCTGTCTTTTATACATCCTGTCCATGTTTAATTACACTCATCTATCGATTGCGTGAATTATTTATTTGATAAATGTTAGAATACGTCCCTATTCAAACCTTCCAGCTTCCATCCAACCTCGTTTCCTGTAATCGTGGGTTCATTGAATGTATCAATGTATTCAAAACACCATTTTCACTGTTCCAGCAATGTGTTTCTCAAAATTTGCTCTTGCAATTGCTGTCTTAGAAGCATCCTCTACCACGAGGTGCAAAGAACTAAGCTCGTAACATTATTTCCAGTGCAGCAGTCAAATAAGTTCGCATATTTCGTGTTGAACAAGGGCACGCTAACCATCAACCACTTCCTAGTTATCTTAAGCTGATTTTGGTTCAGTTCTTGCCCTCGCTGTACATTTTAAGGATTATGTAATTTCTTTAGCTTTAATAGTCTCGATTCCAGCCTCGGCACCTGAAACTGGACTTAGTCTCACTATCGTATTCAACATCTCCTAATACTACCGCTTTTCCAGCGCTTTCGCTCTCGATTTCACGCTCAGCCTCATTTTCATTGAGTATTTCTGTAAGCACATCAACTAAATTGCACAGCACACTTGGCTTACACCCTCAATATTTTTTGTGAGTTTTATCAAATTTTGTCACCGACTCAACATGTACTTCCATGCGAGTTGGTTATCTAGTACTAAGCAATACTTTTCTGTCTTGTGAAAATTCTTTCCAACGCAAGATGAGTTTTCTTAGAAAATGGAACAATAAATGTTTTTACAGGATTTAAATGTTAAATAAACTACCGACCTGCACCATTGGCTAAAGATACATAGTGCTCTTAGCGTTACATTAAAAGTTCCTCTACTACCAGGCTCAACATTTCAGATGCTAAAGGTACTAAAAGACTTAGGCTATGCCATGCTACGAGTAACACGATAAAAAAAATCTTTGGCCACTGATTTCATATGGCGAATCGCTATCAAGAAACATAACACGACACACTAGCCCATTCTGACGATGCATTTGATTTGCTTCAGCGTGGTACGTGTTAACATTGCGTAGACTCAGTCTGTTTCTACTTTAATACTCTCCTTCCTGTGGTCATCCTTTGTTATTATCTCAATTCTTCTATATGAGAGAAGTATTTATATTATCCCTCTGGATATTCTTTTATCCACTCCTCTTCTAGTTCAACGTATTGCCTACGAGATGCTCAAAAACATGCATGGAAGGGACTGCCTAACGCTGCGTTAGACCGCCGTAACGAATGAAGATTCTTTCGCATAGAAATTATAGCTAATAAATTTTCATTCGCACAACTGTTTATACCGGCCGAATATAGGTTTCGAACATACATCAGAAGCCGTCTTGTTCCCAATCATCACTTAAAATTTGTTAGCATAATTCACAGAAAATAAGCATTAGAATTGAATTGCACTATATGTAAACTAAGTTCTTACATCTTTTCCAGTTGTTTTTTCCTTTTTTACTTCATTACACAACTGCAGCAATACTGGATTTGCCAAAAAATATCTTAACTCAATGCGATCATCCCGAACGAAGATTTGTTCATTCGTTCGGAATATTTAACCGTTCACTCCGTCTGAACATGTTACTGAACATTTTATAACGGACACACCGGCCGAACGAATGAAGATTCTTTCGTTCGTTCGGGCGGTCTAAAAGCAGCGTTATACTATACACCGATAAACTGGATAGTCTCTTATACACTAATCTTCATTTTCAACCAATGGTGGCCAAAGATCGTAGAAGTCTTCTCTCAACGTTTTGCTGCATATGCGATGTTTGAAAACAATATGCGGGAAAGATGGCCTACTACAAAGATTTAGGCAGTTTTTGACAGCCTCGTTGAAAAGACTGCTCACATACATATATTTCTATTTCGGTGGACCTATCTAATTTGGGTGCCGTGGTATTGTTTCTAAGTTTTCTATTGTTTATTCTTTGCTATATTTCCCTTTAAAGTATATTTTCAACATGACCGAGATTAAGATTACTGATCGGAAAGACTTAGAGTGATAGGGAACTTGCCCACTTTCGGTCCCATTGTAGTAATAAAGGGTGTTTTTTTTTTTAGAAGTGTGGTTTTCAATCTGGCAATACTTTTTTCGGAGTTGGTCTTTTTGACAGCTGTCACTTGATCTATGCTCAGTTTGGTTTGCCATTTCATAATGAATAAACTTACTCCTGAACTGAACGAATGAAGATTCTTTCGTTCGTTCGTTTGCAAATCGTGCAAATTTATTACCAAAATAATGGTTCGCGCGATTTTCACCAGAAAATTTTGTTCGGCAATGAAGCTCACTTTTCGTGTTGAATGGGTACGTTAATAAGCAAAATTGTTGCATTTGGAGTGATCATAATCCACAAGCCATTGTTGAGACCCCGTTACATCCTAAAAAAGTCACTGTTTGATGTGCTTTATGGGTAGAGGGAATCATTGGTCCATATTTCTTCAAAGATGAAGCCCGTCATAATGTTATGATTAATGACTTTTTCGTGCCTGAATTGGAGGATGTTGATGAGGACGACCTTTGGTTCCAAAAAGACGGCGCTACATGCCATACAGCCAACGAAACAATCAATTTATTGAAGGAAACTTTTGGTGAGCGCATTATCTCGCGTTGGGGGCCTCTGGCGTGACCTCCAAGATCGTGCGATTTAACACCGCTGGACTATTTTTTGTGGGGTTGTGTGAAGTCGCTTGTCTACGCAGATAAGCCCGAGACGATTGACGCCTTGGAAGATAATATTCTGCGCATTATTTCTGACATACGGCCCCCAATTGCCCCCAAAAAGTGGTCGAAAATTGTGCCTCTCGGCTGGAATTTATTCGAACCTGCCGCGGCGGCCACTTGCCCGAAATCGTTTTTAAAACATAAGGGCAAATCATTATCTGTATAATAAAGCTAAATTTTTGGCCATAACATTAAATTATATGCGTTTTATTTCTTCTTGAAAACCACTTCTAAAAAAAAACACCCTGTACATAGTAGCAGCAGTAGTAGTGGTAGATTCCTAATACTTGCATGCTCTTGGCCCTGGAAGGGTTAACTCCTTTCACATATGAGTGAAAATTTAAATTACAAATGTTGCGTCAAATGAAACTGAAATGATATGTGATTTTTTTGCTATTTGGTTTTATTTATTTCTTGTTTGCTTTTCTATAATAAAAAAGCATCACATACTGTCTGCATTCTTTTTAGATGAAAATATATTTTTAGATTATATTTTGTTGAAAAAAAAATTGAATTTTATTCTGTATGGCGGTTTTCCTCTTACTGTCTGATGTCATGTCATTCATTCGTTTTTTTGTCATGTATTTTCCGAATCTATTTGAAAAGGAAATATCGCAGCGTTTCATTTGTACTTTTTTAAATTTTTATTATTAACTCATTTTGTTAGAAACAAGCTACAAAGAAATGGTAAAATGAAGTTACTATCTATCTAATATCTATACAAAGAATAAACTACACAATTTACAGATTGAATTCAATAACCGATATTTTGATTGCTAAAAGCAACAAATTTTTTTCGGTATAGTCGCAATGAACTCAGAAAATCGAGTTTGATTCGAAACGCTTGAATTTGATTGCAGAAAGCGACGAAATTTTGAATTGCGAATTAAACGAATTGAATTCAGAATTTTAAATTTAACTCAACAACAAATTTATTGGTGGCTAGAAATAATTTGAATACCACTTAAGTAGTAAATCAAATTGATTTCAGTATATTAAATTGAATCCAAAAGGCTTTAGTTTGTTTGTTGGAAAATTGAACTAAGAAAGCGATAATTTGAACTTAAAAAAATCAAATTTACTAATTCAAAAAGGTTTAATTTAATGGAGGATTGAAGCATTGAGCTCAAATAACGATTATTTGCATACCGAATAGTAAAATTGAGATCAGATATGTAATCCAATACAAAAAAGCAAAAGAAAATGTAATTTGGTGCAAAGAGATTAAATTTGATAAAAGCAATCGACAATTTGTATTCGTATTAGTCAAATTTGATTGTGGAAAGCGGTAAATTTGAATTCGGGAAATCGATTTTAATTTAAAAATCTCGATTTGATCCAGGAAAGCGACAATCTGCATTCATTTGAACATGAATCATCAATTCGAAGGAATGAAAACAAAATTTGGACTAGGTATAGTCACATATAGCTCAGAAGTGACTACTTGAATTTCGAACTATCAAATTGAATTAAGCAATCAAGTTTTATTTTAAAAGCGCAAATTCGGCTGAAGTATACGAAATTTCCAAAAGTTGCTTTGAGCTCAAAAAGCTTTAATTTAAATGCGATTCAAGTAGTTAAGGAGTATGGCAAGCTAAGGAGTACTTAAAAGTTTCGTAACAAGTGACACTGTTAACGCCGAAATTTATGTGAAGGAGTGCCTCCAGAAGAGATTGCTGCCCTTCATTAGAAAGCACAATGTATCTACTTTCTTTTGAGCTGATCTAGCCTCCTGCCTTTACAGTAAAGTAACCATTAAATTGTTCGAAGACCAAAACATCAAATTGGTACCAAAAATCGCCAACCCACCAAATTGCCCAGAACTTCGGCCTATCGAGAGATATTGAGCTCTAGTGAAAAGAACATTAAAAGCAAGAAACAAAGAAGCTAAATCTAAATCCATGGAAGATTTTAGAAATAAGTGGAATGCTGCCGCCAAGAGAGTCTCAGAAATGACAGTAAAGGCGCTAATGGCAGGCATAACGGGGAAAAGCTGTCCGAATTCCGTAAAAAACAACAAACAAATTAGTTTTATTGATCATTTCAGAAATGATCAGAAATTAAATTTTCTTTTCAAAACTGTTTACATTTTTTTATTTGCATAAGGTATTTTAATGCTAAGACAATTTAAAGTTATCCGATTTTTCCGATCTCACTCCTTACAATGCTGTTGCTGCCTTCTATATTCTGCATTTTGATAAACTTGCTAAATTTTACCCTGAAGTCAAATGGAAATCGATAGTAAAATAGAAAAATATCTACATGCCTAAAAATTCTTGTTATTGTCTGTGTCTACAGACAGAAGCAGACTCTGCCAAAGTACGCAAAATTCAAATAAGAACCGCACACAATAAAAATGAAAAATAAAAAACGAATAAAACAAATATCATTTCTAAAAATACAAACATATTCAAAACGTTTATTTGTCAATTTGGCCAATAGACTCAATAGACTCGAGTGAATTTTGCTCGATTTCATTTGTAGCGAAGACGACAACGCGGACACTATCAAATTTTGAGCACCATTCCGCGTTCCGAACTCGCGTTAGACGACGCGCATTTTTGTTGTTCTCATTTACCGCGTCAACCAGATCTACCGCCACCACCGCCAGCACGATGGTGAATGACCGCCATAGAAAAAACAAGACTGCGCGTGTTGAATATTACTTTTTTTGGAGAGATTACTTAAATATTTGGGATAACTTTTGGTGTTTTCATTTGTGATATTTTTGAAAAGGACGTTTCCTTGAACAAACGGCGTATCCTAGTTAGTTTACCATTTTATACCTACAATTAATTTACTTCTATATTAAATATGTATAAGTATAGCAACATTTCCATAATTTATTCTTTCCTTTTTATTTTTCCAGCTACCTGATACACATTGTCCACGTGAAATACATGTGAAAGCGGAAAATAATGGTGAAATTAATGTATTCCTTTGTCACGATAGTTCTCCAGAGAATTCGCCAACATTCTCTTCTCCGGGATCGCAACAGCATCTACATCACCATAGCAGCCACAATCACCAAACACAAACTTACGATCCGCTTTTCAACGATATCAATCGATTAACGCCCATTATGGATGCCAACAAAAACCCCATACTAGGTATGTATAATTTCCAATTTGAATATATTAACATAATACGTATTTGTAAGGGCGGTGAACGTGGATACATTTCCTACTACGAATAGAATTTCCCAGAATATGTTCGCAATGGTAAATTTATCTCAATATTCTACGAATATCAAATTAATCGAAACAATCGATGGCCTTGTATTGTGATTGTAACGAGATTACACAAGCATTGTCATAAAAATAAATATGAATTAGCTGGTCGCAGGCTACCTGACTCTCAAAATTACCTTTGGAACGGATAAAGCAATTCAAATCCTTGATCCTGAACAGATAGTAGCAATTTTTACGTATTCTTTTATTGAAAAAAAAAAAAACAAAAACTGTTGTATTCAAATGAAACTGTGTCCGATCACAGCGCGATGTGATTACCATACTTCGTATTGTGCGCAGCGGATGGAAACCAAACCAAACTTAGTGTGCGACACTAAGAAACGCTGATTGTAGAAAGGACACGCTCATTTGATGCCTGCAGTTTGTTCTCAAAAACACGTCATATACGACAATCGTACACGAAAAATCACTCACTCCCATCGGATTCAATTAGGACATAGCGTCACATTCCGGAATTTATCGCAATCTAAGTTAGTGTTGCATCATAAGGGTTGTTGCAAGGGGTAATTAAGTGCTTTGATTTTACGTATGCTATTTTTTGACATTTATAAATGTTTGGTAATTACGAATTCTTAATTATTATTTCGGATTTTCGAATAGGGTTGAATATTTATATACATATTTTACTGCTTCACGTAGAACTCACAAAACTATATGCTGTTCTCCGCTCATTTAGGTTTACCCGCCCTTTCAACATTATCATCAACATCGGGAGCTGCAGAAGCTGGAGCAGCTGGATCTGCAACATATCCGTCTCTAATACGTTCAGCACAGCGGGATCTTAGTAAATCTATTGAAGATGCTGCTGCAATATCATCAGCTGCTGATTACAATTACGATATTGTTGGCAGCTATCAGCAGCAACAGCAACAGCTACAGCTCGAGCAGCAACATCAACAATCAAACCAGCCACAAGCAAACGATGCTTACAGTATGTTTCCAACTGTGACACGTCCCGTTGTGACGCATATTGCAGCACAACTGCAACAAAAATCCTTTACTGCTACTGCAGCAGTGGCAGGTGCTGCTAGACATAATAATACTCTATCCTGTGTTGGCGATAATATATTGCTAAACACAAATGGAGAGTATGGGAATGGGAATGGGAATGGTGATGCTGATACCGCATCAACAACAACAACTGCTTCTTCTGCTGTTGCTTCAGCAGCTACAGCGAGACGTTGCTCTGGCAGCAGTCAAGATAGCAGTGATTCAACAAATACGCTTAATAGTTCTAATAACAATAATAAAAAATCAGGCCTTAGAAAAGATGTACCCATGGTAAATTGTGCAATGGAACAGCAGGAACAACATCAACAGCGGCAGCAGCAACACCAACAGCAACAGCATTCAAACTCAGCTGATCAGATGAATGCATCATCGTCAGTTAATAGGGCAATTAATGCTGACATTGCTGCTGCTGCTACTGGCACATCAACACAATCGACATCGTCAGCATCATCGGCATCAGCATATGATCACCATCACCTTCATGATCATCATCATTCGAGGAATAACAGCAACAGCAACAGCAACAACACCACTTGCTTGGACTCACATTTCACGCATGTAAATCTAAAAAGTACTACCGGAGTACGGTACGCTCTCATTTCGGATATTCACTTGAGTCCAGGCGCATTAACAGAGGTTGAAAATAGTTGTAAGTATTATTTGTTAAAACAAAATATAAAAAGTGTGACGGAGGTATCTCCGGTATATCCATACAAAGTTTGCTCCTACTCATGCGTCTACTTCATCTTGGCCTCAGTTCAGTTCGATCATGCCAGTCGCCATTTTTCATTCAATTTATTAGGGCCTTAATTTAGATTCATACTGTATGGTGGCGGAGGCTCGTTTCCAGCAAACAGATAGCACTCATGATCATGCTAAAGCCTAAAGCAGAAAAACACTTGGCGGGAGCTCCGGCTGTGATTTGCGTTCATATTTACATACAAAATTCGCATCACAGTCTGAGTTCTTGCTAAGCGTTATTTCAATATTCAACGAATCAATTAAATTTATTATTACAAATATCGATCGCTACAAATCTCTATACTATTTATTTATTGTATGTAGTTGCGGCCCAAAATTATTCGCTTTTTTATTTTATTATAGTTTTTCTTGTAAATGCTTTTATAATTTTTCCAAAGCTTATTAAAACGACGAGAACTCAGTCCAAATTTGAATTTTTCTAAGTTTTCTTACACATTGTGTTAATTGTATTTTAAGTTTTTCATAGAGGCATTCGCGATTCATCACTTTTCGCTTGCTTAAAGTCGCTTATTTTATGTAAATTTAAAATTTAGCTCATATTTTTATTTAAGTTTTAGAATAAACGATTTAATGCCGATATAATGTAGTGAATCGAACGCCGCAACAAATTTCATAATTTCTAGTAACTAAGCCACACAAGTTATTATTTTGGTAAAAAAAAAACTACAAAAAAACACACAATTTTATTAGATCATTTGTCAAACACTTCAGCCCAGACACATTAGAGGTTTACTACACAGTTTCTGCCCTTATGGAATCGACGGCAAGAATGCAATAATTCACTAAATTTGATAAGAAAAACTGAGTCATGTTTAAAACATTGATAAGTGGTTGGATTGAGCCTATTGAGGTACAGTTCGTGGTCTTTGGAAGAATAGCAAACCTGCTCTGACATATCTCATTGATTCCCCAAAGAAAACATACACAATCGTCTTTGTAAGCTTCCTTTCGTGGCTTAACGGTTGGAAGAACCCTGTTTCAATAGACTAAACTTGTGGGAAGAGAGAAATTGAAGTATGTAAAACGTTTAGAGATGAAGAAATCATTGAGAAATCACATTCTACGTGAACACACTTCGAGATTTTGTAAAACCGAAATCGTACACATGTAAATCATATATATGTAGATATAAACCTAGTGGTAATGCGTTGGACTGCTACGCAGAGTGTCCGGGGTTCGAATCTCGGCACAGGCAAAATCTAAAAGTAGAAAAAATAATTTTTCTAAACAGCACCACCTCTTGGCAGGCAATGGCAAACCTACAATAGTAAAAATTGCTATGAAAAGCTTTTCACTTCGCCGTTCGGATTCGGCATTAAACTGTAGGTCCCTTCCATTCATATACAAATATAACACGCGCAACATGAGTGGATGCGAAAAGCTCGGCCTAGGCCCTCCATGGGCTGCTGTGCCATTAAAAGTAAACCTTCTCTAAAGAGTTAATCCCAAATGCTGTCGTAATTTTTAGCAACGGATTCTGAGGTTATAAAAAGTGATTATTTCATGTGAATATTAAAATAACAAATTCGATTCTGATTCCAAATACTTCCTTTGTTACTGTTAGGTCCATGAGCTTAAATAGCATAGCATAGGTACTCAATGAAACTGCTCCAGCGAATTACTCCAACTTCCGTAAGAAATTGTGTAGTGAAACTTTTTATGGGACGTTCGCGTTCGGGATTTTTGGTATTGAGAGTAGAACTGTAATGTTACGATGTAATTTCCAGAAGTTTTCAATACATTTGCTCATCGCTGTGGTTGTGACAAGGTGACGGTTTATTTTTTTCATAGCATTCTAAAAGTATGCAAAAAGTTTTCCTATCAGACTGCTATTTTTATACATTACAATAACCAATAATATTGTTAATCTGTTGTTTTCTGTGTATATGTTTACGAGTTATTAAACTCTCTGTAGTTAATTATGTTAATCCTCTTGGTAGTTGATGGTCGCCCCGACGTCCTCTTGGGGTATGTTCTGGCCATATTCGTAGAGATTTTAGATTTTATTGTGCGGACACCGATTTTCAGCTTTTAAAATTCCTAGGTAATCTAAATCTGAAAGCAGATTATTTCTTTCATGTCAGGATTTGGCGAAATGTACAAAAACAAATTTTATTATTTTCAAACTCATTCATTTATTACACATATTTTAGCATTTAAAAAGTTATTTCTTTATGTTTTTTTTTATTTTTATTTTGTTACAATTATTTAGTTATTTTAAATTTAATTCATAGAGCTAAATTGTAGTCTTACTATTAAAGGAAATCAATTGCTACAGGAATAATCATACAATTCACTCTGTAGCACAACAAAAGTTCAAACTGCATTTACGCTGCCTCACAATAAAAGCTCATACCTGAGCTATTTGAATTATAATTCCTAAGATTCTTATGTCCACTAAAAATGGAAATTGTAATTAAAAAAAAAAACACAGAATGTAAACTTATATTTTGAGACAAATCATCGAATAGCAAATTACATTTGTGCACACATTTTAAGAAAACCAAATCTCAAAGAAACAATTCATTTTGGAACTGAATTCTCGTGGGTCTGCACATTGCATTCCAATAATAGAAACGCAATCGTAATTGTAATTGAAATTTTGTAGCACCATGAGATTCAGCTCTGGCGTGAATTTCAAATCATATCTAACTCGTAATTAAAACAATAGAAAAAAAGCGAAAAGGAAAAGAGTTAAAATTAAATCACAGAGCTTTTAAATACAACATTGTCCATTATTTCTTGTTTATTAGTTTTACAATACTTTGTATGCATGAAATGGTAAATTTATGTAAAAGTGAATCAAGAAAGAAGCGCGATCTCCAAAATTAACTAATTAAATAGATACTTACATTAATTACCATACTGTCACTATAAAAAAAATTTTAAATTTCCAAATCCAAACATCATCCACTTGCATTTAGCGCCGGCAAACGAGTTTTAGTGTAAAGCTCTAGCTTTTATTTGCTAAGTTTTCTGTTATAATTCAAGAAAGTTTTATATTTTGGTTAATGACACTATGTTAATCAACGTGCAATGTACAGTGTCGGACAATTAAATAAAAACATCTTATTCTGAAACCAAAAACCTTAAAAAAATATTTCTCTAGGCTTCTGATAAGTTGAAAAGGTATTTTCTTTTATTCATTTATTCCATAAGTTTAATTTTTTCTTAAAACAAAAACAAAATCAATTCAGTGTAAAAAAAGAAATTTAAAAGTTAAACATAAAATCACATTTCAAAAGGACAAATCAATAAGAACACTTCATAAAATTTATAAAATATTGACTCAAATTGTTCTTACTTTACTTTTAATGGCACAACAACCCATGGAGGGCCTAGGCCGAGCTCTTCGCATCCACTCATGTTGTGCGTGTTATATTTGTACAGGAATGGAAGGGACCTACAGTTTAATGCCGAATCCGAACGGCGAAACGAAAAGCTTTTCATAGCAATTTTTACTCTTGAAGGTTTGCCATTGCCTGCCAAGAGGTGGTGCCGTGTAGAAAAATTATTTTTTTCTACTTTTTGATTTTGCCTGTGCCAAGATTCGAATCTCGGACACTCTGCGTAGCAGTCCAATGCACTACCACTACGCCACAGCGACCACCTAATTGTTCACTAATGCTAATATTTTGTGGAATAGCCTTCGTTAATTAAAACATTAAAACCGCCATACACCTTCTAGGCATTGATTCCACCAGAGACGCGCAAGTAGCCTGGGGTATGGAATACCACGCCCTTTGAATGCTTTGCCACAATTCGTCTTTGTTTTTAGCTCTGGTACTGCCAATCTTCTCTTTGACAATATTCCACAAGTTCTCGATTGGATTAAGGTCAGGAGATTGTGAAGGCCAGGTCATAACGGGAATTCCATTATGGGGAAAACCAATCTCGCGCAAGGATTGAGGTGTGCTTTGCGTCGTAATCCTGTTGCATTTGCCAAATCAGGGGCATTTCCTATTCAGCATAAGGAAGCCTCACCTCCTGAAGGATGTTAACTTAAAGAAATCTGTCCATCGTTTCTTTTATCCAATACAGAGGGCCCACACCATACCAAGAGAAGCATCCCTATACCATGATGCTTCCACCTCCATGTTTAAACGTCTTCCTCATATATTTTGAGCACAATTCTGCATTTTTCAGGCGTGTAACCCAACGTTTGCCATCACTTTCAACAGGATTCACCTTGTTTTCGTCTGTCCATAATACGTTAGGCCATTTTCTTGCATTAATTGAACCATCCCACTCAATGTGCGCTTCAGCGAACTCTATGGGACACTTTCGATGTCTTTGTGTCAACATTGGTACTTTTCGTGCTGTTCTCCCATACATTTTTTTCCCTACCAAACGTCTCCTAACTGATCGAGCACGAATTTGAACCCCTGTCTCCTCTCTAATTGTGGCAGCTGCCTTAAATGGATCGCGTGCCGCCAAAATTTGTATGCGATTGTCATTGCGGGTCCTACCTCTCTTGCAATGACATTTTTGAGGTAATAAAGATTGGTAGACAAATGTCGAGGATCTGCTAATAGTTTTAACTATTTGGCGGATGCTTTGTCCCTCATTTCGCAGTTTTTTCACCAAATCACGCTCCTCCTTGCTGCAGTGCTTTGCTCGACCCATTTTGCTGTAACATTACGGAATAGTTTACATTTAATTTGTTGAATTGCCCTCAATGCTACCATTTAAATGCTTACCAATACAAATTGTAAACGAATTTAAGTTTTATTTTTAAAATATAAAAATATTTTTGTCTGCTGTTTTTATTAGATTGTCCGCCTTCGAATGCTTCGCTTCAACTCAACTTTTTTGTTTGGGAAAACAAAATATTTAAATGTAGTATTGCCACCTAGAAATTTATAAAGTATATACCATACCATTTTCTTCTCTATAAAAATAGTTCGCCAATATCAGTCCCATAAAAAAAAAAATTCAATGAAAGTTTTATAGTGCAAGGTCTTATTTATTGTCCGACACTGTATGCAATAATGACAAAATTTTTGACAGCAAATGTCTCTTGATTCACTTCTGCTCTATTTCCATTCATATATATATTTTTTTTTATCATAAGTAATAGCGCAATAACTTGAAGAAATCAATTGGCGAATGAATAACTCTGGGTCTGGGTTGACCCAGTGCAAGTGCACAACAAAGAAAGAGTACTGCGAAGTCTACGCGAGAAAGCGGTCCAGAAGTCAATTTCTGAACGCAAGAAGCAAACATCTATTCGCGAATTGTTTCAATAAGCATACAAATACACAAATACTACACAAATACTTATATTTCAAATATATTTTCTTTTTCTTTTTCGTTGAATAACATACAGTTTGTTATTTTACAGATTTCGATGAATTGAGACCTTTCCAATCGATTGAACCACCACTCGATTCCGATTTTAATTATGCATTGGATGAATCGGAAGGCCTTATTGAATTGTTTAATGATTTCGTATAAATTTAATATATGTACTATAATTAAGTATACATATATTGGGTGTATAACTTGAAAATGAGGGATTCACAATTGATATGAATGCGTAAGCGTAACTTGTACTAAATCACATCTGGCAATATTGTAACTACTTTCATGTTTTAGCAACGTTATATAACATTTGTTTTGATTATGTATCAATTTGCCAAAGTGTAATCAACATAACCAAATATGTTTTCCTTTCCAAAAAAAAGTTACTCTTGAAAGTATTCGATTACTGTTGGAAGTTTACGGTGAATATACTGCATCGATTAAAACGCGCGTATTGTGTCGGCGCCAAGGTAATGCGCTCTGTATTTGGTGGGATCAGAAAGGTGTCATCTATTATGAGCTGCTAAAACCCGGTGAAATTATTACGGGAGCTGTATCGAAAACAATTGATTTGTTTATCAGTGATCAGTGACCGGAAACCGACCAGGAACAATACCGTAAATTACCAACATGGCAGCGCGCGGCCTCATGTTCCTAGACCGTTTAACAACTACTTGATTATTATTAAAATAAAGCTATATTTAGTTTTAAAGAAAATCCCTCACTTTCAAGTTATACACCCAATATACAATATGTATATGTATATATGAAAAAAATTATTAGTTATAAAAAATAAACAACAACACAGAAAATATTAATAATAATGAACTAAAAACCTTCCTTATTTTGCCCAAACTTCCCAACTACTTAGCCCCCCCCTCTATCACTCTCACTCACTCCCTCCTTCTCACGTTCAACTTTTTCACTCTCGCCGCTCCTTAAACTAATAATTATAATTTTAAATTATATGCTTTATATAAATATATATATACATATATATATAGAATTAATTAATTATTAATAATAATTGTAATAAAAACAACAAAACTACAAAAATTACATACATCAATACATACACACACACACACACACACACACACAAATGTAAAATTAGAATGATTATAAATAATTATATTAAAAAATTAAAAATAGCAAAAACAAAATATGTAAAAGTATGAAAAATAAAATTTAAAACATTTAGAAATTTAAGTAAAACTAAACAAGAAGAAGAAGAAAAAGAAGAAGAAGAACAGATACCGATGCAACATAACTAGTTTCAAACAATTTTAATAAAATAGTAATAAATAAATTCAAATAGTGTTTCAACAAATTTTGCAAAACTAAAATACACCTACTAATAATAATTAAAAGAAACAAGAAATCAAAAGAATAAGTGTAAAAATAAATTATTCTTACCTATTATTAAAGAGAACGTACTGTGAAAGTGCAAAAGTCAAAAACCACTCACTCACTAATAAAAAATCAAGTTGAAATTCGGAAACGAAAAACCAATCGGTAAAAACTACAAGACGCGTCATATTCACAAACGAAACATAAGTAAATTAAAGCAAAACAAATTAATAAAAATCAGTTAAATTCCAGAAAATGCATGTGCAAAAGTGTAAATTAAATATTTTTATTTTTTTCTCTTTGTTTTTACTCTTTTTTTATTTTGTTTTTTCTTTCGCTTGATTACACTCCAGTTACAAGAACACAATTTACATAAAATAGCTACAAACGAAAATGAAATTTTTATATAAATCAAATATATATTTACTTAATTTTGTGCCGCTTAAAAAATACACACATAAAACATAATTTCTTTTCTTTTTTTTATTACTTTTCATTTGTACGCAATTAATTAATTGCATTTTCCCCCTTTCATTTTATACATAAATATTTTTTTCTTCTTTTCTTCAAACTTACTATTATATTTTGTTATTGTTATTATTATTATAACCTATTATTATCAGCAATTAGAGCAAAGCAAATAATAAAAATAAACATAGTTTAACATATAAACAAAAATTTGAATTGAAAATAATATTTTGCATAGCCAACATATACCCGGAAAAGGCACGTGCAACTAATGCAAACTAAATGATCTTCTTAATCATTAAAATTATTTCTTGTTTTATTCAACAGCCAAATTTTCCTTTTCCTTTCGATATTCTCTTTGTTTTTATTTTTACTGACTTCTGTTCATTTTTTCATATATGTATGTATGTACATAAAAAAGTGCAAGCGAAATAAGTTTTTTAACCTTATGCGAGGCATAGTTACACAGACACAAAACACACACACTCATGCAAATGATAAATTTTATTTTTTATTTAAAATGAAAATAAAACCTAAATAAAACAAACAAACAAAAAACAAATTGTTAATTCATAATAATTTTTTTTCTTTCCAAATATATATATATACATAAAAAAAAAAACAAAAACTGAAAAATGTTAAGTTTAACAAAATTGTGTGCATTTTATTTCGATTGATTGAGGACGAGATCTTACAGCAGAGTAGCAGGTGATTTTCTGAGCATGTCAAATGAATGTTGCTGTCACACTCAGTTGACTTCCTGAACAAGTTTGGAGAACATCATTTCATCTGCTTCAACAATGCTTCGGATTAATCTAAAATTAATGCTGGAGTGCTGCAGGGTTCGGTCCTCTCCCCTACATTTTTCCTTATCTTTATTAATGACCTTCTGCCATTAACGAAAAATCCTATTTACTCGTTTGCAGATGACAGCACCATTTCTCATTCATATGACTCTGCAGATTGAGAGGAAAAGGCACGTTATGAATGACTCACTCAAAAATGAGTTGAGTTCAATGCACGTAAGACCCGATGTTGAGTCACGGCGTCTTGGACACAATGTCACTGTTGACAACTACACTTTTGAAGTCGTCAAGTATTTCGTATATCGAGGATCCAGCATAAACACCAACAATAATGTCAGCCTTGAGATCAAGCGGAGACCAACTCTTGCCAACAGGTGTTACTACGGGCTCAGTAGGCAATTGAGAAGTAGAGCCCTCTCTCGACCGACGAAAATAATGCTCTATAAGTCCCTCGTCCTTCCCGTCCTAATGTATGGCGCAGAGACGTGGACATTGACCATCAATGATGAGAGGCTGTTGGCTGTTAGGAGCGTTCGAGAGGAAGATACTCCGTAAGATCTACGGTCCAGTATGCGTGGACGACGTGTATCGAATAAGATGGAAAGATGAGCTGTATGAGCTGTACGCCAACACTGACATAGTCAAGCGTATAAAACTCCAGCGGCTTCGCTGGCTTGGTCATGTTGAGCGAATGAAAGAAAGCGCTCCGGCTAGAAGGGTGTTTTATTCGAACCACGGTGGAGGAACACGCAGAAGGGGGCGTCCTAATCTCCGTTGGAATGACCAGGTGCTGGGCAACCTGACTTCACTTGGCCTTATCAACTGGCGCCAGCGCGCGCATAGCAGAAGTGACTGGCGAAGCTTTGTGGAGGCGGCCAAGACCGATCATCGGTTGTAGTGCCCGCTAAGTAAGTAAGTAAGACCCAATGTTGTCTGTTATCTCACAAACGAGTCTCCCAACCCCTTGGAACATCGTCGAAACGTGGCTTGCGACAAGCTCTGATGCCGCCAGTTCGTGTGTTCAACAAAACTACACGGTCATCAAGCGGAACTCACGCCTTCCACGTAGACACGGTGTTCCAACGCACTACGCATTACAGAGAAAGTTCGTTCATCTGTCGTACCGCGCATATTTGGAATAAGCTCACTGCAACAATTTTTCTCAATTATTATGACCCTTGCAAGTTTAGAGCAAACGTTCATAAACACTTCTCCCTCCTTTTTCCTACCACCTATCAATCTTCCTTCCAATCAACACAATGCTCTGCATTTAAGTATAGGGGTGCCCACTGTGTGCAATCTATATATATAAAAATGAAGATATGTTAAGTATGTGTGTGATGAATGATCTCAGAAACGGTTCGATTTTTTTCAAAAATTCAACTTTCATGTTAAAGTACATGCTTTTCTGACGGACATAGGCTATTTATCCGCCCACAAAAAGAGTAAAATGCCTACAACTTTTGAATCCCTAAACGCATTCACTTAAGCAAGCTGCGTTCAATTATGATTCGACGATTGATTACACTTTACATCGAACTGTTGTTATTGGTGCTATGGATGACGTATGTTATCATTGCAAAGCGTCCACATTCAAAAATGAGCCACCAGGTTTATGTTGTGCTAATGGAAAAGTCAAATTACCGGCATTGGAGCCACCTCCAGAACCATTATCTCTTCGATGCAGCACAATGTCTCGAGAATGAAATTCATCACCAGTTGCTACTATTGCAACTTCATCCATTGTTGGAGCATTAAATTTTCTGGCAAGCTCTCCACATGATACTTTATCAGCCTGTATAACAATTTTGTGATTATCAGTAGGCATTTGGTCGAGGGCAGTATGGAAAAGTCGAACCAATTTTCATTATTCTCTTGAAAGAAAGTTTGGATTCGTTCTCTTGAAAGAAAGTTTGGATTCGTTCAATAACATCTCGCTTCAAATTTGAACTAATTGAACATCGACGATCAACTTGCTGATCAGAATTACCAAGGAAATACATTTTTTAAAAACTGATACTCTGTATCAGAAAAGGCCAATAAAGAACCCAAGCTGTGATATATTTGTTCTTGGATCTAGGAAAAAAAAAACAATCAGAAGCGGGAAAAACGTTGTTGTGGAAATCATTTTCATAATCAAATGCATGTTGTTCATGCAAATTACCTTGAATGTGGTCACAAAATTGTCACGAATAATATTCGTTGCACCGACTGAAGTCATTTGGAAACATGAATTGTAAGATTGAATGTTCGAATGTTTGCCAAAAAATGCTTTGATTCAAGTGCACCACCTAAAACCAATGAGCGTAATGGTTCTGGAGGTGGCTCCAATGCCGGTAATTTGACATAAACTTTAAATTTAAACTGCTTTGAATTACTTTTTTTAATTATGTACAGTGAATTTTGATTATTCCAATTTAAATACATTATAGAAAAATAAAATTTAATTTGATTTCAGATTTTTCTAAATATATATACATTCTGGGAATTGGTCAATAAAACACACAATATTATTCATTCAAGTTGTTTGTATCGCCTTTAAAGTAGACCCCTTCCGAAACAATGGACTTATGTCAACGAATAATCCAATCATCAAAACATTTTACTAACGCATTTTCCGGAAACGACTACAGTCCTCGCCGCGAATTCGCTTTTACGTCTTCCGTCGACTGAAAACGGGTGCCTTCAAATGGTAATTTGAGTTTTGGAAAGAGTAAAAAGTCAGCCCGAAGCCATATCAGGTGAATACAGTGGTTGTTCGATGATGTTCGTTGAGTTTTAGGCCAGGAATTCGTTCACAATTTTAAAGAAAATTCAGATCTTTCATTTGCAATGAAAAATTGTAGACAATTTGTTCGATATTTTTCTGTATTCATTGTAAAAATCGCAAAACACACTTAAAATTAACTGAGAAAATCGAGCACTGTAAACAATCTAAATGCCAGATCGCGTCCGAACTTCAAGTCAGCATAGAGAACAGTGGCAACTTAGCGTTAAAAAAAAACTTTTACAATCCCTTTAAGAAGAATATTTAAATTAGGATTCACGGTACCTTTTCACAGAATGTACTTCAGAATGATTTTTTAATATAAGTACATAAATACTTAAGCAGAATTGAAATGCTTGAACCTACACTTGGTATTTTTCACGAAGAATACGTCATTCATAATTCTCATTGAGTTTTCGATTATCGACCCTCCGTTTTGCTTCTTCTGACAATCGCTTCTTGGTACGGACAATTGTAACTCGTTCACTTTCCTCTTCACTTTATACGAGTATAAAAAAACATTTAAAACATTGGCATTGTTGTTCTTGTGTATTACTAACAGAAAGTTACCCATTCCCTTTTGATCTTGCAACTTGCTTTTTCACACAGCAAGATTTCTTGATCAATTCCGTTTTTACTTTGTCCAACTACTTAGCTGGCACTACAACCGATGATCGGACTTGGCCGCCTCTATAAAGCTTCGCCAGTCGTCTCTGCTATGCGCGCTTTCATCCATTCGCTCAACATGATCCAGCCAGCGATGCAGCTATATTTTTATACGTTTGACTATGTCAGTGTCGGTGTACAGCTCATACAGCTCATCGTTCCATCTTATTCGATACACGTCGTCCACGTATACTGGACCGTAGATCTAACGGAGTATCTTCCTCTCGAACACTCCCAGCAGCCTCCCATCATTGATGGTCAATGTCCACGTCTCTGCGCCATACATTAGGAAGGGAATGATAAGGTTATTATAGAGCGTTATTTTCGTCGGTCGAGAGAGGGCTCTACTTCTCAATTGCCTACTGAGCCCGTAGTAACACCTGTTGGCAAGAGTTAATCTCCGCTCGATCTCAAGGCTGACATTATTGTTGGTGTTTATGTTGGATCCTAGATATACGAAATCCTTGACGACTTGAAAAGTATAATTGTCAACAGTAACTTTTTTTCCAGGACGCCGTGAAGCTTTGTTTGTTGAGACAAGGTATTTCGTTTTGTCCTCGATCACTACTAGACCCACTCGACGAGACTCCCTTTCCAGGTTGGAGAATGCTGCACTGACTGCTCGAGTGTTTTTGCCAATGATGTCAATATCATTAGCGTATGCTAGCAGCATGACACTCTTGTAGAAGATAGTGCCACAGATGTCGATGTTCGCAGCTCGAATTATTTTCTCCAGCATAAGGTTAAAGAAGTCGCACAATAGGGAGTCACCTTGTCTGAAACCTCTTTTGGTATCAAATGGTGCGGAGAGGTCTGTACCAATTTTCACTGCGTTGGTGGTGTTGGTCAGTGTCATTTTGCAAAGACGAATGAGCTTTGAAGGGATACCAAAATCAAACATTGCGGCGGACAAGTGATCCCTAAGCTGTCGACTGTCGAAGGCGGCTTTATAATCGACGAATAGATGATGGGTGTCGATCTGTTTTTCTCGGGTCTTTTCCAGGATTTGGCGTAGATTGAATATCTGGTCGATGGTGGATTTACCTGGCCTGAATCCACACTAATAAGGTCCAATCAGTTTGTTGACGATGGGCTTCAGTCTTTCGCACAGTACGCTCGATAGAACCTTATTTGTAAGATTAAGAAGCTTATCCCACGGTAGTTGGTGCAGATCGTGGAATCACCTTTCTTATGGATTGAGCAGAGTACGCAATCACTTGGCATGCTTTCATCTGCATAGAAGCTCATGCATGCGTTTTTGGAGCTTTTCGCCTCCGGTCTTAAACAACTCAGCAGGCAGGCCATCTTTACCTGCAGCCTTATTGTTTTTTAGCCGAGCGATAGATATCAGGACCTCCTCATAGTCGGGCGGGGGTACTTCAACGCTGTCAGATTATTGCCGTCATCGCCATTAAGCAGGTGCGAAAAGAGCTCTCTTCATAATCTCATTATACCATGGACATCTGTCACCAAATTTCCGTCTTCATCCTTGCAGGAAGGGGCCCCGGTCTTCAAACCATCAGTCAGGCGTCTTATTCTTTCAAAGAGTCCTGTCCCGCAACATTTCGACGTATTTCTGCATCTCTTTTCTTGCGCCTGAAAAGACGTTTACCCTCCCTCCTCAACTCTCTGTATCGCTCCTTAGCAGCTCACGTTGCAAATGACTGCAGGGTGGCTCGGTAAAAAGCGATTTTCGCTTCAGTAGCATCGCGGCACTCTTGGTCGTACCACATATTTCTCCGTCGACGGTGGTAGCCTAGCACCTCTTCGGCAGCCGTATGCATAGAGCGGGAAATGTGTGTCCACTGCGCGCATATATCATCAAGTTGAGGGGTGTTTTGCGATAGGAGGAGTGCGAGTTGGTTGGCGAAGACTTCGGCTGTCTGTTGTGATTGCAGCTTTTCGACATCCAGCTTTCTCTTTGTACCTATCCGTACGCGATTTGCTACACATATACGTGTGCAGACCTTGGCTGCAACCAAGTAGTGGTCTGAGTCGATGTTTGCACCACGTATTGTGCGTACGTCTAGTACATTGGAAGCATGCCTTCCGTCGCTCACAACGTGATCAATCGATTTCGTGTGTTTTGATCAGAGGACAGCCAAGTGGCCTTATGGATACCCTTATGTTGGAGTCTAGTGCTACTAACTGTCATGTTTCGTGCGGCGGCGAAGTCGATCAGTCTCATACCGTTATCGGTGGCTTCGTCGTGGAGACTGAATTTTCCGATCTTCGGACCAAAGAGACTCTCCTTGCCCACCTTGGCATTAAAGACGCCTAACACGATTTTAATATCGTGGCGGGGGCAATGCTCATAAGTTTTGTCGAGCAGCTTGCTAGGCCAACTACATTTTAGTTATCATAATCGATGGATCCGAAATCGTTATGCCGTGTTACTACGTAACTACGTTCATTAGCTATGACTTATTTTTTACAGCTCTTGTGTATATACGAGTACTCATACAAAGTAAAGAGTGTCAGAGTAAGCATCGCTCAAGAAAGATTGCTGTGAAAATTGGAACTAAGTAAAAAATTAACATAAAATATAAGATCACTTTAATTTTAATTTAAAAAAATCAAAAACAAAAAGGAGGGTTATTATGAATTGTAATTCTATTATTTTGTATTGGAATTTACTCTTTTGAAGACTTTAATATAGACTAGTTACTTAATATGATGGAATCTTGGATAATTCTTTATCCTTGCAAATACAAAAATACTATTAAATATTGCTGCAATCCAAGCATACTTGGGTACAGATTAAACTCGTATAATGAAAAATATTTTTAACATCAGAATGTAACTACACTTTCCATACAAGCATCGAATAGATCGCATTTGGCATAAGCAGTGCTAGACGGCACTCTGTGAGAGATCTTTTTTTTTGCTTTACAGTGCCATTTATAAACCAAATTTTCGTAGGAAAACTGGCATGACAGAGAAAGAGGTCAAATTCATTTTGGACAAATTTCCGAAACGTTATAGTTTTTCAAAAATTAAAATTAAATTGATTCTCACAGTATGATTTGTATCTTCTGTCACGGATATGGAATGCAACGACGAATTTGAAGACAATTCCGGGATTCAATTTAAGTTTGCTTTATTCAGAGTTAACAACTAAACTTCAATGAGTATTGAGCAGGTCGACTGCTCTAGTTTATGCTCTAGACTCTATCTAATAACAGTACAAAATTTAGGCAATACATATAATGCGTAAAAAAGTGAATAAGTAAAGAAAAAGATACCGAAGCATAGTTCGTGTTTGATGTTATTTGCATAATATGTATGAGTCTGTATTTCAGTAGAAAATATGACATCAAAGTCTATTATTTTATCTTATCTTCTCTCCAGTTGTGTAATTCGAACACAAAATGAGGAGTAAAATTTACAAGTAATAAAATTTTAACTCTTCTCTTTCACTCGGCATTAGTTTGGACTACTGCTGCCTGCTCCTGCTTCTGCTTCATTGTTGCTGTTGTAGCATCGCCGCTAGCGTCATAATCGGCAGTAGAATTTGCAGCTGCCTTGTCATTCCTCGCTGCACCTACATCCGACTAAGGACTCTCACCTGCACCCTGTTTCTTTAAGGCTTTTGCAGATTGTTTGCTCATTGGAGCACTGCTTCAAGTTTACTCTGATTTTTGATATTTCGCATCCATTTTCTTTGTTAGTTTTGTAGATGTTGCATTCATTTCAAGCGATTTAGTCGATCGCAACCATCGAGTGTTAAATCGGGAATTAAAGAATTACGAGCCTCTAACGTAGTTTTAAATGGACGACCACGTCTTCCTAATTTTGGCGACCGCTTAATATCTGTTGCCTTTGGCCGTTGTACAGGCGATGACGATATTTCCGGTGGGTTGTTCTTTGCGGATGACAATGGTGCTGATAGCAATGCGCAATTTGGTTTTTTCTTGGACAATTTTCCACCGCGCGGCTTCTCCATTGCTGCAACCTTATGAAAAAAAACCGATATTTAATTTTTTTAACGTAATTTTCATTCGATTAAAATTATACGCTCAAGATAATTTAAATTAGAAGAAAAAAATCCGTTGATTTTAAACCCTTCATGAAAGGAGTTCGCCTGATTCACATTAACTTGGCAGCACTCAAAAAATCATGCCAAATTTATATTCGGAATAATTACGTCCGAACGAATGAAGTTTTGTACGCGTAGAAATTCTAACAAATAAATTTTCATTCACGGAAACGTTTACACCAACTACGTTCCTACTTCTTTCCCATTTTTGTTTTTTTTTTTATCATTTTTAACTTCATTGTGTAATTGCACAACGATAGCAACATTGAATTCGCCAAAAAGATCGAACTCAGTCCGATAATACCGAACAAAGATTTTTTCGAATGAAGTTTCTTTCGCGTAGAAATAAATAAATAGCTAATAAATTTTCATTCGCCCAACAGTTTACACCGGCCGAACATAGGTTCCGAACAAACATCAGAAGCCATCTTTTTCGTTTGCCTGGTGTAGATGGAGAATAATAATGTTCCCAAACATCACTTTAAAATGTCCAGTAAAATGCACAGAAAATAAGCATATATTGTAAGTATTGCATTGCACTATACGGTAAGTACGTTTTTACTTCTTTTCCAGATGCTCAAATACACAACAGCAACATTGGATTTGCCAAAAAGTTCGAATTCAATCCCATTATTCCGTACGAAGATTTTATAATTCGTTCGGAGGATATAGCCTGAACATTGTTCCTGAATATTTTGTAGCGAACACAACGGCCGAACGAATGAAAATTAAACGCTGCATAAATTGGTTGACTGATTGTGTAGGTGAAGAAGAGCTGTAAAGGCGATAGACAATAAAGAAGAGCTGGAAAACAATCGATGTTTGCCACCATCGATGTTTCCAGAGCAAAACATATATGAAAGATCGATGTTTCCCATGTTATTTTTAAAACCACTTTTACAGTCAAAAACAGATTTATATTAATTTTTTGTCTGTTATTGCAAAAGAGTAATTGAAAATAAACATATTCATTACCTTTACATTAAATAAACTTAAGGAACAAGTCATTAATTATTAAATTGTCATCCATGCCCTTAATAATATTAAAAAAAAAAATTTCAGAGATCAAGAACTTTTTGATTTTTGTTTAAAAACAAAAGTTTGTTAACTACATTACATTTAAGCGAGCATCTGCGCTCTGAAATTATCTGTTCCACTTTGCTGAATCAGATTCACACGACGATGCTAGGACACAAAGGAACTTTTTTGCTATATTTTTAGAGGACAACATACCCTGATTGCATTCCTAAAAATAATATTATAAATATTTTGTTAAATTTAACTAACTTCGTCTACCTTCCAATATTCCAAGGCATTGCATTCCTCTTCTGCGATTTGTTTTTCCAAATGCTGTCTTATAAGAATAAAAGCGTCAGTCTTGGAAGATACGATTTTTCTTTGCAGCCTTCCTTCCTTCATAAAGGAAAAACGGTTTGGTTCTGTTTGTGGTGGTGCTGGTTGAGAGGTTCCATCCATCCTCTAAGGCTTTTGCAACCCTCTTTGAATCGCGGATCGACAATGGTAGCGATTCTTGTTATTGTTCGTGTTTCGTACTGGAAAAAGCGTGCAGGTAAACAATCTTTGACATATTTCAGTGCAGTTATAGCCTCTTTATAGCCTCTCGCATCATGGAGCGGGCTTAGTATTTTAACAAGTTCCCTTATCGTGCTTATTTCGTCTGCAGATAATGGCTGCGGGGCCTTTTGAATGCTTAAAACTGTCGTCGAAATAGACTCATGGGTAATTATAATGCCCTACAACATTTGAAACGCACTACTCTATCGTGTAGCCACCTCCTGGATTAAACTATAGGGACTATCAACGCCCTGTGCTATTTTAAATTTCTCGTAAGCTATAGTGCTGCTTTTGGAAAATGCCACAATCCGCTTGCATTTAATACGAATTTCGCTTAAAGAAGGTTGCTTACGAAGATCTTGAACCAGAAAGTTTATCGTGTGTCGTCATGGATGCATCGTTATCAGTCACTATCGACACGATCTTGTTCGTCAAGCCCCACTCGTTAAAAACTATTCCAAGAGAGATTTAGGTTCGAACTGGCTATTCATGAAATGGCAAGTCACAGTAAGATAGCCTTCGTTGGCTGGACATCTACAGGCATCATCTACAGGCATCTGTTGTTATGGCAACATGGTCAACACAATCAATTTCAAGTTAATCTTTTTGTTTTAATTCGTCGTATTCGTTGTTCAGGTTTGTCTTGCTATGTATATAGTACCTTGGATACAGATCGTTTATAAGCCTGCGGAAACCTGAGTCGTTTACAATATTAAATGGCTGCAATAATTTATTTTTAAATCACTAAACTTTTCTTAAAAGAAAATAGTTTTCAAGAGATACCGTCCATTTAACAATTTTTCTAGGCAGCTACTTTTTTAATTCTTTATAATTTATACAAGAACGCATCGATAGACGAGAAAATATAAGCTTGCATGCTTGGGTGATTTGCGGCTTCGTTTGGACTTTCGGCGAGTGAACAAAAAACAAAGTGGCTGATAACGCAGGGGTAAACACGTTCCGTTTCTTTTCCCAAGAATAACAAATGTAGAAAAAAAGAATGGTCTTAAAAAAAAGAAGGTTTAAAGCTTTTATAGTTTTCTTATCTCTAAAATAACAATTTACTATTATATATTGCAAGCGATGCTGTGTTAATGATCGTTCCCAAGCAAACAAACATTTTCAAAGCCATAAATTTATACTTGCTTACTTAGCTGGCAACCGATGATCGATATTGGCCGTCTCTATAAAGTTTCGCCAGTCGCCTCTGCTATGCGCGAGTTACATCCGTAACCTCACCGCTAACAAACAACTCACCAACAACAACAACAAACGCACCACCGAAGCCCATGAGAGCAACGGCCGCAGCAAGCAGAAAATAGAATAAGAACTTATAAAAATTGTTAAGTCAACATTATTGTAAAATTAGCAAATAAGAAATGAAATTATAAATTGCTAATTTAACCACTTGGAATTTAGTTGGAATTATATTGTACGAGGTTTCATTCGAAATTTTTAAGCAATTAAATTTAACTGGAATTACTTTGTAAAATCAGCAATTAAAGGTTTCATTCGAAATCGAATGAAACCAATAAATCACTTGCATTTCAACACTCAACTAGTGAACGTCTTCTTTTAATAAACTCGGAACGCTAGAGTATTAACTCCAACTAACTACCACTAAACCTCCACCAGGGCAATGGTAGATACATTTTTGCTTATTAGGAGGGATTAACCCATAACTTGCGCGCTGGCGCCAGTTGATAAGCCCAAGTGCAGTCAGGTTGCCCTGTACCTCGTCTTGATTAGGACGTCCCCTTCTGTGTGTTCCTCCACCGTGGCTCGAATAAAACATCCTTCTAGCCGGAGCACTTTCTAAATCTATAAATTAGAGTCTGTTGGTACATTTTCTTTAATGACACAAAAACCATGGGAGGATAAAGTCCTGCCAATAGGTAATTCCGTTCGACGAGGTTAGAACTTGGAAACCCTTCGTTGCAGGCCGAGAAACTGCCAACTATCCCATGGCGACCATTGTTTATGAAGGCCAGGGCAATGGTAGATGGTATGAGACAGAATTACTAAGATCGTCTCTTGTACAGACAAATTTTTCCTTTTTGGAAACATACTAGCTTAAGTGATAGTATATTGAGTTGCGATTCTCATGATATTTTTCATGCCGAGGTTAGAATTTCTTTTAAAATGTAAGTTATTTCGCTATTTTTTGTCCCAAATCTCCCAACTATTTGAATTTGTATCAGCCATTATTTTAACCAATTTTTCTCGTCAACATTACAGACAATCGTGTTTGGTTGGTACCTCGCCCATAACTACTTCTTGCTTGGCAACGTTTTTGTGTTTCTCTTAAAATTATATTTAAATACTCCTTAAAATATTCCGATGGAATTTATGTCCATTGACTTTTATGGACAGCTATGCATTATGACCTTGAAACTGATTATTGACAAATTTCAAACAGCACACAAATTCTAGTACAACAGCAAAATAGTTATACATAGTACTGGCCATAAACAGGTTTAGATGAATAGTTCAGATAGTTTTTCCCTTGTTTGGCATGAATAAATTTTGAGTTGACTCAGGTATGTCTTGTAAAATGTAGTAGCGATATCACGATTGAAATTAATATTCTTGAATGTGAAAAAGTTATCTGGAATGCTCATAAGCTTGGGTGCAAGACTAAAAGCGACAAGTCACATTTCAAAACTAATATAAGTTAGCGTACTACAGTGAAGTTTTCCTAAGTATGCGTGACTGTTGTAGAGTAGATTTAATTTTCATTCACTCAAAACCTTTTTGGTCCTGAATTATCTGCAAACCTAACATAATTTAAATATTCTTGAGAAGACATCCAGAACTAACTATTCTATATCACTGAGTTTTCTAAGTTTACTTCTTTACTTTAATCGCTTTTATATTTACGAGGGGGTTAAAGATGATCGTGGCAAAACGGAAATTGTCACGGAAATGAAAGGCAGCGCCCTCTGTCAATCAAGTATGAAAAAAATTAGGATGCCTATGTATGTATGTACACATAATTGATTGGCAGCACATATGCATCCACGAGTATGAATCAATCACTCGATTGATAGAAAGCGTTCTAGAAAAATTTGATATTTCATTCAAATCTCTAGAGCTGAGCGAGTATAGACTGAAAAAAACAAACACAAGGCTCAAACAAATGGAGATTGTGTTACGATAAAATATCCAGCAAAAACTGAGGCTGAGGGACAGCGAGAATGTAGACTTCGTCAAAAAACGAAGGAACAAAAATCAGATTCTGCTATCGGGAAAAACACCTAGAAACCAGCAACGAGAGATCGCGAGAATGTAGAGTTCCCAAGTAACTCATACAGTCCCGTCGAAGGTCCTCAGATTATACAGCACTCGGCAGTTATTGAGGTGGCCGAATTCTCATGACGATGGTAAGAATATAATTATAATGATGTTGCAAATAAATTCGCATACATTGAGTATGAATATTTTGATGGTGATGATGATTTTGCAGAGGGCGTTGCATGCATTGGAAATGCAAACAATCACAAAGAAGTTAGTCCACATGTAGCACACTTGGGATCAGAGAATCATCAAACTGAGCAATGCAAGGCTAATCGTTTGCATAAATCGCATAAATCAGCACATAAACAATTTCAAAACATGTTCGTTAAAAATGTTTTCGGTCACGCAGCCAATGTCTGCGATAGACTCTAGTTTTTACAGGATTACTACTTACTTTACTTTTAATGGCACAACAGCCCATGGAGGGCCTAGGCCGAGCTTTTCGCATCCACTCATGTTGTGCGTGTTATATTTGTACATGAATGGAAGGGACCTACAGTTTAATGCCGAATCCGAACGGCGAAGTGAAAAGCTTTTCATAGCAATTTTTACTCTTGTAGGTTTGCCATTGCCTGCCAAGAGGTGGTACCGTGTAGAAAAATTATTTGTTTCTTTTATTTATTTATTTATTTTTTTTTTTTTGATTTTGCCTGTGCCGAGATTCGAACCCCGGACACTCTGCGTAGCAGTCCAACGCACTACCACTACGCCACAGCGACCACAGGATTACTACACCTAACCTGTAAAACCCAAAACGAAAACGTTCTGCAGAGTAAACTTCTGTAGGGCATCCCACTAACGCCCAAATTTTATTTTTGGTAAGTCGGATTTTAGGTCAGGCACTTGCTCTTGAAACCCTATTAACTCTGTCCAGGGCCACAACCAAAAGTATTCATACTAAAAAAGAATGCGAAGTCAAACCAAGGAAGGAGTAGAAGAAAAGTATTAAATCACAAAAAGGCAACTGTGTGGCCAATTTCGTTATGCTCTTGGCTTTTTGATGCGATTCCCCTTTTTTCTTTTTTTGAATAAAAGACAAATGGAAACCGACGCTGGAGATTCGCAGACTTGAATTAAAGTCAATTAAAGCCGAATAAAGAATTGTGGATAAACAAAAGCAATAATAATTAATAATAATAAAATTTCGAGTAAAGGATTACAATTTATGCAATTAAATTGTTAATAACAAGGCTTTAATTCAATAAAAAGTAATAAAAAAAAAGTGCGAGAAAAACTGAGCAACAAGGAAGAAACAGTAGCAGAAGCCGTCGCAGTCGCAGTACGACAAAAAGAGTCATTAAAGAGTGCGTTTGTGTGTGAGAGCGAATAAGAAATGGCAGATGTAAAAAAGCGCGGTGGTGGCGACGTTGACGAAGAAATCACTATACCGAAGAAAAGGGGCCGCCCTGCGAAAGCCAATAAAGTGAAGAAGCCACCAAGTGGACGCGGCCGTGGTAGACCGCCGAAAAATGTGAAAGTTTCACCTAAAAAGAACTTGGCTGCCGATGATTCTGATGAGGATGGCAATGATGTTGCCACAAATGGTGGCACCGCTCGTTCTCCAGGAAAGAAAGAGAAGCTAACTGAAATTGGCAACGCTAAAGGACGCGGGCGCACAAAGAATCCACCGATATCTGAAGAGGATGAAGAAGACGAAATCGATGATGATGATGATGATGAGCAATTGAGCGATTATAAATCTGGTGGTGGCGGTTCCAAGAAAGTGGGACGTAAATCTAAAACAACAAAGAAAACAGGGCGCCCAAAGAAAATTACCAAGAGCGATGAAGAGGATGATGAAGGTAAACAGTAAATATCATTTTTATTGAGTACGAACGAGTATAACGAAATTGTTTTTTTTTTACAGAATCCGATGATGAAAAGTCTGTTGAAGAGAAATCTGTTGGACGCGGGCAAAGTCGTCCCAAGAAAGCCATGGCAGTGGTTACTAAGCGTCCAGCAGAAACTGCTGCCAATGGAGGTAGTGGCGCTGGGGTACCCAAGAAGCGTGGCCGAACATCTATTGCTGCTCCTGCTGCATTGCCTGCTAAAAATCCAGGATCAAGCAAGGGACGAGGACGTCCAAAAACTACCGTAGTTGCCGATTCCCTTAGTGAGGATGACGAAGACGACAAAGAAGATGCCTCCAATGACGAGAATGAAAAAACTAAACCGCAAGAAGAGGATGACAAAGATGATAGTATTGATGGCGACAATGGTGATCAGCCATATGAATTAGCCACAGCTTGAGCATTTACTTTTAAAGTTTACATCAAGTACATATATATTTTCCACACAACCATTCGTGTATAAGCATAACACGTATTAACCCCTCCCTCTTAAAAAAAAAAAAAAAAAAATAAAGAAAACAATTCTTAAGAGAAAGGATTAATGCAATGCAAAGGGCAAGCAACAAACAAATTCATTTTCATATTGTAAGGTCGTAATTATTACATGTAATACTTGTGCTATAACAACAACAAAATTTGGCTATTCAAAGTTGCGATTAGCATCTTATAATTTTCATATCATTACATCACAAATTTGTCGATTTATTATAATGCTACCACAGGCAGGCAGAATTACTAATTAAATCGATCTCACCCACTGATTTTGGTATTTTAATTTATTATAACTTTTACTTATTCTAAATGGAATTCGTTTTTTTTTTTCGTTGAAAGAAAGCAATTTAAATGTTTCCAATGCTTTTAGATCGTCCTTTATGTACTATAAATTATGAATTCGACTTATGGCATGTATTTAAATTAAGCATTTGTATTACGAAAATCTCAATAAAAATACATTTTAAAAATATATAAAACAATATGCACTAATTAAGCAAGGATCAAGCTCATGCGATTGTTAGCCTACGCTGCAAATTGATAATATTATCCGCTTTTCCGAACCTTGAAGCTTAAGTTTAGATAGCTTAGTATATAGAAGTGTGGATATGCTACTTGTGGTATTGTGTGGCCATTGGTCATTACTTACATATTAGAGGAGGTGGTGCAGAAACGATAAAAGTTTTTGGAATACAAAAACTAATTGAAAAAAGAAAACAATAGAAATATTTGCAGCAGTATAAAAATGAACGCAACATTAATATAACATGTACGTGGTTCCCAATTGTTTGGAACCATTTGGTAGAAATCGCATCGAAATCTTTTTCGCCAACTGAGCATTTTCGATTTAACCACCTACTATTAATTTTATTAAATTATTTATAAAATCTGCAACAATCACTTACAAAATACACAAAAACGTCCCGCTCTTGAAATTATTGGCTTATAAATCGATAAAATATAAATTTTACATTTGTTTTCCAGAAAAAACTCTGAACTTTTCTGTGCCTTATTTTTAGAGGCACCGAATGACTCATTCAGATTTATGAATGTTTATGGTCGCTGTAGCGTAGCGGTAGTGCGTTGGACTGTTACGCAGAGTGTCAGGTTTTCAAATCACGGCACAGGCAAAATCAAAAAGTTGGAAAAACGATTTTGCTACACGGCACCACCTCTTGGCAGGAAATGGTAAACCTACAAGATTAAAAATTGCCCATGAAAAGCTTTTCATGTAGTCATAGTCGACACTGATAAACTGAAGTTAATTGTGGTAAAGGCATAACACTTGCCACAATCGCTGTCTATCTCTTTATCGGTGTCCTGTGTTATTGCATTCCCTCTTTGATTCTCCTCCCTCCTTCTTTCACCCACCTATCAATGTTCCTTCCATTCAACACAATGCTCTGCATTCATAGGGGTACAACCTGAGTGTTGAATGTATCAATAAAAAATAAAAATAAAATAAAAATTTTCATTCCTCTATGAATTCAAATTTTGAACAATCCAAACTTGGTTTGCTGGGTTATATCAAGGTTTTGATTTCAGAATAATTTTAGTGTATATATTGGCAGTGCCGAGTGATGAGTCTTTCGTCTTTTAGCCAATGTTACTTACTTACTTAGTTGGCACTACAACCGATGATCGGTCTTAGCCGCTACGATAAGGCCAAGTGCAGTCAGGTCCCCCTAAACCTGGTCTTTCCAACGGAGATTAAAATTACGACAGGAAGGATGAGGGAGATATAGAGAGATATTTTCCTCGGTCGAGAGACCACTCTACTGAGCTCGTAGCAAAATCTGTTGGCAACAGTTAATCTCTTGATTTCAAGGTTGACAGGATTGGAGAATGCTGCACTGACTGCTCGTCGCGTGTGGTGCCAATGATGTCAATATCATTAGCGTATGCTAGCAACATGACACTCTTGTAGAAGATTGTGTCAGAGATGTCGATGTTCGCAGCTTGAGAGGTCTGTCCCAATTTTCACTGCGCTGTAGAGACGAATGAGCTTTGCAGGGATGCCAAAATCAGACATTGTGGCGTACAAGTGATTCCTAATCGTGCTGTCGAAGGTGGCTTTATAATCGACGAATAGATGGTGGGTGTCGATCTGCTTCTCTCGGGTCTTTTCCAGGATTTAGCGTAGTGTGAATATTTGGTCGATGGTGGATTTACCAGGCATGAAGCCACACTGATAATTTCCAACCACGGTAGTTGGCGCATATCGTGGTATCGCCGTTCTTATGAATTCCAATCACTTGGCATGCTTTCATCCGACCATATTCTTCATAGAATCTCGTGCAAGCGTTTTGTAAGCTCGTCGACTCGTCTTAAACAACTCACCAAGCAGGCCATCTGTCAGCAGATATCCCTCTTCATGCTTGCAGGAAGAAGTCCCGATCTTCAAACTATTAGTCAACCTCTTTATTATTTTGAAAAATTGTCCGACCTCATTCCCGTCCCGTAACATATCGATATCATTAAACTCACGTCTTTCTGCTTCTCGGATCTTGTGTCTTAACAGACTTTTCCTTCCCTCCTTAGCTCTCTGTATCGCTCATTAGCAGCTCGTGTTGCAACTGGCTGCAGGGTGGCTCTATATGGTACGTTTTTCAGTATGATGCTTCAGTAGCATCGCGACACTCTTGGTCGTACGCAGAGTGGAAAATTTGCGTCCACTGCGAGTTGAAGAGTGTTTTGCGATAGGAGGAGTTCGAGTCAATTAGTGAAGGCTTCGGCTGTTCGTTGTGATTGCAGCTTTTCGACAACCAGCTTCCTTTGTACATCCCTAGTCTACACTAGGGTAACAAACGAAAGATTCCTCGTTCGTTCGCGTAGTGCAGACGGTGCGTGTTTTTGAGAAATTGTCGCGAGTAATGTTCGCTAAATGTAGACAGCAGTGTGGCCAACTTCCGCTTTTCCCCCTAAATTTTGTAAATTTAAAACTTTTTTAAAATTAGAACACTGAAAAAAGTGATTTAGCGCTCAGCTAGTTTTTAGCGCCTTTTTCTTTAATTTAAAAGACACTAACAAACAAGATTTTTTATTAAAACATTGTAATTTTTGTACTTTACAAGAGAAGAAGAGATTAAGCTAAACTTACTAAAAATTTTGAGATAAAAGCGGAAAATTTTAAAATGCGGTACTTCATATGTAGAGATAGGTTGTTTTGGCAAAAGGCAATTCATTTTCAAAGATATATTTTTTTAATGAAACTTGCGGACCGCATGTACGTTTCACTTAGCATAATTAAAAAAGTAATTCAAAGCAGTTTAAATTTAAAGTTTATATTTATTGTAAAACTCTATGGTAAACCACATTTTTAGTTTTCTTATTATCTTGGCAATAAATGAATAATACTGATGGTTTGCCTACACGTGAACAGGCTACGTATAATTGTCCATGAGAAAATACTGGATATTCTAAGTTGATACCACAAAATTCCAATGATTGACCTTGCTCTTTATTAATGGTAATTGCGTCTTCACCTTTGAATATTCCAATGAAGATAGTTGCTATAATAACATTGACCATTAATTTTTTCACAGCAAGCCTCGTACCATTGCAAAGTTTCGGTTGATTCAAATTACTAAGCATAATAATAGTCACATCGACTTTCAATTGAAGGTTATGCGGCGGTAATCCGGGTAAATCCAAAGAATTCAATAGTATAGTTAACCGCATCTTCTTCATTGGTAGCACTATCAATAGACTATTCGAAACCAAAACACCAGATATTTTGGATTGTATAGCAAAATTTAATTCACTGACAATGAGAAATATTCGGGAAATTTCCAATTTGTTTGGTGGGGGATTAATTTTATTGTCAGAAGATTTCCGACAAACTTTGCCAATGCTTGCTTGAAATCATCGTATTTGTGGAGACATGTAAAAATATCTTTTCTTTCGTGTTCAATTGCAAATTGATGCATCAGCTGTTGAATTTTCAAAGCAATTGATGACAATTGGAAATGGTACAATGCCAGTTGATGAGACTAAATTGATTACGTTGCCGGATAACTTTTCTAGAATTGCACCACCGTTTCCGCTCTTTGCGCTGCATCCTCCGAGGTAAAATACACACGCTGTCCGTTTTCAAGATGAACAGCTAAATGCTGCACGGTTGGGTAACGTTCATGTATCGAAAATGAAAAAATGCGCCACACCGCCTCGTTACTCAATTTCACCTGGTGTAATTTTGTTGACTGCCACGATTCTGCACCTAATTTGAGTGCATGCAGCAATGCACTTCACCAAACAATTCTGCTTTTACAATTAAATTCATAAAAAATGAAAAATCGAAAGAAATTCAATTCGAAATTCCAAATTATGCGCGGCTCGCTAATTTACACGGAACGATCGCTTTGTTTCAGAAAAAAACTGTCTCACTTTGGGAAAGATAAGCAAATTGTATCAAAACAAATGATTTCGTTAAAAAATATGACAATAAAAATATGAAATAAAAATACATTCCTTATTGATGTGTTTTCAATTTGAAGTGAATGCGTTGAGGGGTTCAAAAGTTATAGGCATTTTACTCTTTTTACGGGCGTGGCAGTGGGCGGGTAAATAGCCTATGACCGTCAGAAAAGCATGTACTTTAACATGAAAGTTGAATCTTTGAAAAAAATCGAACCGTTTCCGAGATCATTCATCACACACATAACATATCTTCATTTTTATATATATAGATTACGAACTGTTGTTTATTATTTTTGGGTGCAGTGATAGTTCACTCCGATTATTGACTGTTAGGCAGTCGGCGAACACGACGAAATTGTTGTGGCACCGAAAACGAAGAGAAAGCTTTTACTCACTCTCATAACGAACACAATATGCTCGGTGAAATGATCACATAATTATTTTCATCATAAAACTATGAAACCTACTTATAAATCATATTAGCGGTATTCACGATATAGATTGCAAATCTTGCACCATTGGAAATTATTAACTTCACCCTCCATCTTAATAAAAGTGTTTAAGTGTTTAGTGTTGCCACGAATACGCACATAGTAGTATTACAAAAACGATCACAAGCAACTCTTCATCGACCTCTGCAACCAGCAGTTGAATGTACGGCCGAGACAAGTGATGTGTTCGCCGACAAACGAACACCCACTTAACCATGGCCCTAGGGGTTAGTTTGAACATTTTAGGCAAGCATGATGCGGTGTTGTGTTTTTAAGCCCAAAAGTAGTGAACAAGAAGATTAATGAGTAAAAATAATAAAGTATATAATAGTAAATATATTAATTAAATATTCATAAATGTTCTTGCTGCTGTTCCGCAACATAACATTATGCTCTCTGCAATAAGCGACCAAACAAGCTGGCTGCTGGTGGTTGACCAATTTGTTTGAGTCAGCGGTTGATGTTTCCCAATTAAAGCGAAAGAGAAAGATGGAGAGAGTAGCTTTTGGCACCAGCAACAGATTTGCATACTTTGAAGAGTACAGAACATATTTGCCCCACGGTAAATTATGCCAGTGTGATACCGACCTAACGAAAATTCTCTCTTGACAAATATCATGTTCGTTAGCCTATTGTATACGAGCAGTTAAATTTTATACGAATGTTATTATGTGGCAACATCATATAAAAGTGAATACTAATTTAAAAACATAGTAATCACAGCCAGCAAATACAGTAAATACAAACAAGAATTTAATTCCGAATTTAAGTAATAAAAAGATAATCAGGTCGTAATTTTATAATAATTATTAGAAAATGCATCGAGTTACATTAAAAAGTCAACAACAACCGGAGCAACAAAGCGCTTCAACTTTAGGCAGCCGCAATCGCGGACGTCCAAAGCTTAACAGAAAAGTAAAATCATAGTAAAACAATGCCCCAGCAAAAATAAAGTGTATATTTTTACTCTACATATTTTTCCTTCTATAAAGCCTAAAGTGCCCCATATAATTACAGCGACTGGAAAAGGTCGTGGGCGTCCAAAAAATCAAACTAAAATAAATGAAGATCTTGACTTTGATCATTCCGATGGCCAGTCGGATGAGTGTAACGAGAAAACGTTGGCAAAAAAAGATACACCTGTGCATAGAGCGAAACCAAGAGGCCGCCCCAGGAAAGTAGTCAACAGTGATGATGATGATGACGGAAGTAAGTAATTGTTTCTTTAGGGGAGGTGGAAATACAAAAAGCAATATCCTCCAGCTGGACACATCGATTTTTATGCGATTTATCTCAGGGATTTTTTCATATTTTTGAGGAACGGTTTTTAAAATCTGCGATTTTGCCGCGAAATTCTTTCTTTCAATTTTCTTTGAAATAATTTTTGTTTGAAACAAGAAGCACAAGCATAAACATTCTTTAATAAAAACATGATGGACTAATAGAAAAGAACATGGTATGAAACAAACGGCAAATAATAGCTGTTCGGATGATTTGAACTTGTCTCCTTTCGTTTCTCCTCCCCTCTCGCCAACGATTAGAAAAACTGTTTTTAGAAAAATCGCCGTTTCTAAAGTATTATGTACTTAATATATTTGTATTTACATATTTTTAATATCTAATATTAACCTATGTATTTATATTTTATTTGTTATAGATTCCGATAGTGATAATGAGGATAATGATGAAGAACGTCGATCCGTAGGAAGGCCACCGACTGGCGCTATAAATTTAAACATTGTGCGTACTGGGCGCAAGCCAGGACGCCCAAAAAAGAAAGGAATCCTAGCAAAACGAGCAGCTGCACTTGCTGATGGTGTATCTAAAAAACGTGGACGACCCTCATCGGGTATTGGTCCTTATATTCCCACGGGCAAACCGCGAGGTCGCCCTAAACTTGCTGAAAACATAAATGATACACCATTGGCTGATATTTCTCATAAAAATGATGACGAGGAAAAGGATGCTGTTTGTGCACTTTCTTCTATTGACGGCGAGGATGATGACCATTTTCCTCTTCATTTCTCTCCTATTTCAGCCATATCGTCTTCAACTTAATCTCATAAGCGTTTAATGCTAATGCCTCAATTATAGATAAGGTAGCTAGTTTAGAGAATCATGGAGATGACGCTAAACAATATTAGCTGTGTTTCCTTTGTCGCGTATACCGGCTTAAGAAAACTTTTGAACTGAAAATTAGTTCTAATATCGGGTGTTTTTTTTTAGAGACAGAGAACTTTAAATGAAATAAAACACAGAAAAATGGTTTTCATATCCTTCATGGAGTGGCTTTATTTTAAAGATATTGTTTTACATTAATGTTTGAATATGATGTCGAGCATGTGGCTTATAACGCGTAATCTTGAGGTTTAATTTTCACACTTTGCGCAGTAAATCAAGCTGTATTTCGGCAATGACGCGTCGAATCTTAGCCTCCAAGTGCTCAATTGTTTCTGGTTTATCGACGTAGAAATGCGACTTTACATATCCCCAAAGAAAATAATATATTGATGTCAAATCGCACAAAAGAGGTGGTCAGTTAACAGATCCTTCTCGTGAAAATAATCGTTTGTCAAATTTTTCTTTCAGTAAATTAATGTATCGCATGCTGTGTGGCATGCAAACCCGAAGTAGAAAAATAAGTAATCTTAAGAATCATCGGCAAGCGCAAAATCAAAAAAATTAAAGAAAAAACAAGAGAAATGTATTCATCGATATAGTATCGAGTTTAAAATCTCAAGTCTTGTACTCTCATCAAATATGCAAGCAAGTCGAGATGGCACAATTGCAAGACGAAGCTGCAAATACAACAAATACTTGCATGTCAAATGCATTTCCTGTGTACTTTCTGTGGTTTCTTTGTTTAGTAGGTAAATACCTACTCGATCGTAATACAAACGCACGTTACCATCCTATTATTTCTTCCATTTTGTTTGATTCAGAAAACGGTTAGGCTGTGGTTAAAATCAAATTTAACTCGGCGAACACCATGCAATTATTGTTGCCCGAACACGAAAAAAGAAATTGTACTCACTCTCACACCGAACACGATATGCTGGGTGAAATGTACACCGAGCACGCCGAGTATTCAGGGTGTCAATGAGTTATTTCACAAAAAAATAACAAAAATGTATGTAAAATAGAAGGAAAATATGCAAACCTGACATCATTATTTTCATATCCTTCATGGAGTGGCCAAAAAAAAGAGCTTTTTACTCACTACGAACACGATATGCTGCTGGGTGAAATGTACACTGAGCACGCCGAGTATTCAGGGTGTCAATGAGTTTTCTACAAAAAAAGAACAAAAATGTATGTAAAATAGAAGGAAAACATGCAAACCTGTACATCATTATTTTCATATGCAGAAAAGCAAAGTTGCGAATGTTTTCAGTTTTTAAAAGTGAATATTAAATATATTAATTATAAAACTATTGAAGAAAAATCATATTATTTTCATATTTTTCCAATTATATTATTAATTGCACTCTCCATATTGATAAAAACGTTTAAAGTTTTTTGCTATACCATTTAGTGTTGCCGTTGCGCAAAAAATAGTATTACAAAAAAACTGAATTTCGACAAAAAGCAACTCTGTAACGAACACCAATGTAACCACTACACCGAGCACGAGAGTAAAATATGATGTGTTCGTCGAACAGCGAACACCAGTATAACCAGCACCTTAGATTGTAAGATTCTCTCACAAAACATTCCAAAACAAAATAGTAGCCATACTTTCAATTATGAGTTTAGCCTGCAATTTTCCATTCAGCCCGCTCGATATCTATTATACATATAGAAGGAAGAGGACGAGGATATCATATAAAAGTTTTCGTAAAAACTAGTTTTTTACGTCAAACGTACTTTGTGCTCAATTTCAAAAAAAATTTTAAATTGATTTCATACAATATTATTCCAAATATTTATACTTCAGAATATTTCATTTAAGTCGCTATCGATCATTTGACCGTGACAGTGTGTTAATAAGTGGGCTTAAAATATAATAACTACTAAATCAATATCTTACTTTACTTACTTTTAATGGCACAACAGCCCATGGAGGGCCTAGGCCGAGCTTTTCGCATCCATTCATGTTGGGCGTCTTATATTTGTACATGAATGGAAGGGACCTACAGTTTAATGCCGAATCCGAACGGCGAAGTGAAAAGCTTTTCATAGCAATTTTAACTCTTGTAGGTTTGCCATTGCCTGCCAAGATGTGGTGCCGTGTAGAAAAAATGTTTTTTTTTTTTACTTTTTGATTTTGCCTGTGCCGAGATTCGAACCCCGGACACTCTGCGCAGCAGTCCAAAGCACTACCACTACGCCACAGCAACCACGAAATCAATATCTATAAGCATATAATCGCTTATCATAGCAAAGCAACAATTTGCACAAACAATAAAGTCAATAACAAGAACAATCACAAATTTACCGCTTGCTGTGTAACTAAAACACAGACCACTACTTGATTGAAAATGTTAAGTCGCTGAAGACACTACTTTCTATTCATGATGAAATGGTAAACCAAACTGAGCATTTTTTACTTTGACACATGTCAAGAATTACACGTTAACTGTCAGAAATATAAACGTTGAAAACCAAGTAGCAAAAAAATCACCCTTTATATACACATAAGTAAGTTCTAAAATATAATAATGTAATTAGATAATTTTAAAAATTATATGTACTATGTATATGTACTTATGTATAATTTTTAAAATTATCTATCTATCTGTATTATGTATGTATACGTATACATACAGTGTCGGACAATCAAATAAGAACACCTTGTTCTGAAACCAAAAACCTTAAACAAATATTTCTCTAGGCCTATGATAAATTTAAAAGGTATTTACTTTTATTCATTTATTCCATAAGTTAAATTTTTTCTTAAAACAAAAACAAAAACAAAATCCATTCAGTGTAAAAAAAGAAATATAAAAGTTATACATAAAATCACATTTAAAAATTACAAAAAAAAATAAAAAAATAAAAAACCCAAATAAAAAACAAAAAATTTATAAAATATTGACTCAAATTGTTCACCACTGCTAATAATTTGTGGAATAGCCATTGTTAATGAAAACCGCCTTACACCTTCTAGGCATTGATTCCACCGCATTGAGACGCGCAAGTAGCCTGGGGTATGGAGCACTACGCTCTTTGAATGTTTTGCCACAATTTGTCTTTGTTTTTAGCTCTGATACTGACAATCTTCTCTTCGACAATATTCCACAAGTTCTCGATTGGATTAAGGTCCGGAGATTGTGAAGGTCAGGTCATAAATGGAATTCCATTATGGGAAAACCAATCTCGCGCAAGGATTGAGGTGTGCTTTGGGTCGTTATCCTGTTGCATTTGCCATTTCAGGGGCATTTCCCATTCAGCATAAGGAAGCATCACCTCCTGAAGGATGTTTACGTAAAGAAATCTGTCCATCGTTTCTTTTATCCAATACAGAGGGCCCACACCATACCAAGAGAAGCATCCCCATACCATGACGCTGCCATCTCCGTGCTTAAACGTCTTCATAGTATATTTTGGGCTCAATTCTGCTTTTTTCGGACGTCGAAACCAACGTTTGCCATCATTTCCAACAAGATTCACTTTGCTTTCGTCTGTCCACAATACGTTAGGCAATTTTTTTTTATTAATTGAACAATCCCACTCAATGCGGGCTTCAACGAACTCTATGGGACACTTTCGATGTCTTTGTGTCAACATTGGTACTTTTCGTGCTGTTCTCCCATACATTTTTTTTCCACCAAACGTCTCCTTACTGCTCGAGCACAAATTTGAACCCCTGTCTCCTCTCTAATTGCGGCAGCTGCCTTAAATGGATCGCGTGCCGCCAAAATTTCCATGCGATTGTCATTGCGGGTCCTACCTCTCTTGCAATGAAATTTTTTAGGTAATAAAGATTGGTAAACAAATGTCGAGGATCTGCTAATAGTTTTAGCTATTTGGCGGATGCTTTGTCCCTCATTTCGCAGTTTTTTCACCAAATCACGCTCTTCCGTGCTACAGTGCTTTGCTCGACCCATTTTGCTGTGACATTACGGAATACTTACTTACTTAGCTGGCACTACAACCGATGATCGGTCTTGGCCGCCTCAAATTATACGGATTAGTTTACATTTAATTTGTTGAATTACCTTCAATGCTACCATTTAAATGCTTACCAATACAAATTATAAACAAATTTAAGTTTTCTTTTTAAAATATAAATTTTTTCGTCTGCTCTTCTTATATTAGATTGTCCGCCTCGAATGCTTCGTTTCAAATTTTTTGTTTGGGAATCCCCAAAAATTTTTAAAATGTAGTGTTGCCACTACATTTGTTGCCTAGAAATTTATAAAGTATATACCATACCATTTTCTTCTCTATAAAAATTGTTTGCCATAAGCAGTCCGATAAAAAATAAATCAATGGAAGTTTTATAGTGCAAGGTGTTCTTATTTGATTGTCCGACACTGTATGTTAGCATAAATATTATAGGGCGCATTGAAGAACGATAATTATGTTAAGTTCTTATTGTTATAAAATTAGCTTAATGTCTAGGATAAGTGCAAATATAATAAATGAAAATATAAAAATAAAATAGAGTTATAGATTCAATAGTACAACGAACTGAATTTCAACTTAAGAACTTCTTCACTGATATTATACTTATAATTGTAACTAACACAAAAGGCTCTTAAGAAATGTTCCACAAATAAGTTTCCATTTAGTTTAATAACCACAATGGCCACCATTTTTGTTTGACATTTTTGGCAACCGCACACCGATTGTCTCAACGAGTATTGTGCATTCCTCTGGATTTATTTTTGCATTTTTCTTAATTCCGCTATAGCCTATACGTTTTGTATACGCGATAGATCAGTACTTTGTGGAAGCCAATTTAAAACATTAATATTTTCGTCCTCCAATTATGTTGATACTTTTCTGTAGGTGTGGTCCTGTTCCAAAATAAACTCATTCCCAGTTAGTCCTTCCTTTGGGTATTTTCCTAGTTTTCAAAAGATTTAGGTAAATATTGGGGTTCCCTTCTTCTATAACAATTTTTTTACCTACCACTTTTTACCCCATAAACACCTTAAACGTGGGCCTAGTGCATCTGTAAGGCGCAGACTCTCCTTCTGCTCCCCAGACATCAACTCTGCCATGAGAGTACTTCAACCGAATAATAGATTCATCTGTCCAAATAACTTTATTCAAAAGTCTTGTGACTTTCAAGCGTGAGTGTGATAAAATTCCATTCTCTTTCATGTTGAGCTTGATAACATACGAAATTGTTCTAGCAACACGACCAGCTACATGCAATCTTCTTCGTATTGTTTGCGTAAATGGGGCATCATGATCTTCACTAGAAAGCTGTGCACGAATTTTTGGAGCAGATTTGTATCTGCGACACTTCTGGATGTGATTCTTGGTCTGCCTGCTCCTTTTATGGGCCTTATCTGCGAATGTCATTTGAACGTTCGAATTTTTTTCCGTCTGCTGTTTGAGGAATTCTTGAAGATGATGACAATTTTTCTATTAGAATCGCCGTTTGTACGCATATCAATTATGGCCTTGCCATTTCCAAAGTTAATTGCTTAAATGTCTTAAATCAAATAAAATGGTTTATGGTTTGTGCGAACCGTCGCTATAAGTCTTTCAGATAACGGGTTTTTACAGAAAAATGCATGGTAATCTACTTTTCAGAGTATTTAGTGCAATGCAAACTTATTTATGTAGGGCAGTCGTGGAATTTGATCGCCGCCGGAGTTGCATTTGAATCCCGATAAAAAATTTTACAGTGCGTGTATTCCAGTTTCATGTTGGACATGGTTTGGAAAGCAAATTTGATTTCCCATGTTTTAGAAAGACTACTGAAAATTTCAAAAATTTCATTAGCCTATGGCTAGTGAGCCGACTCATTTGGATGTCTACTGGCAAAGGGGGAAGTGGAGAGAGGCTACGAAAGGCGGGATTATTTATTTTGTTAAAATTTTCTCGACTCATTTTGACATTTGTTAAAATGAAATTTCAATCAGCTGCGCAAAAATTCTTTAGACGTACAAAATATTATTTAGAATGATACAAAAATAAATGAAACTGGTAAAAATTACTAATTGCAACTTCTTCACTATCACAGATTGCTTAATTTCTCCTGCAGTAAATATTTGTGCTGAGCAAAAGAGGTAAGCGTCAAAAATGAGGCGACGGTGTTCAGACAACATTTTAGTACGAACATGAAGGAGTGGACTTCAGTCAAAATGAGTCGGCGCTATGAGGCTAATGCGAACATGCTCATTAGTTTTCACAACAGCCATTTTCCTACAATTGACAATGTGAGATGAGTTCAAATTCTCTGCGAAAAAAAAAATATATAAAACTTGACAACATGTGTTTACATTGGTTTGCTGGCTTGACAAAACGGACAAATAAAAAATTCTCGAAAATCATCAATCAAATTGGTCATAATGACCCAAATTGTTGTCTAAGAAGCAAATTTGCACATAGGGTTTGGAATTTGAACTGCTGGTTATTTTGAGTGTGGCAACTCTAATGTCATTCGTATCATAACGGAAAATTAATTGTACATTTGAGGTTAACGAAATGGGTCGATATACGCTTGAAGAAAGTTGGGAAATACTAAATATTTACTAACAAAATGCTGAATCTTTTACCGAAAGTGTTAGCAAATTACGTTGTTCCTCAGAATGTGCCAGAAGAACCCACCACATCAACTCGCTATCGTTCCCTGAAACTCGGTATGAAGCCGCACAAAGTTCAATTGGTAAAATAGCTGAAGCCACATGACCATATGTAACGTTTTCGGTTCGCTACTTGGACTCTGGAACGCTTGGAAGATGAGCAATTTTTCCGAAAAATCTATTCGGACGAAGCTCACTTTGACCTCGGTGGTGACGTTAATTAGCGAAATTGTCGCATCTGAGGCTCGGAAATCAAATTAATGAGCGATTGTTGAGAAGCCAATGCACCTTCAACGAGTAACTGTGGTGTGGTTTTTACACCGGCTGTATCATAGGTCCATTTTTTCTTGAAAATGAGGAAGGAAGATGCGTTACAGCGAATGGGTGCGCTATAGCACAATGATAACGAATTATTTATGGCTTATTTTAGAATATATAGGCTTTGGTTCCAACTGGATGCCGCGATGAGTCACGAAGCTGTGCATGTTTTGTGTGGGAAGTTTGAAAATCGCGTTATTCGCCGCTTTGGTGATGTATGTACATTGGCCACAACGCAGTAACGATTTGACTTCGTTGGACTATTTTTTATGGGCAGGCATTAGAGATAAGTGCTACGCTAACCATCCAGCAACGATTGAGGCTTTTAAGGACGAAATTAGTGCAGCCATCGGTTAAGTACTGCTCCATATACTCGAAAATATACTGAAAAATTGGGTTGATCGCATGGGCTACTGCACGGCCGATGCGATGGGCAGATGAGGTCATTTGAATGAAATAGGTGTTCCACAATTAAATACATCAAATTCCAAATTATAAATGGTCCACCCTGTATATGAAGAAGTGCTTACTTTACCTTAATCTACTGAAAGTAATTTATTTAGTGGCTGTCTTCCAAAATTCATTAATTGAAGGCCCAGGTGTGTTTTACTGCCAAATGGCTGCAAAGTAAATTTATTGCATTGCGCAACTGCGTTGTAAATTTGAAGTTCATTACAGTTGCGCAGAAAAATAGTTTATTTTTTAAAGATTCAGTATTCAGTAGGATAACACACTGATAATTTGCATTAATGCAAATAATGTTAAATAAGCTGGCTGGTAAGGCTACAGGCACTAAAATCTCCCCGCAATTTGGGCCACAATATTTTGCATACGCGCAAGAAGTAGTAAAGTATAACGAAGGATGGAAGCAATGCCAGTTGCCACAATTATGCTAAACTATCTTTCCAAAGAAAATATGTTGCTAATATGTGGCATCACTCTCATAATAGGTGGAATCAGTGGCATCACTCTCACAATAAAGAGAGTAAGAGAGTTGACAAGCCCCAAAAAAAAGAACGCCAGTTAAAAGGAAAAACTAAATAATAACAAGAAGAAGACGATTTTCAAAAACAATTTTCGCAATTAAGTTTTTTGCAGTCTCCGGAGTAAGACCAGAAAAAATATCGTCGTGTGTGTACAGAAAACAATTAAGAATCGGAAAATCTTGTAAATTACATAGTGTAAATCATAATGAAATAGTTGTAAAAATGTGTATAAAATTGTAACGTTTAAATGTTTTGCTTAAATCATCTCACACAATTATAAAGTAAATCTGTGTTTTGTGTTCTTTTTGTAAATTTACAATAAGACAACAAAAATCAATTGAAATCCAATGTAAATTTCATCGTGTTCTAAATAGAAAAGATTGTAAATAAAAAACAGTTTTTGCTTGTAAATAGCAACAATATAATCTTAGAGCCAATAAAAATATCTTAACAAAAATTAATTCAAAACATTGGGTAAAAATACACCAATAATTGAAACAAAAAGAGTCATCAAGAACCCAAACAAAGAGTAGGTATGAATTAAATCACGATCCAGAGATCTAAGCCATAGCAAAAATTCTTACAAAAGCAACGGCGTTATAAAAAAACAATAGAAGTCAAATGAAAAGTTAATTTTAAGCTTTTAATGCTTTATAATATACTTCATAATCGTGCAATTATTTCAAATCAATATTTTGTGCTCTCATGATTTATGAAATTGTGCAAGGAAATGTTATGCAAATTAATGGCATATAAGATATTTGTTCCACTAGCCGTTAAAATAAACGGCTGTGGTCTCTGTTCTTTTTTATTCACCGCCATGCTACACACAACCATGAAAAAGCATGAAACCCAGAAAAAAAAAACAAAAAAGGTTTGAGCTGCACTCTTAGAGGCAAGAGAAGGTTACAATTAATTGAGAAGAAAAGGTGAGGTGGAATTAGACGGAAAGAAAGAATATTAAAAACAAATATCTTAATTTTGTGTCTATACATATATAAAATGTCGAAAAGATATATACATATCACTCCAAGAGAAGCGCTCTAAATACGAATGAGTCCAAAAGCGAATATAAAATAATGAGTATAAACAATTGCAAGCCAGCGGCGAAAAAAGCCGCATGTATTTTGTTGATATGTACATATATAAATCCTGATTTAGAGTTTGAGATTTATGTACATGCCTAGCTACCTTCATTTTCAATGTTACTGGTATTAATATAATTTAAAATTATAAGTTTATTGTACTGTATTTGATAACAAGGGATTGGCATTTCTATATGTATGTATATATGTATGTATGTAGTTAGTTATAAAAAAAATTATAACGATAACTACAGTTGTCCCATAAAAGGTGTCTTAGAATTGTACAGACGGACTCCATTCGGAGTATAAACCGGTGGTAGAGAAGACGTCATTGCACCAATTTGACAATAATTAAACTAATTAAAAATACTTTTGAAATGCTTTTAATTATTGTTTCTTAGTGGTACTATGAAAATTTTCAAATCTGATAAATGAACATTTTTGAACCATTTTAACAAATCCAACATAAACTATTGAGATTTTAACAAAGCATACGGATTCTGATTTAACTAGCGCTATCGTTTTCTTTCATATAGTTTGGAAAATAGCTGTTCATTTCTTGAATAGCATGAGCTCTCTTTTTAACATGAAACACAGTATGTAATTAATGCAAAGAAATGGTGTAAATTAGAATCGTGCTGCCACCTCAACCAGTTTTTCTTAAAATGTTGATTGGCGTACATTATGAGCTCCTCATAACAGTACATACTGTTCAGTTGTTTAGTGCATTAATATGCACGAGAATACACCGTTTGCCAAAGTCGTCGGATAAACTCATCTGGTTTGTGTGAGCATTGGGATTTCTAATGATTCGTTTCGTCTAGTTCGCGATAGGAGGGAATCTCATAAGGATTTGCATTAATATTTTATCGTGCAAAAAAGACAAGAGCGGGAGGACGGAGAGATTAACTTTCAACACGTGGTTAACGATATGAGGCGAATGCGTTTATGGAGACTTTGAAAGCAATGAGCACTCTATGACAAAAATAAAACAAATATTAAAACAGTACTTATCTGATCATGAAACAAAGTTCTTTTGTTTACGAGACATCATGTTGTTTCAAAGTTTCTTTTTTTTTCTGTAAATCGTTATATTTAGGGGTTGTTTTTCCTTAAACGCAAATAAACTTGGGGGCGTATATAAATAATTTAGAGTTGAAATCGAAACATATGCTGTGTGCACATTCCTGGACTGCTACGCTGGTTTCCAGGTTCGAATCACGGCACAACCAATTTTTCTACACGGCAACACTTGGTAGGCAATGGCAAACCTCCAAAAAATACGTAAAAATTGCTTAAGGAAAGATTTTTACTTCGCCTTTCGGATACGGCGTAAAACTGTAGGCTCCTTCAATTCATGTACAAATATTTATTTGTTAACTTCGGTATACGGATTACAATAACTGAGTAACTAGCATATGCTTATTAGAAATATAAGTTCAAATATACGAAAGAAAAATTAGTTAAATAGAGCAAACATTAAATAAAGGAATATAGTTTTAGTCATTTCGTACAGTTTGTTTACATGTAATAAACGATATACATACAGTACCCTACGATAACGAACAGAGGACAACAAAAGCTATGATAGAGTGTAGCACTAAGTACTCAGACGCAACGTCGCTTCGAAGTGTATTTTGTACGTGTAAACAAACCGTACATAAACGGAATAAACTAAATGTACGGTACGTTTAGTGTACTTTTGCCTTTGTTTGCAAAGTGAAACTTTCTTTCCGTTTTTGTACTCGTACAAAATACGCTATGAACCGAAGTGTACTGTAATCGTGTACACAAACTCTGCGAAGCGATGAAAATGTGTATGTGTACTTTCTTTGTGTACAGAATTCGTAAGAGTACAGAACAAAACACTAATGTACCGCACGTTAATTTTTTTTGTTTTCGTACCCTGATCATTAGTAGATGCGAAAAGATCGGCTTGTGCTCTTTATGGACATTTGTGCGAATACAAAAGAACAGTGGATGTTAGAAAAATGTTTGTTCCTCCTCAAGATGACTAATTGACTATTCTGATTTCAAAGTAACGCATTCCATTATTTAAACCCGGAAAAGGTAAAATTGGTTTGTTTTTTTTTTTGGTATGGCAACTATAATTTTGAAAAGTTGTCTACTCTTATTACAATTTCATCTCTTCTCGCTCTCCCTTGTTTTCCGCTATGTTTCTGTCGCACGCTGCCGCTAAATGCGAAATACGATATAAACAAAAAACATAGCAATAAAGTAAGTGTAAACAGACAGAAAGCGCAAAACCGATTTTTGTATAACGACAAACCGAACCAAATGAATTAAGCAGACACAGCGAATAACAAAAAAAAAAAAAATAAAAAAAAGGGAGAAGAAAGACGAAAAAGAATAAGAGAAGGAACGAGCGAGAAACGAAACGAAAAAGTATGCAAAGTAAAAAAACCGCAATTGCCGAAGCAGCAGAAGCATTTTGTGTGTGTTCTTCTCGCGACGATAATAATTTTCTTATCCTGTGTAAATAATTTGTAATTAAAAATATGCAAAAATTAAAATCATAATAAATATCTTCATATTAAAAATTAAGCAAAATATTTTCTAATTAAAAAATAAATCGCCGCATTTCTTCAATAATTATTGTGTAAAGTGTAAATTTTTCAACCAAAAAAAGTTTCTTTGTGTAAATTTTCTGTAATATATATATATAACAACAAGAACTTTTCAAAAGTGTGTTTTTCGCCGCCGAACTAGTGTGAAAAAAGTGTTTTAGAGTTTTACTTGCAATAATCAACATAAGAAAAAGTGAAGTCTGAGACGCTCAGCCACACACGGAAAACCGAAGGAACGAACATTCACCACACCGCACACAGTCACTTGGAAGAGTTCATACATCGTCGCGCTGTAGCAGCTGAAGAAGAAACAGCCGCAGCCGCAGCAGTTCTACAACACCACAATTATAATAGCGACAGCAAAGTAAAGGAGGAAAAGGAGGAAAAAAGGTAAAAATCAATTAAAACTGAGATTATGTGATGCACAGAAAAGAAAAGTATATTTGTGTTGCAGTTGGAAAAGTGTAGCTGTAATCTTCAAAATATGTAGTTACCCATGTTTCCATTGCACAATTTCTTTTAAATTGGTATATATTTGTTTGAAGCTTCGTACTTCCTTTTTTCATTTGGTACCTACCGCTGCCAGTGCTACTGTATCGATATTCCTTTTTGCTTTTGCTTTTGCTTTTCATTTTCTTTCTTCCCCATCATCGTCGTTGTCGTCTATCTACACTCTATCGTATATAGAATTTTCCCAAATAATAAAGACGCCCTCTTATCTCGTCTCTTTCGCTTGCAACAAAAAAGCGCTAGCACAAACGGCAGAAAAATAGTAAACAACAAAAATTAGTTGATTTATGCAGAAATAAATTATTAGATAGTTTATTTATTCATTTCAATTAAACTTCATATTTTCATGCTATAACAAGAGCATAATAAAACAGAAGAAAAGTTCTGCGAAAAATAATAAATGCAGCTCTCATCAAAGCAGCCGACGTCGCCGTCGCCGTCGAGGCTGATGTCGATGCTGCAGCGGTCGCACATTTTAATTTTGCCCCCATGTGCCGAATTTTCTTTACTTCGCTTTGTGCTTCATATTTTTGTTTCTCTATTTTCTTCTCATATTGTCTTCTACCTTTATGCTTTGTGATCGCAACTCATGAGCGGCATTTATTTTTTGTACCTTTATTTCTTGTTTCTTTTCCAAGTTTTTTTTTTTTTTTTGTTGGTTTTTGTTTTTTTTTTTTAACTTTTCTAGTGACTCAATTCGTTAGTTTGTTGTTGTTGTATTGATGACAGTTTCTTGATTCTGCTTCTGTCTGCTTCTTCTATGGTTACAAATAACTACAACAATACATTGCGAGCGGGAGCGCTGTTGTACAACTGTTGTACTTTGGTATGGATGTGCACTATTTATTGGTAGTTAAAAGGTTTGGTGAAACTATTGACAGAAAGGAAAAATTTCAATACCTTTGCTTTAACCTCTGCTATCTATAATCATTGGGTTGAAAGTATCGAGTCTTTTGTATCACTAGAAAATCATTCACCGGCAGACCAAGCTTCGAAAATGGTCGGCAAAAATGTTATTTATATATGCAAATAGTAAAATATGGGATATATGTATATACAGTGCTGTGCTAATCATTTGCAACTGAGAACACGTAGAGCTAAATAATTGATTTTCGGTCACTAATAAAGATGCAAATAAAGAACTTGATATGAGGTTTCATGTCATATATGTAAAGGCTGTTTTTTTTTTAGAAGTGTTCGGAGTTGGTCTTTTTGACAGCTGCCACTTGATTTATGCTCAGTTTGGCTTGCCATTTTATAATGAATAGACTTACTCCTGAACAACGTTTGCAAATCGTGCAAATTTATTACCCGATCTCGAGTTTCATTAGAAAATTTTGTTCAGCGATGAAGTTCACTTTTGGTTGAAGTGCAGTTTTGAGTGATCAAAATCTGTTACATCCTCGAAAAGTCAGTGTTTGGTGTGCTCTATGGGTAGAGGGAGGGAATCATTGGTCTAATCTCAGACGATCAGACGTAGAGCCTTCGAAGCTAATCTTCGCAGTTACCAACAAGTGAAAAAAACATTTGTTTCAGCGAAAAATCGGTTGGCTCGTCTCAATTTTGCGTTGAATCATTTAAATTATTAGTTCTGATGAGTCCAAATTTAATTTGTTTGGATAGGATGGTAAAAGGCTAGTGATAAGACCAAAGGGCAGTGGGGTGAAACAAAAGGAACCGTCAAGCATGGACGTGGCAACATCATGATCTGGGGTTGCTTCTCTACACAAGGAACCGGTCCGATTCACCGTTTTGAAGGAATAATGAAGTCTCACGATTATAAATTAGCATATTAGAAAATACTATGCTACCATATACAACTTGGGAAATGGCACTTATTCGACCGGTGCAGTCACTAGACCTAATTTTGAATCGAGAATCTCTGGGAGATCGTAAAACGACGAATAGGCAACAGCAATTTTATGAAACCGGAAGAGCTCTTTGCAGAAGTTGAAAAACAGTGGAATGACATTCCAAATACATTGATAAATAATCTAATCGCATCTACGCCAAGGAATTGCGCTGCTGTTATAAAAAGCTGGGGTTATTCTATTAAATATAAAATTTTATGTTATTTATTCTTCATTAAAATTAATAGTTGCAAATGTTTTACACAGCCAACTACTTACTATACATATTTACATTGAAGTTAAGTTTTGTTTTTGTATAAGTGAAATATGTATTTTTATTTTTGTTTGATAAAAAATCGTTGATTTCGCCCTATTTGTTCTCAGTTGCAAATGATTTGCACAGCACTGTATATATATACAGTGTATACACATATATGTATGTGATATATATTGAGGAATTATTTGGGTAAATATTTATATTTTTATTAATATAAATATCATTTATGTAATATTTACCTAACGTTAGATACGTCAGATTAGACAAGAGTTGATTTAATATTCCGATGATAGTTCTGGCAAAAGTTTTACCTCCGATTTATTGCAACTCATGGCGGTGATGCTAATAAAAACACAACAAAGCTAACCGCAATTGTATAAATCACAAATCGCCGTAACTCTTTTCGTTGCTTGTATTTTGTTTTTGTATAAAACAAAAGCAACGCTGAGATTCACGGCGATTTGCGTTTTACATAATTCAGGGGTAAATCAGATCTGCTCAGGCAAATTCCCTGAAACGTCCAGCTTTCTGTGAAAAATATACAACTTTTCGAGAAAATTTACCACGTTTGTATCTTATCAACAATTCCATAGACTTCATATACAATTTTTATCCATAATCCAAAAACGAGAGTAATTCAGATGGTATTGAAAATATTGCAAAAAACATATGATCTATATATTCTTAAGTAACAATTTCAGTTTAGATTTTGGAATTAAATTTGCTTCTCAATATGTTTATTCTGTATCAAAAATCCAAAAGTAACTTTCAAAATTTGAATTTTATCTTTCGACTAATAAAAGTTAAATTAAAGAATTTTTTTTTGAACTTTTAAAAATTATTTTCATTATGTTTCACAGTTTTTTCATCGAAATTTTTAGGTTTTTGTTGTCAAAAAAAAAAAGTCCAAAAAAAATTGCACCTTTTTCTTTATTTTGTTTGTTTGTTGGAAATTTACCCTAATCTGGTAAATGTCAAAATCACTTGTCGTAAACACATACAAAATGAAAGCATTTCTCGTTACAAGAAAGAAGGACAGAGCAAATGCACTCAGAAGTTGAAATCGTTAAAATCATGTAAGGTTTTTAAAACAGTAGGTAGTGAAAGGTAAAAGCAGGAATAAGGAGTGAGATCGAAAAAATCTTAACATATATAAAACTCAATAATTTTTAAACGGTTGATCTTAGAGTTTTGATTTTTTTTTTATTTAATTGATAATATTTTACAAATTAATTAAAATATAACTTTTATAGTTCTAACCACTATTTATGAACTCGAGGACCTTTTTTGGTAAGCCTTCCATTAGAGATTTGTTAGTTTTTTCAGACACCTTTTTGGAGCAGTTTTCTCATTTCCTTTTAAAATCTTCGCTTTTTTTTGTGCGCTTTGAGTTTTTTTTCACAAGAGCCCAATATCTCTCCACTGGTCTTAGCTCCGAACAATTTGGAGGATTGGCCTCTCTTGGTACAAAAACTATGTTATTACTTTGGTACCACTCCAGAGCTTTCTTGCCGTAGTGACATGATGCCAAATCGGGCCAAAAATATGTGGACACATTGTGTTCTCTTATGAAAGGAAGAAGCATTCTTTGATGTATATTTCGGTATTTATAGAGCCAACTGTAACAAATGACTTACTTCTTTTGCCGCAACTGCATATAGCTTGCCATACCAGGAATTTTTTAGGAAATTTAGTCTGCTTTTGGATTCTAAATTGTTCTTCGACTTTTCCTCGAGCATCAGCAACATACAAATTTTGTCCCGGATGCTGCGTAAAATCTGTTAGTACATACGCTTCGTCGTCCATTATGCAATAATTTCCGAGCCCTACTTTTGGCGTCTAAATTTCTTGCAGCATTCCTGTCTGGAACTTTTTGGACTTTGTATGATTTGAAACCTGCATTGGCTTTAACTTTTCGCACCAAATAGTCAGAGCACTGGGCTAACCGGGCAACTTTTCTAGCAGATGTGTTTGGAGATCTTTTCAATATGCTTTCTATTTGCTTGGCTTTCCCAATATCATGTGGTCCTTGTTTGCTTCCCGAACCAGGTTTCCTATCTATGGTCAAATTCTCCTGAAACTGTTTAATAACATGGGAAACAGTTTGACGGCAGGAATTCAATTCTTTGGGTAATTTTTTTGTAGGACCAATTTGGATTTTTTTTAGAAAATTTTTAATAATTTTAAGGCGTACTCCTTTTTCTTCACTCATTTTGATCAAACTCACAATAAATCACCATGTTTGACATTAAAAATAATAACTGACATATTTTTCAAAAATAACTAGTACAAAGAAATTTTTAAATTTTACACTCAAAAAGAATTATTAGGTAACACGTGTGTTAAGATTTTTTCAATCTCACTCCTTAGTAGGAATTAGTTTTTTATAACAAATCATATTGGGTCATATAAAAAGAATCCACGGTTTTTCGTTACAAGATAATGTTGGTACCCATAAATCTGGTAACACTAGTCCGATTATGTCAAACGAACACATGTTTGAAAGGTGGCATTTGAGGCTACATTTTATGTGAAGACAGTTGTGTAATTCGTCGCTATGTGAAAAGTAACATTGATTTGAAAATGAGTGAATATCTGAAGAAATACGATATGGTATGTGATGCTTTATTACCATAGAAAAGCGCTGCAAAAACATGGCGAACAATTTGTGCGGTTTACGGTGAGAATGCTGTGAGTGAACGACGGACCCAAGAGTGGTTTTCCAGGACTGGTAATTTCAATATCAAAGGCCAGTCACTAAAAAAACCGATGAAATTTTACATTATTTTTTATTGATACATTTAACACACAGGGTGTACCCCTATGAATGCACAGCATTTTGTTGAATGGAAGGAAGATTGATAGGTGGGAGGAAGATGGAGGGAGAATGAGAGAGGGAATGCAATCACACAGGACACCGACAAAGAGATAGGCAGCCATTGTGGCAAGTGTTATGCCTTTACCACAATGAACTTCAGTTTATCAGTGTCGACTATGACCGCATGTAACGCCAAAGGCCAAGCTTTTCGCATCCACTCATGTTGTGCGTGTTATATTTGTACTGAATGGAAGGGACCTACATTATATATGCCGAATCCGAACGGCGAAGTGAAAAGCTTTTCATAGGCAATTTTTACTATTGTAAGTTTGCAGACTACGCGAAGACGCTCGATGTTTGAGTACCACATGAATTAACGGAAAGAAATTTGATTGACCGAATTACCATCAGAGAAACGCAGCTGAAACGCAACGAAATCGAATAATTTTTGAAGCGCACAGTCACTTTCCGTCTATTGCGGGCTGTTCGACAAAATTCAAACAACTATAGAAGGAAAATAAAAAATATATCTAAGTATGTATGTTTGGTCCCATATTCTATGGAATTGAAGTATAATGAAGATAAGCTTGCTAAATATGTAATCACCATCGCGTATTTTTCGCGGGTAAATCTACCTGTACAAATTTACTATCGATGACCAACCAAATTGTTAGTGCTCTTGAACAACTGAAAGCTGAAATTATTATGCATTAATGGTTCGCTTTTTCATTCCTTCAACAGTTTTTTAAGTGGCAGGAAACTATGCGTTAAAATAGGTTCAACTAAATGGTTCTTAATATTTAGTTAATAGTAAAACTCTTGGTCCGGTATACCGCAAGGAACAAATTGTGGTCCTTTACTATTTCTATTGCTCATCAATGACTTACCACAATACTTTAGATTTAGTTGGTTAGTTGATTAATGTTTGCAGATGATGTTAAACTATGTTTAAAAGTGTCTAAGTTGTCTGATTGCTTGAATACTCAAATAATTATTGACACGTTCGTGAAATGGTGTTCGGATAATCTTCTCCTTCTTTTAATGGCACATCAGCCCATGGAGGGCCTAGGCCGAGTTTTTCACACTAATAATCACCTATATTTAAATACTAAAAAGAAGCTTTAACGCCTCTTATACAAAAAAAAAACCTAGGCAAGCGGTCTTTTATTATCACATAAATAGTACTTCTTTGACTCGAAAGAGTGAAACAAAATATTTAGGTGTCATATTTGACTCGAAACTTAAATTTTCCTCTGATATTGACTACATTTCAAAATTTCAAAAGCATTTTCTATGATAGGATTTATTAAAAGAAATACCGTGGCCTTCAGAGACCCCACAACATTAAAGTCCTTGTATAGCTCTCTTGTGAGGAGTCATTTTAACTACTGCTTAATGATTTAGGACCCTTATTACGATACCCACAGTAACAAAATTAAAAGTGTACAAAAAATATTCACAAAACGCGCTCTATACAGGGTGGGTTGGCCTGATGGTCTGATCCTATCGCTGAAGTCTTCAAAAGACAAAAGAACGTATTTTTCTCTATTGTTTGTATTCAATCTTGTTAATAGTAAAATTAACTTAGTTTAAATAAGCAATGTATTCATTCAACTTACATTTACCACACCGTGATTTACTACAACATCGCTTGTTTGTAGATACCACGCACCGTACAAATTACGCATTTAATGAACTAATCACGAGATGTATTAGGTCATGTAATGATGTTAATGTCAGAGAATATACATAGATTCAAATTAAACATGTTAACTTGATTCAATTAATAATTACTAGTTTGGAGGTAATTGAACAATAGACAATAGATATGAATAAATAAGTAAGTAAATAATGATCAGCAGCTTCGTTCAGCGGACCAGAACCTTTGTGTGGTAGTGGTGAAATCGAACTTAGAAGACTACTCTGGCATGAAGTGGTAAAAAAAGAGTCACAACTCCTTGCTAATTTTACAGGACTGAGACAGACTAAACTGCGAAATTGCGTAGCTTACTTATGTACTGAGTAACTTGTGTCTCATAAGTTTTGAGACGACCTTCAGGCGTTAATTGCATTGCATAAACAAGTTAAAAAATTTCATCCAATGCAGTCTGTGAAATATTTAGAATAAGAATGTCCTACAAATTAGATTTGCGAAAAAGTGTTTCGCACCTCTTTGGCGAACTAAGTACACAGGAAATTCTTCAAGTGTTCAGAGACACAGAAATCTCACGTGCAACTATTTATCGTGTTCTCAAAGATTGTCGTGAAAGTAAAGAACCGGAAAATAAAAAAAAAATTGGCCGACCACCAAAACTTGATGACAGAACAACAAAAAGTCTGCTGGCAAGTGCTATAAAAATAGTTGGTCAATCAACATTGATAAAACTGGTGTTCATTGTGGTAAAGGCATACCACTTGCAACAATGGCTGTCTATCTCTTAATCGGTGTCATGTAATTGCGTTCCCTCTCTCATTCTCCCTCATTCTTTCTCCCACTTATCAATCCTTTCAATCAACACAATGCTCTGCATTCATAGGGGTACACCCTGTGTATTGAATGTGAATGGTGGGTGGCAGAAGAAGTGAGAATGAGAGAGGGAAGTTCGAAGCATCATACTACTAAAACTCGAAGACAACGGTTCGTTAAGCCTGAATAAAGTTTGAATAAATTATTCCTAAGGAACCAAAAGTTACCTTTTTTCCTGATTTTTGACTAATAATATGAGAAATTATTCCAAGTCCTGGAAGAATCAAAATAAATGTTGATAGTTGAGAATTGGATCTCCTCTTCCAGCTGGATCAAAAAACTTAACTTAACTTATTGAATAAAGGTTTCTAGCAATAAGAACGAATTTGATGTTGTGTGTTGGTTTTTCAAATGGCATAGGTTTGAATTTTGTCTCCAAACTTATGAGCCACATGTTATGCGTTGCTAGCTCGAAAAAAGCTTTTTTTTTCCAAGATCACTGACGGCGATCAAACTGGAAGAATATTGCATTGTTTAGGGTCAAATCAAAGAGTCTTGTCAATTTTGAATTTTACCAGAAATGCAACAATTGCATTCAAAGTAAAGCTCTAAATTAAAGCTTGGAAACTAAGTACTATATTTTGAAAATACAGTAGACTCAATTAGTAGTACTTATATAACACTTCCTTGTAATCCATCAACAATCAGTGGATCGATAATAATGATGTGACTGTTGCATTTAGTACCCAACTACATAGATAGTTTTATTTAAGCTTATACAGGGTGTATTTTTTTTCGAAGTGTGGTTTTCAACTTGAAATAAAACGCATATAATTTAATGTTATGACCAAGAATTTAGCTTTATTATAAAGATAAGGATTTGCCATTATTTTTTAAATAAGATTTCAGGCAAGTGGACGCCGCTGGTTCGAATAACTTCCAGCCGAGAGGCCCAATTTTCGACCACTTTTGCGGCAATTGGGGCAATTGGGTTATGTCAGTAATAACGCTCCGAATATACTCTTCCAAGGCGTCAATCGTTTCGGGCTTATCTGCGTAGACAAGCGACGTCACATAACCCCCAAAAAATAGTCCAGCGGTGTTAAATCGCACGATTTTGGAGGCCACGCCACAGTTCCACGCTGCGAGGTAATGCGCTCACCAAAAGTTTCCTTCAATAAATTGATTGTTTCGTTGGCTGTATGGCATGTAGCGCCGTCTTGTTGGAACGGAACCAAAGGTCGTCCACATCAACATCCTCCAATTCAGGCACGAAAAAGTCATTAATCATGGCTCTATAGCGTTCTCCATTGACTGTAACATTATGACCGGCTATATCTTTGAAGAAATATGGACCAATGATTCCCTCTGCCCATAGAGCACACTAAACAGTGACTTTTTGAGGATGTAACGGCGTCTCAACAATGGCTTGTGGATTATGATCACTCCAAATGCGACAATTTTGCTTATTAACACATTCAACCAAAATTGAGCTTCATCGCTGAACAAAACAAACCGAACCATTATTTTTCGTAATAAATTTGCATGATTTGTAAACGTTGTTCAGGAGTAAGTCTTCTCATTATGAAATGGCAAACCAAAGTGAGCATAAATCAAGTGACAGCTGTCAAAAAGACCAACTCCGAAAAAAGTAATGCCAGATTGAAAACCACATTTCTAAAAAAAAACACCCTTTACTAATCTTTTTAACCTTACAATTATGTATCTATCCATTAATTAAAATACATTTCTATTTGCTCTTTTCTTTCAGTGAAAATTCAACAATTTTACAAAATTTTAAGTGTGACTTCCAGTCAGTGTTAGTTATCGTAAATATTATAATTTTTATAGCGAAAAAAGAAGAAGGAAAATAATTAAAGAAAAGTTAAGTCAATGTCAGTAAACGGAAAGAATGTTTGTAAAATAGTAGTATTAACCTAATTATGAAAAGAGTGTTCGATAAAAAGTAATCTTAAAATTAAAATCCAATCTAACGGTTTCTTAAACCCGTTCCAAGCTCTAACCACGCACTGAAAACACAAAACTCATCTAGAATTTAGCTGCATCTAATTGTCGCGTTATTGTGTTAGTAAATCTAGTGAATATAAATCATTTTCTAATTGAATGCTAATCTGAATCTTAATCTCAATCTTGGCCTATGTCTGACATGCAGTTCAGATTAGAATATACCAGGGCAAATTAAACTGTATGAAAAATATTCTGCATTTCCTACTAATATTTACTCGTTTCGTAGCTGAGTAATTGTGCTTTAGACTCGTCGCGTTCTTGTGATTTCGTTGTAATTTTTAATGCTACGTAAAGTTTTCAAAATTCTATCAAAAACTTCGGAGAGCTTTGCGTTATAATCAAACGGACAGACTGTGCATACAAAATCGAAAAATCCCGCATTTAAATCGCAAATCAAAACGAATCAAACAAAACTAAACCAAGCAAAAAGCGCGTTTTTTCTCTTTCGAAACGTTTAACTAAAAGCCGTCAAAATAGAGCTGTTACCGCCAACGATTTCGATATCGACGGTAGCGCCACCGCCGCTATCGCCGCATCATTCCTTCTATCCATTGCATCAGCAACAACAGTCGCAGCAGCAGCAACACATGAAGTTGTTGGGCAGTGGCGGTGGAGGTGGAGGCAATGACGACCGCAACGGGCGTAGCGACCAAAACATGTCGCGCACACAAGAGGACACTACCGTCGGCTATATATTTCAGCGACCTTCACCAGGTGGACCCGGTGGTGTAGGCGGTTCAATGCATGATGCCGCCGCCGTCGAGTACGCTCAGTTTGCCCAAAAGCAGCAAACACGTTGGGCATGCGGCGATGACCATTCAATTGATGTAAGTATAAAGATTTCAGTGTTAAAATCAAATACGTATTTACAATTTATTTTATTAACGATGTATGTTAAGCTACGAACAGCATTCGTGGCAATAACTGAACAGCCGTGGGTGTTTCACATTCGCACCTAGTGATCGGATGCGACAATTCTTCTTCAAATTCAGTGGCCTCTTCATTACTGCAGAAATCGATGAAGGCATAGTAAGAAATTTATATCTGTAAAGTTATAAATGTGATATATGTCTCTACTGTAGGGAACTTCTTGCGAAAGATTTTCAACTTCCCTCTAAATGTATACAAAAGAGGGAGAGAATGAGGTTTTCTTAAAGCACTCCGACTTTAAATTCTAGACTCGGTAGGATCTAGACTGGAAACTGAAATTACTACCAGACTCTGCAATGTATTGGAAAACTTAATTGACGGCTGAAGCTTTTGCCAATGAATTTACAAACAGTGGTCATCGTAGCGTAGTTCGTAGGGTGTTGGCCTGCTATGCCTAAGAGTAAAAATTGCCTAAGAAATGCTTTACAATTCGGAGCGGATGGGAAAGGCTCGGCCTGGGCCCTCCTTGGACTGTTGTGCCATTAAAAGAAGAAAACAAAAGAAGATATATCTTTATGATCATTATGCTTGTGACTTCAAACCTTTTCGCATCAATTCTACCTGGCCGATTTGCCACAAAGAAACGAACAAGTTGCTGATACTTCAGGGCTAACTTTGTCGGCCTACTAAAATCGAGATTCATAAAAATTCTTTAGTTTGTATTCGTAATCAGCGCACCATTATCAATCGAAAATTACTCTCAAAACCACATGAATATGACGGGCTGTCGCTCTAAACTTTTCAAATCTGGAAATCATTTCTTGATGCCAGCTTATTGCGAAAATTTAAATCTGCCAAGAAAGAGGGTTAACGATGTATAAAATCGTGTACAGTAGTTTCAACAAGAAAGCAATCGGCTTAAGTCACTGGAAAAATAAAGATATATTAAAAAAAAAGTCCACAGCATCTTGAAATGATTAATTTTTCATTGCGCAAATATATTGATATGGCGTCCAGTCCAGTAATTTCATTACAACGGAAATGCACGGAACCGTGTTAAACTTCGCCATATTACCCTAAGAAGCCGTTTCAAATGATTTATTGAACGTATCTTTTTTCCACGTAGTTTTAACTTCATAAGAGCCCAAACATTTTCGATCGGATTCGCATCTGCCCATCCAATGAAGTTATGCCGTTTTCCTCTTTCCAACTACTACACAAGCGACTGCGATGTTTTGGGTCGTTGTCCTCTTGAAGAACCCAATCTCAGCTTCCTACCCCAAACCACATATCCGTTGATGGCAGAAGTCCACGACGGTATATCGTGGTCATGAAGTTGGCATCCAAATTCCTCGTGAACATGATTAATTTGCCAAATCCTTGTTTTGTGAAGCATCCCCAAACATGAACCTTTCCTGGATGTGTCACTGATCGCTGGAGCATCTTACCGTCTTTAGTGGGCCAAGCACGCTTAAAAGTGTTTGTCATCCAAAAGGAGGATTCGTCTGTGAACACCACTTGGTTCCAATCGTCATCCACATGTTCAGTCGCCCACTCTTGGCGTTTCTTTTTATTTGCTTTGCAGTTAGTAAGGGGTTTACCGTCGTTGCTCGAAATTGGATATGAAACTCCCTCAAACGGTTTCTTATTGTATTCAGAGAGACATTTATGCCCTTTCGTGCCAATTTTTGTTTAGCTGCTTTCAAGGATATGGCTGGATTAGCTTCGAAAATCCTCTATATAACCAAGTCCTCCTGTTTCGAGGTATGCCGAGATATGCTGAAAATGCCGCGATTTGGCAAGTCGTCCACATTTTTGTGCATCAAAAAGTGTTGGTTCCAATGCTGGACAAACGTCTTCGACTTTTTTAAGTACTTAAGTACGAAGCACTCAAGTGGAGCGTCTTGGGACCTTTTGGATGGGAACAAAGAAAGACTGCTTCAAAACGTTTCGCGTATACTGAACTCATTTCTTAAATATGCTCTTGAGACGAATGAGCGTGTAATGGACTGTTTCTACAATTACATTGCGAAATCAAGGCCTACTTGAAATTCAAATTATTTCATGCGAAAAAGCCGATTGCTTTCTTCTTGAAAGTACTGTAACTGTAGCCAGTTTTGATTTGATTTTTTTAATTTGTTTTGTTTCTTCCGATTTTGGCAAGCAGGGAGTTTTATTACATATGTTTGGAATTGATGCATTTCTGCCTTTAACAGCCTTTAATTAGCCCTCAATTAACATATTCAAATTTTTCCCGCACATTTCGAATCCAACTTCAAAACATTGGAAGCATATAAATATTTTTCAGACTCTTGCCATTTTCACTCGGATCCGGGCTTCACGGCACTTTGATTTTTCAGACCATATTCAATGGGGCGCATTTTTTTTATAATTAAATAAATTTCTGAAGTACGTTGTATCAAATTCATTAAAGCTTTAAGATAAGACCGTTATCAAGTCTAAGTAAGCTGTCAGTGCAAGGAGCACCTTATTAAACTATGAGATATAGCCAACCTATATTCGGGTCGTGGGCACATTGAGGTTTCTCCTAGTAGATTTCACAAGAAGAACAAGGTCTCTTACTGCTAAAAGAGACCCGCAGGATTATTCCAAATACCAGATTTCGTTTACTGGAAACCCCATTTTTTTTATGAATTTCTTGACGTCTCATTTATTAAATGAAATGCATTAAACCTCATTAAATTATCCAAAACTAAATGCAAAGTTTTTGTGTTATCAATTATTGGATTAAAGCTTCCAGGTCGATATTCTCGGTCACAAATTTAAACTAAGTTTTTTTTCCATTCATAATTTCTTCGGCTAATAATTTAATTGAATTGTTTTGTTCTTTGGCGGAAAAGTTTCAATCAGAAATTTATATTATATTTATATTTATTTTTTCATATTCCTTCTTTTAACTGTTGTACATAGTAACTATAGCGCTTTGGCGTAGTTGTAAGTGCTTTGGCCTGCTACACAGAGTACCCGGGGTTCAAATCTCGGCACAGGCAAAATCAAAAAGATGGAAAAACGATTTTGCTACACGGCACTACCTCTTGGCAGGCAATGGCAAAGAGTAAAAATTGCGTAGGGAAAGCTTTTCACTTCGCCCCTCGGATTCGGCATAAAACTGTAGGTCGTTTTATGGTAGGCCCATTTATGTATAAATATAACACGCACAACATGAGTGGGTGCGAATAGCTCGGCCTAGTCAGTCCATGGGCGGCGATGACATAAATTGTCTAAATAATACAAATTTCTAGTTATCATCCCCGCCATCATCCTTTTAAATAGTACCTGCTCTGAAACGTTTCAACTAAACTATGTAAATTGATTAGTATCAGACTATCTGTGAAGTCAGTTTTATTGTAAGGCTAGCAATTGTTTTGTTATTTTGCAAACGAAATGTTTCACAAATTCACATCTAGATGCGGACGATGCTGGAAAGTTGCCAGAAAAATTAACGCAAAAATAGAAGAAAACGAAGTCGAAGACGAAGAGCGAAAACAAAAGCTGAATGAAAACGAAAAACAAGTGAACTTTAGCACGTAAAAATATTGTGCATATGTAAATTTTATATTTATTTGGCACTTTTGGGTAGTGGCTGGAAGAGAGGTGGCTGGCACAGTCACCATCGCCATCGCCATCGCCAACGCCGTCACCATAACCATCGCCATCATCACATCATCGTCAGCGGTGCACTCTGCAAATGAGCGACTTTCCGTTGTGCGGTCGGTGTGATGTGATGCGTATTTTGAAGACGAAAATAAAGTAAATAAATAACTACGAGATATATGGTATACATACATATAAATATGTACATATGTATACGGTATCTGTGTACTAGATACAGTGTTGGACAATACAATAAGAACACCTTGTTCTGCAACCGAAAACCTTAAACAAATATTTCTCTAGGCTTAGGATAAATTTGAAAGGTATTTACTTTTATTCATTTACTTATTCCATAAGTTTAATTTTTTATTAAAACAAAAACAAAATCCATTCAGTGTAAAAAAATAAATTTAAAAGTTATACATAAAATCACATTTAAAAATTACAAAAAAAAAACCCAAATAAAAAACAAAAAATTTATAAAATATTGACTCACATTGTTCACCACTGCTAATATTTTGTGGAATAGCCTTTGTTAATTAAAACCGCCTTACATCTTCTAGGCATTGATTCCACCAGAGACGCGCAAGTAGCCTGGGATATGGAATACCACGCTCTTAGAATGCTTTGCCATAATTCGTCTTTGTTTTTAGCTCTGGTACTGCCTATCTGCTCTTTGACAATATTCCACAAGTTCTCGATTGGATTAAGGTCAGGTCATAACGGGGATTCCATTATGGGAAAATCAATCTCGCGCAAGGATTGAGGTGTGCTTTGGGTCGTTATCCTGTTGCATTTGCCATTTCAGAGGCGTTTCCCATTCAGCATAAGGAAGCCGCACCTCCTGAACGTAAAGACATCTGTCCATCGTTTCTTTTATCCAATACAGAGGGCCCACACCATACCAAGAGAAGCATCCCCATACCATGATGCTTCCACCTTCGTGCTTAAACGTCTTCCTAATATATTTTGGGCTCAATTCTGCATTTTTCGGGCGTCTAACCCAACGTTTGCCATCACTTCCAACAAGATTCATCTTGCTTTCGTCCGTCCACAATACGTTAGGCCATTTTTTTTGGATTAATTGAACCATCCCACTCAATGTGCGATTCAGCGAACTCTATGGGACACTTTCGATGTCTTTGTGCCAACATTGGTACTTTTTGTGCTGTTCTCCCATACATTTTTTTTCCCACCAAACGTCTCCTTATTGTTCGAGCACAAATTTGAACCCCTGTCTCCTCTCTAATTGCGGCAGCTACCTACAAAATGGATCGCGTGCCGCCATGCGATTGTCATCTGCACTTGTAGTTTTGCGGGGTCTACCTCTCTTGCAATGAAATGTTTTAGGTAATAAAGATTGGTAGACAAATGTCGAGGATCTGCTAATAGTTTTAACTATTTGGCGGATGCTTTGTCCCTCATTTCGCAGTTTTTTCACCAAATCACGCTCCTCCTTGCTACAGTGCTTTGCTCGACCCATTTTGCTGTGACATTACGGAATAGTTTACATTTAATTTGTTGAATTACCTTCAATGCTGCCATTTAAATGCTTACCAGTACAAATTATAAACAAATTTAAGTTTTCTTTTTAAAATATAAATTTTTTCGTCTGCTGTTCTTATTGCATTGTCCGCCTTCGAATCCTTCGCTTAAATTTTTTGTTTGGGAATCCCCAAAAATATTTAAATGTAGTGTTGCCACCTAGAAATCTATAAAGTATATACCATACCCGTTTCTTACTTTACTTACTTTTAATGGCACAACAGCCCATGGAGGGCCTAGACCGAGCTTTTCGCTTTTCGCATCCACTCATGTTGTGCGGGTTATATTTGTACATAAATGGAAGGGACCTACAGTTTAATGCCGAATCCGAACGGCGAAGTGAAAAGCTTTTCATAGCAATTTTTACTCTTGTAGGTTTGCCATTGCCTGCTAAGAAGTGGTGCTGTGTAGAAAAATTATTTTTTCTACTTTTTGAATTTGCCTGTGCCGAGATTCGAACCCCGGACACTCTGCGCAGCAGTCCAACGCACTACCACTAAGCCACAGCGACCACTTCTTCTCTATAAAAATTGTTTGACTGCTTATGGAGTCCGATAAAAAAAAAATCAATTGAAGTTTTATAGTGCAAGGTGTTTTTATTTAATGGTCCGACACTGTGTGTATATCGGAGAATACATGTAACTTAAATTGGTGTAAAAGAAAAAATGCGACGCGATTTTGCTGCAGACGAATGCAGAGAAGCACAATGACGCCAAATGAGAAGCGTGATGCCTTGATTGGAATTTGTGCTGCTACGGTTTTTCGTTCTTTCCTTCCTTACTTTATGTATTTCTATATGTACATATATTCCAAAGTATCCACTTGGTATACTTAGTTTAGGTAGTTTGATCTACAACAACAACAAAGTAGTACAAAACAACTACTTATTCTAGTTTTGCAGCAAGTACTTTGAGGTATTTGATTTTGCCGGAATTCGTTAGTACTTTTGCGCACTCTCCTATCTATTTGGCTTCGTATCCCACGTTGTTAGTTGTTTGTTAGTTGGTTAGTTGTTTGATAATGAAAATGGCGCCTTTATTATGAAAATAATATTTAATTGCTTATGCAGTTTCTTTGGTAAACTTCGCAAGATTTACCTCTTTTCACTGAAACTTGATATTATTTCACTTAAATAGCCGCGTAACTTTATTTTCAAGGTTTTGAATGCCCTTGAACATTCATGGAGAACTTGAAGACAGTCGGAAAAGAAAGACTATTTTGAAATATGTATACCAAAATTGAAGAGTATGTAGTATTTAGTAGTTTCGGTATAGATATTGGGTAATTAGATTCTGTGGTTTTAATGTTGCATGGAATATGCAAACAAATCAGCCACTTCCTCTTTTATAATCTAAAGGGGGTTTCAATAGAGATATTGTATTGGGCAATGAAAAATGTCATCAAGGTTTACATTTATCATGGTGAAATTCACGAAGGAACAACGTTTGAAATTATCAAAAATTACTACCTAAATTTTGAGTCACTGGTCGTAACTTTAATGTCGAAGAAACTTCTGAATTTCATCGGAAAATCATTTTCAGTGGTGAAGCTCATTTTTGACTTAATGGCTTTGTCAATAAGCGAAAAACGCATTATTGGAGAGCAAAAACTCACATGTGCTTCAAGAGACTCCATTGCATCCACAAAAAGTGCTGTATTTTTTCGTTGATGAGGTTTATCGCCATGTTACGGTCAGTGGAGTTTGCTATCGAGCCATGTTGGAAGACTATCTGGCCAGAATTGGATGGACATGATATCAGTGACATGTGGTTCCAACAAGATTATGCCACATGCCACAAAGCTTGCAGATCAAACCTTTAATCTATTGAAGGGGAAATTTTTTTATCGTGTAATGATCCGGTCGAATGGCCATCTCGCTCATGCAAGTTAACGCCGTTTGATTTCTTTTTATGGGGTTACGTAAAGTAGTTTGTTGATGCCAACAACGTTAGAGGAGCTCAGGAGCACTATCGAACAGTATCGATTGTCAATGTTCCGGCCGATAAGTGTGGAAAAGTGGTTGAAAATTTGCTCAAAACAATCAATTGCTGCAAATGTGCTTGCGGTGTTCATATAAGCGATATCGAATGCCATACTTAAATGTAACATATGTACTATACCTCGAATAAATTTCAGCCTGATATCTCAATTATTCTGTGTTTTATTCAAATACGAAATTTCTTTTCATTACATTTAATACAGAAAGTCCTACACCAAATGATATTGTCATTGAATGCCAAGAAGTGGTGGTATTATTCTCGGACCTATTTGCCTGTTAAAGTCTACATGCTGGTCATTTTCCATTTTATACTAATCTCTTATTTTCTCTTTTCAGAATCCCGATAAATGGAAATACAATCCCCCAATGAATCCGGCTAATGCTGCTCCCGGTGGTCCACCTGGCAGTGGTCCCGGTACTATTGGACCTATTGGTATGGGTGCTGGTATGGGCAGTGGCATGGGTACGAATGGTGGCTTACATCATCCTTCGATGGGCGGCGGTGGTGGAGGACCATCACAAATGGGCAACAATGCTGCCGCTGCAGCTGCAGCCGGAATCGCAGCAATGCAACAAGCTGCTGCTGTAGCTAAACATAATCAAATGATGTCGCAAGCAGCAGCAGCTGCTGCAGTGGCGCAACAACAACAACAGCAGCAGCAGCAACAACAACAACAACAGCAGCAGCAGCAGCAGCATCAACAGCAGCCACCTCATCCATCTCATCAACAACAACAGCAGCAGCAGCAACAACAACAACCACATCCACAACAACATGGTGGTGGTGGTGGTGGTGGCGGCGTTGGCAGTGGTGGACCACCACATCCATCACAAATGCAGTCGCATCAACAATTTAACTCGAATCTACTCAATCATGCTATGAATAATCAAGTAGCTGCTGCCGCTGCAGCCATTGCAGCTGGTATGCCGCACATGCAAATGCCAGCTGGCATGCAGGCGGGCAACATTTATGATCATCCAGGTTTACATCCCGGTGTTGGCATGAATGGTATACCAAAACAACCGCCACCACCGCAAGGGCAACCCGGACCCGGTGAATTGGTCTACCTGGGCGGACAACCACATGCCATGGGCATGATGCCACAAAATCAATTCATGAGCAATGCTGCCGCGGCTGCTGCAGCCGCCAATCGAAATGCCGCAGCGGTAAGTACTAACTAACTAACTAACTCTACATACATATAAGTATATAAATGGCATAAGTTAATCAGATTAATATTGAAATCCAATTGAAAGGCGGCTCTCTTCGCTGGCTGACCATTGCCTGACCGCCGTCAATTGAAATCAAAGTGAAGTCATTTCCCTTTTATTGCCTTCTGCCTACTCGCGTCTACCTCTACTCTTGCTAACTTAATTTCCATTTCCGATTAATCAAATACCAATTTCTAAAAAGAATATTCCCTTTATCAGATAATTACTTTATAGTGTGCTCAACATAGTCTGTATGAATATGATGCGTAGATTAAATATCACAAGATACAATTAACAGTTTGCAATTGAAATTTATTAGCTCCGGTTTCGATAGCAACAGGCATGGGAGTACGGACGCCTTCAGTTCTAATGAATGATTTTGGTTTTCTATTGATATTTAAATGTTTTATGATTGATTGATAAGATTATTTCATATTTCCACAACAGCTATTGCAAACTATTTTTCTACCTTCTGCATTACTTTGCCCATGTTTGTATTAAATAAATTCTATATGAAATTTTATGCAAAATTAAATTTCCGCACTTGTCGTATGTTGCTGCAAGCATAAATCATAATCTCAAATTTCAAGTGTACAATAAATTATCTGTATAGCAGCAACATCTATCCATTTGAAATCTAAAATTTAATTGGTATAATTAACAAGCACAACGATTTACTAGAATACAATCATATCATATGGTATGTATTATAATTGAGTTGTTAAGTTCAACAATATCATTCACACATTATAAATATTTATTCACACTTTATAGCCAAGCTTATTGCAACAACGAAATCATTTTTAAACATTAATTACTTAATAACCGTTTAAATTATATTGACAATCACTGAAGTAATTGAAAAATTGTGAGAAATTTTTACTATTAGGAAGAGATTTCTCTAACTTTCTCTGACAAATAAAGTTTAAAAAAAAAAACTTTTGCGAAGTTTTCTGTTGTGATTAGTGTCAGAAATCTAATTACTATAAGAAATGCGTACTCGATCCATCCTGCACCTTAATCAGAATTTTTTTTTTAGGAAATTCTGGGGCTTCAGAACCTTTTTTCGATTTTTATCGAAAATCTGAAAACTTTCAAAATTTCAAAATTAACTTATTAGAGCACATTATTTCCATTGTGACATATACCAAGACCAGATTATTAGTTATTGTCTGCGGCTAAAAAATAAAATATTATATAAGTTAATTATAAATTTTTATATTTATTAAACCACTTCAATCTGCAGTTCGTTTCATCGAACAGTATTGCCTATTTTCAAGAATTTTACATCCGTTTTGACTTTTGGCTTTTCGAAAATATTATTTACCCCCATCGCTAGGCTTGCTTTGCTGCTAACCGTCTCGTTTCGGGAGGACTACCTGAAAAATGTACTTTCCGATTACTTAAATTTACTCAAATTTATGTATGTATGTAATTTAATTTATAGTGATCACTTGAAAAGCTTCCAACAAACAAAAAATGTTGTCCTCCAGAAGGGATTTTAAAAGTTGGTAGCCTTTGTATTCCTTAACACATATCGACGGATTTAATAGGGTAATATTAATATTAATAATTGTAATAAAAAAATAATATTAATATTAATATTGTAAGTTAAGTTGTTGCAAATAAAACATTACAAACGTTTTTGGTTCTGAAGCTATGTACATGGCAGAAATTTTTACAGCTAAATCTTTTTCATTGGACAGCTAAAACGCAGTTCCATTTTTAATTACATAATTACATTGGATAATTAAACATGAAAGCGAAAAACTTATATTATGTATAATAAGCACAAAATATTTCAAGAGATTATTGAGAGTTGGTTGGAATTGTAATACGAAATCTCTCTCTCACTCATTTCAACTACTAGGACAACATTTTATTTGTAGTATGCATTTTATTGTTGTTGTTATTTTTTCCAGATGCATATCACGTAATTGTATGTGTGCGTGTGTGCGGGTATAGTTGTTTTTGTTGTAAGTATGAATCTGATTCCTTTTCTGAGCCTATAATGCATTTTAATGACACGCATCTGAATGCGAAACATAGAGTGGAGTCGTTATGATGAGTATATAAGAAGAGAGAGAGGGAGAAGATACAGAGTATACAAGTGGATACTCTGCAAACAACAACAACAAACACATTTGTGTATTACAGCCAGTGATGTTAACTTTTTATAATGAAATTACTGCATGAGTTGCCAAACATTACTGTAGATTACTGCAGTTTTATAAAAGGATCTAAATGTAGAACTAATAATTTAAAAATAAATTTTGTAGGTATCAAAAGTATTAAGTGACGCAGGGTAATTGATTAAATAATTTAATTTTAAACATTAATTGCATTTCTGTTGGGGAAAATATATCTTCGGTTGATAAGCAAAAAACGTTAACTGCCATTTTTGAAAACAATGAGATTCTGTGAAACAAATAAACATATGATATAAACATTAACAAGTTTGAAAAAATTCAAGGTCACAAAATAATAGTTTCTGGACTTAACTTTGCCAATAAACACATAGTTCAGTCTGTTATTGAGGTATGATATGAATCCGCAACAGAAAAGTGGAGTGACAACCCATTGTAGCATTAATATATGCGATAATTATCGAGATAACTGCTAGGCTAGTGACCGCGGAATGCCCAGGAACAAACGCATGTCAACTAAAACAAAGTTAAGTTTATTCACTGAAAATTACTGCTGATTTTGAATAAATTACTGTGTGAGTTAACATCACTGTTTACAGCGCATAAATTTCTTTTTTGTATGACTGATTTTACACAAAGAATCGTGCACACACACACACACACACACAGACATATTCTCATAAATAAGTATGTACATATATAAAGGCATGGTGAGAACATGTGAAGTTCCTTGGAACGAACCTGTTCCTTTCTTTCATTTTATTTGTTATTTGTTATTTTGTTGTTTTTATTGTACATACAGTGCACTCGCGGTAACGTGAACACCAGCTAACGTGAACACGCTTTTTTTTACTGTACTCTGTAACGTGAACAAACTTAGAAAGCTCAGTAACGTGAACACAATTTTTGTTCACTACACTTTTTTATTAACATATGGACAACATATCTAATGTGAAAATATATTCGCAATTTAATAGGCATGAATATTTGTTTTGATCTCGTTTTGTTTTTTTATGAATTCTAAATTAAAAAAAAAATTATATCTTAATAGTGGCAATAATAAGATACTTTTACGTTTAAATGTGTAAAAATCCTGAATTTAGCAATTTGAAGTTATTTTGCGTCTTCAAATTCGACAATCGCTAACTAACGTGAACTCCCTTGGTTTTAATTAGTTCACGTTACCGCGAGTACACTGTACTTAGTACCATGTGTAGTTTTTGTTTGTTTGTTTGTTTTTTGTTTTTTTTTTACTTTTTTCATCTACTTCGAGATATTTAAACCATATTTGCTTAATTCGCATTCCCATTGCAATTCTTCATTTCTAAACGTGCTGCAAAGTTATTATTGTTGTTTTTACTTTTGCTGCCAAACACTGGTACGACATTCTCCACTTACTTCTCTAAAGACATTTTCGAAATACTTTATATGCAACGAAATGCTTCAATATATTTGTTTTTAATGCATCATACAGACTTATAAGGTTATAAATTAAAAGCTTTCTTGCTTACAAATAAAAAAAGAATAATATAAATAGTTTTGCTGTTCAATTCTATATACCTCTTAATACTTAATAGGAGTGGTTGTTGATGCAAGTTCAATAAGTAAGAAATAGTTATTCAGGTGAGGAGATTGATTGCATTCATAGATATGTACCTACATATGTATGTAAGTACTTAATGTATTTCAATGTATTCCTTTAATATAAATTCTTAACGCGCTGCTTTTATTTTTCATATGAATTGAAAACTATCAAATTGTGTTGCAATAGTTAATAAAACTTAAAAAGTGGATGTAAATTTTAGTTTCAATTTCATTTGTAAGAATCAAGAACTAGACTTTCTAAAGGGTCTTAAGTGCCATGGAGAAAGTTGGAGTGATAACGAGAAAAAAGTAATTAATTAGATAGCTTAACAATACCCAAACAGTGGGTATAAATGCATTATTTTTTCTCAAAAAAATATAATAGACTTAACTCAAGAAGGAGGTACAAACCTCTTTTTTTTTTGGTACTTAACACTTGCCAAATATATTTTCTTAAATATCGCGCTTTGTATAAAAATTGACCACTTCTTTGTTTTAAAAAATTTTCCACTTCTGGAATTTCATCAACATTCCATAGACTTACTAAAAAATGTTTACGGTATTTATAAAATAAAAATAAAAAGATTTTAAAGTATAATTCCTTTCGATATGATTATTCTGTACCAACAATCCAAATGATGTGTTTTAAAATTTTTATTTTGAACTATTTCACTTTTATCTTTTATTTGATGAAAGGCTAAAAAAACTTGAGTATAGTATAGTAAGTATAAGAGAGTTTTTTCCTTTTTCCAAAAATTTACATAAGTCCAAAGTTACCCATTTTTTTGTTTTTGTAAATTTTTCCCAATCTGGCCACAAAAAAAAGAATATTTTTTCTACCAAACGAACTTGAATAATCTACCAAACCTGTTTTATACAAGCAAAAATTTAAATTTAAAAATTGATTTTATTTTAAATTTTTTGGCATTATATTTTATAGCTTTGTATCCAATAAATATATTCTGGTTTGATATGATGCTACTGTCACCTGATCACGGGTCCACTGAAAAAGTTATAGCAGCATTCATGTAGTCTTGCCAGACTTTTTTCTCTTGCTGGAGAGTTTTCTCAAATAAAGGATTACAAACGAATTTGAATGAAAATCTACCATTCGACCTAAAATTATAATTTTCAAAGAAATTTTGTTTGCTAGAATTCTACCAAAGCGGCAACACTGCCCGCGGATAATAACGTAGACAAAACAAAAAGGTAGAGAGAAACGGTTATACTTAGTATTTTCTGCTCCTCTCTTCTTTACTAGTTTTTTTTCAGCGAGGTTGAAATTTGTCCTCTCTCTGTAGTTCAAAATGCATTAAAAACTCTGAAGCAATAAAGAGTAACCTCGTAATAGTTTTAAAACAGTGCTGGGCAAACCAATACATAAAAATGGTATGCTTGTGTGTGTATTTTTAATTTTTACGCTTTTATATAATATTATTTATCATGCATTGCTAGGATAAACAAAACACGCTCGTCTGACGTTTAGCAATGTTACTTTTTTCGTAAATTTTGATAACCAATAGCAAACTACACTTTGTCAATACTACTTTTTATCCGGAGTAGTGCCTTTTCAAATAAAACGTAACAGAACGACAACATACTCTCATTTATCATCAAATGTTTTTTTTTTCAGTATTTGAGCTGCAAAATCTTCCTTACATGAATGCTGCAAGTCAACTAAGATGATTTGCGTTGACAAATTTCCTCTCGAACTTCTCCCGAATTCCATTGTTCGTCAATAAATCATAAGCTACACGAAGAAGTTTATAGTGTACGAGTGACAGCAGTGCGTCGGCAGAAAATGTGTGCCTATTCGCAGGTGAATAGGATAATCAAAATTGCCCGAAACTGTTTTAAAGCATTAATGGCATTTAACAAGGAAGAAAAGAAAATGGGGCTGGTAGGAAATAGCGCGTTTTCACGTTATCTTTATTAAATTAAGAGCTAGAACTACGTATGTCTGACAAATTAGTCGGTATTTTCTTTTTCCAAGAGCAAAATTATTGCATTTTAAAACAGAAACAAAAACGAAAACAAAATTTTACTTCATACATACATCAACAACAGATTAACTTCATGTGATTAGGAAATGTATAAAAATAGCAAAGTCTGATGGGGAAAAACTACAACGTCACAACCGTAGAGATGAGAGCAATTGCATTAAATTACAACGAAAAACTTGTGTATACTTTTAGGATTGAGTGAAATTACAGCGTAACTTTTCAGTTTTACTTTGAGCATAAAAATTCGTGAAAATTTAAGAATGAACCACCGAACTTGTATGGCATGGCACTTTAGGAGTGCATTACGTAACGAGCAGTACGTTAACCGAAGACACGATTCAATCTCAGATTTATATTTTCAAAATACAATTTTACGATCATAAATACTAACAGTCGGAAACTTGACAACATATTTCGCTTCCAAGTATCAGTAAACGCAGTTATTGTTTAAAAGCATAAATAAAAGAATCACAAATTGCTTCATGAAATATGAAACAGAAACCAACAAACAAAACGCTCTAAATTTAGCACGAAACTTTGAAAAATTTAACACTATTGCAAACCGAGGGGTGAATCAATACAAAGCAGACACAAAAATTCAGTAAATGGGGTCAGATGTACTCGTATCAACGTGCAATGTTTGCGACACCCCTCCCCCTTTTTCCTCTTCTGCCTTTTTGTCTCTCTGTCTGTCTTTCAGTCTGTCAGTCTATCAATTACTTCACAAAATACTATGTACATGCACATAACTACAAATAAAATAAGTTTGTAACAAATATTGATTTAGAAGAGGTATAAATTAGTAACTTACTAACTAAATGATTGAGTGAATGAATAGTTATGTCACAGTGTAATGATTGCCGCTTTATGCATGATATGCATGATTTTACAGAGTTACGTACAGCTTTACAAAATGTTTAAAGTCTAATTACAATTACAGAACAAATGTGTTTATAGAGCATATTAAAGCTTATCTAGATTATCATAGGATTTAGTATAATGTATTAGCAGTTCATCACAATTTACATATATGTACATACTCCTCTGGACCATACATACTCATATTGTTTGTGTAAAGATATTTCTCTTCCACGTATACCTTACCAAATCAAATTTTCAAGCAACAACGAGTGGGAGGCTGGTACCACGCTAGAAGGCAGGAAGCTAACTATTTTCACTGATGGATCCAAGATGGAAACGGGTACAGAAGCGGGAATCTACTCGAAAATCTGGTATAACGTTTTTAAAGCCGAGATCCACGCCATCGATAAAGCCCCGCAGATGATAAAGGTCAGAGAGCTTACTTCCTCAGCAATAACTATACGATTATGCATGGACAGACTGCGCACTGCCGATTATGAGATTATGAATGAGCTAGATTTGAATCGGAAAAACCGGAGGAACAGCTGGTCGATTACATATGTTGACCTCTAATGGAGTTACAAAATCGGATTGTGGCTGGTGCAAAGAAACAAACAAAAAATACGGAGGAACTTGACTGCTGGATGTCCAACGTCCTGTAGTACTTATGTGCCCGAAAATAAACAGAATGAGAATTGAAATTCAGGGCTATTGTGGACGTTCTGGCTAGATACTGTGTCAAAGGCCCTAAAGCCTCTAGATACATTGCTCCTTTTATGGTCGTTTGCAATAGCTGTGGGGATGATGAAGCAGAGGAAACAGTGAAACTATTACTCTGGACTAATACCGGAAGTGGAACTAACTAATATACGGTTTCTGAGTGGTTCAAAGGCACTAGCGGTGTTACCTATTCACCTACCCTTGAGTATTTCACTATAGAGGGAGTGTTAGGTTATATTTCTATGTTAATTTCGGTCATGCCTAAAGGTGGTGTTTTCTCTTCAAAATATATCCGAATGGGACAATCGAAATCTGAGTGCTTGAACTTGCTGTCGCAGTTATAAGATCCCGCGCCTTGAAGCGCTTTCTCACTTTTTTACAATCTCAAACAGACTTGGTGCAGGCATTTCTTATAGTCAGGACGAAGTTAAGTTCCGTGGTACCTCTCATATAAATGAAAAATTTAATAACATGTTGAAAAAAAATTCGCATTGAAATTAACCCAATTTTGGTAAATTCCACTAAAAATGGAGTGCAATAGCCATGCCTTCCTCTCATACAAGTCACATGTTCAAAGAAGAATATCCAGAAAACAGTGTAGAAATTGGAACCCAATTCGACATATGTACTATATACGTATAATATATTTCATTCAAAAACTATAGATATCAGACAGCCACGCCCACCTACCCTTGAGTATTTCACTATAGAGGGAGTGTTAGGTTATATTTCTATGTTAATTTCGGCAATGCCTAAACTTTGCTTTCGTGATTTTATTAAACAATTGCATTACCTTATGCAACAATATTCTATTCTATTTGTTCCAATTAATGTGATTTTCTTGTGTTATTTCTTTTTAATCACAAATCCCCTACTACTACTTAATTATTTATTACCGTAATCGATTAAATTCTTATCAAATGCTTGGAACTTTTTTTCTCAGCTCATGCAGAAGCACTAGAGGCAGACGCCACGGCACTGCACTGCACTGCACGGCACGGCTCGGCTCACTCGTGCTGTTGTATCTTCATCTCAGTCGTGCCAAGTCGGTGAGAACAGAACAGCAGCAGCAACTTTGAGTATGCATTATGTATGGTTCCTTCTACTCGCGCACACACACACACACACAGACATAAAGCGCTATGGTTGCTTGAAGTGTAGTAGAAATAGTAGTATGTGGTTAATCGTAGTAGGGATGTCGTAGGTCATTGATTTGCTTTGCTACTGCTGGCTGCTAACTGCTTTCACTGTTCTACATACTCTTTTGCTCGTGCTACTGTTACTGTTGCTGTTGCTTCGTTCGTTCGTTCGTTCGTTCGATGTTGTTGCAAATTTTTTGTCGTTGTATTAGCAACCGTTGTTATTGTTTAGTAGCTTTAGCTGCTTTTGTTGCTTGCTTGCTATTGTTGCTATTCTCAAGTTACGGTGTGGCTTTTAGTCTTCATTTTTTCTTTCTTGATTTTTCATACTTTTCCTTTGTTTTTCTTAGTCACTCAGTTTATTTTTTATTTATTTTTCAGAACAATTTTCCCACTTTGTTTTTTTTTTGTTTTGTTGTTTTTTTTTTAAAGTAGTACTTTAGTAATTCAAAGTAGTACACTTCGCCCACTAGATTAGAATATCAACACAATATTTTCACTGAATACTAATACTAAAGTGGTTGATTTTAACCACATTAAAAACTACTTACTTACTTAGTTGGTACTACAACCGATGATCGGTCTTGGTTGCCTCGATATTCCATAACTATTTGAGAAACTAGTAATTTTGGTGGTTGCTGAGGCGTAACTAGTATTGTGCTGGCTTGCAACGCAGAGTGTACAGGGTTCAAGTCTCGGCAAAGGTACAATCAAAGAGTAAAAAAAAAAAAAATCTTTTTCTATGAGGCGCATCCTCTTAGGGCATGCAAAAGCAAACATAATTAGAGTTAAAATTGCCTAAGAAAATCTTTTTACTTCGCCGTTCGGATTCGGCATAAAGCTGTAAGTCCCTTACATTCATGTACAAAATATAACATTAAAAAAAGAATAAGTATATTTTGGTGGACTAGATTGGTTTGGCCTCCTCATGCCACTGTCGTCGTCACCGTCCCAATTACCGCCTATGTCCACATTGCGTGTTTTTGTTTTTGTTGCCATTTTTTTCGTCTTATAGCTTCTTCTTTATATTTGCTGACGTTCTAATTAGCCATGGAAAACGTATTTGTATTATAAAATTTGTTAGTTTTTTCTTTGTTGCTGCTCTGCTATAAAGAAAGATATATAACAAAAAAAAGTAAAAAGAAAAACACGATAATAATGGGCAAAATTGGAATTTGCAGAATTTTTAGTATTTCTCACTTTACAATGGGAACAACACACACACACACACATACACACGCACGCATACAAAACATAAAGTTCTCGATCAAATGTGTTGACGATGCATATTTGCTGTTCCTGCTTTTATTTTCGCAATTTGAATTTTATCGCTGTCGCTTTTTCGGGTTTGCCAGTATGTCGTTGCTGTGGCATTCATTCTTGAAGCATTGCAGTTTTTCTTTCTATTGGTGCTTAATAAAGTGGTTGACTAAGTTGTCTCTAGTCGTCTAGTCGCCACGGGTTCGATTCACAACTAAGAGGAAGTAAGAGAGGTAAAAATATTTTGGTTTGAACTTTTAGGTTTCATACTGAACCAACTATTTTATACTACTGCAGAATACGACCCACTGATAGACAGGTAAAGAGGGGGAATTGATCCTAAACCCATTGCATACAGAGGTGCAAAATCTGTAAATACTTTTACATATGAATGGCTTTTGTTAATTTTGAAATATATATATGTACGATATGTTATCAAAACACTGACAAGACTCAGTCAGGTCCATTGAAACTGATCTACAAATTTTATATCTACCCACGAATGATATAGAAATTACACACATACATATGTATGATGTATGAGCTTCCTTTCTGGCATAATTTTCGTGCTGCCCTTGTATTATGTTTTTCTACTATTTAGTTTACTGATAAGTAAATGTTTTTGATTTGTTTAACGAACTTGATATGCATACTCAAGAAAGAAAACGGCTACAAAAAAGTAAACAAACAAAACATGCCGGCATTTTTATACCCAACAAAAAAAACAAAAACAACGATAAAATAATAACACATCGATAAAAACTTGAAGAAATTCTTCTGTGTTGTTGATATTCAATCTGTATGAGTGTGTGTATGCTTGTGTGTATGTATGTATGTATGTATGTATGTATGTAAGTTTTCGCCTAACAAACAAACAATAAAACTTTAAATAATTAAAATTGTTCTAATATTTTCTGTTTACTTTTCTGTTGTTCACCCTGTTCTTCGATCCCGAACGCCATGTTTTGAGTTTGTTTCTGTTTTCCCTGTTCTTCTTTACTCTATTGGTTCTATTGGTTTCTTACACCCTGTAATTGGATGGATTGGATGTAAAACTGACAAGACGCAAGAGAGGACTTTCTAGAGAAAAACAGTTAGATAATTTTTTATTGACATCAGAGCGCGTGTACAAAACGGATATGAGCGTCCCATATGGAATACATTAGGAGAGTAAAGTTCTCTACGCTCTTTTGCTCATCTTCTCGGATAAAAAATTCAGCCTTGAAAAATCTATGGTAACAAACAAAATTATGCCAGTTAAGATCAAGAAAATGCACTTAAGCTGTTATTGCTTTTTACCACAGAAATGTTTCTCAGCGGATTGTCATAAAGTTTTGTATTTAAATGCTTTAAATATCTATCAAGGTTATTGTGAAGTTTGAGCTCTGAATTTCAAGTGGGCCTGGCACCTCCATACAACTCTAAACGTTTTCTGGTTATATTTCCAGAACCATTTACTGTGCGATGCGGAAATTTTATTGCTGAAAATGCCATAATCCGTAAGTCGCACCGTTGAGTGATATCACAATGAATCATTCATTGTTTTGAAGTGTTCTTTCATGTAGAAGGCTGCCACTCAAACCTAACCTAACCTAAGCCATAATAAAGGAACAATTTTGGAGGAATTGGAAATGAGAGTGGGTGTTAAGGTAGCGATATAAATTCAACGCTATTGCTTTGTTGGTCATACCTCAAGAACCATTTGTAGAGCAGTATTCAGATTTAATACAATCCAAATATGTGGGGGATAGAAAAAGGAGTCGCGGTATCTTTCGTATAATGTGAATATTCATTATATACCTTAGGAATAAATTATTTTAGGAACCATTTGTAGTTAGAAATCTGAATTTCAAGCAGGCGTTGAACCTATGTATAATACAACCCAAATGGGAAAATATCAGGAACAATTTCATGTACAGTACAAAATCTTGTGTCATAATGTACTCGTAAAACGAATGAAATCAATCCCTCATTCATTCAATATAAAAACAAGAATCTTTTATAGAAAGGCGAAAGCCAGAATGTGGTCGCTGTGGTGTAGTGGTAGTGCGTTGGACTGCTACGCAGAGTGTCCGGGGTTCGAATCTCGGCACAGGCGAAATAAAAAGTAGAAAAAATAATGTTTCTTATTTGGCAGGCAATGGCAAACCTACAAGAGTAAACATTTCTATTAAAAGCTTTTCACTTCGCCGTTCGGATTCGGCATTAAACTGTAGGTCCCTTCCATTTATGTAGAAATATAACCCGCACAACATGAGTGGATGCGAAAAGCTCGGCCTAGGCCCTCCATGGGCTATTGTGCTATTAAAAGTAAAGTAAAGAAAGCCAGAATTTGTCATTAAAGAACAATACAAAACAAGCGGGACATTGTATATGTACGTATTATAATGCGAATAAACTATTTCAATGTAAAGCAAAATGATAGGGAAACTTCTAAAATAGATCTGCCAGCTGACTGATTTGTTCTTCTTCCTTTGTGATGACACGACATACCGTCAAAGGCATCCATTGCAATTTTTACTGCCTGGGATCTATAGCCTGTTTTATTTATACTTATATTACTTAATAGGTGAGTTACTGTTTATACGTATGCTGGCCCTAGAAGATAAAATTCTCCTTCGCCCAGTTTTCAATCTCAGCTCCTTCTATTTACTAACCGGATCACTCTCCTCTTCCTTCCATGTTCTGAAAGCATATTTGAATAATTTGCAATTCAAATCCTCAAATTCCAATAAATCAAAATAATAAACAATAAATTATTATTACTACAAGCAAGTCGAGTAATTGAGCTGTGTCAGCTCATTCACCATTATATTTTAAGTTTATGGTATATGTGTACTTTTTGGTGTTATTTTGATTTGAGGAGGGAGTTATCTTTAATAAATGGTGTTTTTGTAGAAGTGTGGTTTTCAATCTGGCAATACTTTTTTCGGAGTTGGTCTTTTTGACAGCTGTCACTTGATTTATGCTCAGTTTGGTTTGCCATTTCATAATACTTTACTGACTTACTCCTGAACAACGTTTGCAAATTGTGCAAATTTATTATCAAAATAATGGTTCGGTTCGTGCGATTTTCACAAGAAAATTTTGTTCAGCGATGAAGCTCACTTTTGGTTGAATGGGTACGTTAATAAGCAAAATTGTAAATTGTCGCATTTGGAGTGATCATAATTCACAAGCCATTGTTGAGACGCCGTGACATCCTCAAAAAGTCACTGTTTGGTGTGCTCTATGGGCAGAGGGAATCATTGGTCCATATTTCTTCAAAGATTAAGCCGGTCATAATGTTACAGTCAATAGGGAACGCTATAGAGCAATGATTAATGACTTTTTCGTGCCTGAATTGGAGGATGTTGATGTGGACGACCTTTGGTTCCAACAAGACGCTACAAGGTGCTACATGCCATACAGCCAAGGAAACTATCAATTTATTGAAGGAAACTTTTGGTGAGCGCATTATCTCGCGTCGTGGGCCTGTGGCGTGGCTTCCAAGATCGTGCGATTTAACACCGCTGAACTATTTTTAGTGGGGTTATGTGAAGTCGCTTGTCTACGCAGATAAGCCCGATACGATTGACGCCTTGGAAGAGAATATTCGGCGCGTTATTACTGAGATACGGCCCCAATTGCTGAAAAAAGTGGTAGAAACATTTATTCGAACCAGCCGCGGCGCGCGGCGGCCACTTGCCCGATGTTTTTAAAACATAATGGCAAATCCTTATTTTTATAATAAAGCTTAATTCTGGGCCATAACATTAAATTATTAGCGTTTTATTTCTTCTTGAAAACCACACTTCTAAAAAAAACACGCTCTATATTGTGCTGCTGCTCTGCTCTGCTGTGCTGCTGCTCTGCTCTGCTGTGCTGCTGCTCTGCTCTGCTGTGCTGCTGCTCTGCTCCTTTCCTCTCTTTTCATTTGACAATATACTTAAGGTAACTGTTATCTCTGACTCATCTCTCGCGCTCTCTGTCTCTTATTGGACAGATGTTTTTCGCTGGTAATCATTTCAATTAAATTGACAGTTAATTGCTCAGTAAATTATTTGTCAAATTAAATAATTGTAAATGTGCAATTACATTGTTGATTGTGGTCTTTTGTTTTTAAATTTTTTACATAAATTTTTTGAGTATTATTAAAAAAAACTTAAACTTAAATGATGCATTATGTGTATAATGAATGACGGAAAAAACGGAAAATTTACGACACGCGACCAACAATAATTTTTGTACTGACATAGTATGTGTACTTGAATTTACTCGGAACTAAATATATACCGCAATATTAATGTTAATGTTAATAGTTTGTAAATATTTAATGAGGAAAAATATAACGTGGAATTTTTAAGATGAGGTTCCAAATTTAATGATCTTTCTTTTTTGTAGATTGTTTCAGATTAACCAACAAAATTGATTTTGGGTTTGAAGTGTGAATGGTGGACTATCAAGAAAGAGTGGTCAATTAGGTTAAATGCCACAAAGCGTCTGAAATTCTAAAATTTAATTTTCCTCAAGCAAATATTAAACTTATTGATCGAAAACTTGTAGATACGAGGGTAGATCAATAAGTATCCGTGCTAGAAATGAAGAGGCAAGTTCTTCAGAATTTTTTTTTTTCTTTTTTTCAACGTAATCTTTTGGTACAATACACTTTTCCCTACGTTTCTGCCATTACTTTAACCTCTCCAAAAAATACGATTTGTCAAACTCTTCAAAATACGCTTCTGTCTGGACGATAATCTCCTCGTCTGAGCTTAATTTTTTTCCGCTGAGTCACGTTTTCATGTTGGGGAACAGAAAGAAATCGCAGGGAGCCAAGTCGGGCGAGTACGGTGGGTGCGGCAGCAATTCGTAGTTCAATTCATGCTATTTGGCCGCGATAATTCCGTATCCGCTTGTTGTCCACCGTAAGCAATCGCGGCACTCATCGGGGCGACACCTTTCTCATGCTTAACCTATCATGTAAAATATTAATTACCGTTCCGTACGACACTCCTACGTCCTCTGCTTCTTCGTGCACTTTCGTTTGGCGATCAGCGAGAATCATGTCGTGGACCTTTGCAACGATTTCCTCGGTAACCACGTCTGCTGGGCGCTCCTCATCAAAAACAGATGTACTACCACGTTTAAATTCGTTGAACCAATATCTTACGGTTGTCATAGATGGTGAAGGGCCCCCATAGACAGGATCCAACTTCGCTTTTATTTCTTCGTATATTTTTCCATCCAAAAATAAGATGCGAATTACGGATCGATATTGTTCTTTTTCCATTTTATCGCGAAACACGAAACACGTGTGATACTAATGGCTGCCAAATAAAAACTAACCTATGAATCAGTTTGACAGATGGCAGTACACGACGGTAATGCCAACTTCCCTCAGCAACGCCACCTGTCTTCACACATGGGTACTTATCGATCTACCCTCGTATGTATGTCACCTCCTTCTAATTGTCTTGTACTGTGTATAACACTCATAATTCGCATTAATATCGAGGGGCTACTTGTATATCATCACACCAAAAAACAAAAAAATACGAACAAGATAAATAATTCTAGATTTCTTGATGAGGTATTCATTTCTTCATGTTGACGAACTCTCCACCAACAATTTAAAGGTTGAAAGTTCATTGGATACATATATACCATGTGTTTATATTTACAAAGACTGGCTTTAACCGAAAAAACTATTTTTTTTTATTATATTTATTTATTTTCTTTTTTTTTCTTTTGCAAACACGCAAAACATTTGTGAATTCTCTCAAATGTTTGAAATTTAAGTAATTTGTTTTTGTTATTGGTTCTCTCTCTCTCTCTTGTGATTTTCCACTCTTTGTGTCTCTTTGCTTTGTACAAATAATGTATCTTCACCCAGTGGGAATATTTATAAAAATAACTCATCCAAAAGTAATGAAAGTTTACTAGCTCTAAAATTGGTAGACTTGCTGCAATCCATACCCTTCACGGATTAAACGTTAGAAAGACACAGAAAAATGAAAAATTTGTATGCTGACTATAAATGTTTAGAGTTTGGTTACAATTTCCTCTTTTTTTTTTTTACCAATTAACACACAGAGGATATCCTTATTAATGCTGCGCATTAAGTTTATTAAGGAAGGAAAGGGAAAGTGGGGGAATAGTTACTGTGAGCAGTGTGCTTTCAATTCGGTAATGTCATAAAAATTAGGCAAAATATTTGAAGGGAGCTTTTTCCATAAACCTGCAGTACAACAGAGAAAGAACTAAGTTGGAAAATTGTGTTAAATTTTTTTAGTTTTACTAGCAATTTATTAGAATATAGAACCACACATTTCTGCACATAATCTACAATGAAATTAGAATAAAACCACTCAATGGACGTTTCGTCCTTATACTCTGGGGCTTCTATTGACTTTGACGCTCGGGGTTGAATATGTATAAAAAGCTTTAGTTGAGTTCATAAAGCTTGTGCCCCCTTTCTATTGGGCCTGTGATAAAGAAAATATACCCGGTAACAAATTAAGCTTGTAACTACTTTTTAGGCCGGTATCCAGCTCTCAAGAAATTACTGAAGAGAAACAACATTCTGATATTTCTTCAGGAAATACATAATACATACATAACTATATCATGGAAGAAACAGAGATGCATACCGACTTTATAACAAATTGAAAGGAATTTATTAAAAGGATTTCTAAAATCCAAATCAATGGTTTTTAATATACAAAAAATGTTACCATATATACAATATACATATACAAAATTGGTTTCCTGGATCGTCTTTTTCAGTTAAATTTTTACAACAGATTTCTATTCAATAAAGAAAATTAAGGGTATTCATGGTGAGTTTCAAGAAATGTATTAAAAAAAAGTACTTAAATTACCTTGAGACTTTTTGGTAACTTGAAGTTTTCACATCCACTCACGTTGTGCTATATATTCGTACATGAATGGAGAGGGCCTACAAATTTGAATAGCGAAGTAAAAAGCTTTTCTGAGGTAATTTTTACTATTGTAGGTCATTGCCTACCAAAAGGTGGTGGTGCCGTGTAGGAAAAATCTCGGCCTATGCCGAGATTTGAACCATGTACACTCTGCGTACGCATTACCAACGCATTACCAATTAATCCGTGGCGTCCAGTCATGCTTATCACTTCAATATAATTTTTGTTTTCATCATATCCTGAAGTTCATGATAATTGGGTTTGTAATTTAAATTCAATAGAATAAAAGTTGCGAATGGGTGGGTGAACAATATTCTTTCTTTTTCTTTTTCCTCATGTCTCTATTATTTTTCAAAATAATTTTTTCCCCTTGTTTATAAATGTTGTGTTAGTATTAGTTGCGTTTTATTCGCTAATTAGGTAACCATGTGCGAATAAAATCATTAAGTTGTCAATATCACTGGCAGTCAGGAGTCAGGCTTGAGGAGAGAGGTGGGGTAATTGGGAGATTTCCCCAGAGTCCTTAGTTTTTATATTGGGGCATATGCTAGTTAAACTTCAGTGCAATAATTATGTCTCCAATAATATGTGCAATTTTGGTTCATAAAATAAGTATATAAAGTGTGAAATAAAGCGGAGGTATTAATACGAAAAGTACGAAAATCGGCTGAGTTAATATTTTTATAATGAATTTCTTTAAAATCTAAAAATAGTTTGAAAACTAATTTCCATACAATTAACGCTGAGGTTTTATAAGACTTTCCCAACCCTTCAATTTTAAACTGACAACTTTTCTGCAGTAGTTACACTTGCTCTTTTTGTTTTACTGGGTGATATTGTTGTTGTTGTTTGCTCTAATAATATTTGTCGCTGATGATGGAAATGAGAGACGACTCATTGTCGTTTGCTTAAATTCTTTTTTTGTTTTTGTTATGTTTGTATGTGTTTTCGCCAAACATCACTCGCCGCATGCTTGCGTAGTATTGTTGGCTTTGCTGCTTTTGTTGACTTTGTATATTTCTTTCGAAGTAAATATGCGCTTATATCTACATATGTATATAAGTATGTATATTTTCTATGTTATTGTTGTCTTTAAATATTTATTTTTTGTTTTGTATTTCGCAGCCATAATTTACTATAGCCCTAATATCAAATTTTCCAAAATCGAGTTTTTGATTGATTATGATTAGGCTTTATTTTATGCCATCTGCATCTCTGCTGTGGCGTCGTGGTAATGCGTTGGACTGCTACGCAGAGTGTCCGGGGTTCGAATCTCGGCACAGGCAAAAAAAAAAAAAGAAAAAAAAATTTTTCTACACGGCACCACCTCTTGGATTTTGGCAGGCAATGGCAAACCTACAAGAGGAAAAATTGCTAAGAAAAGCTTTTCACTTCGTCGTTCGGATTCGGCATTAAACTTTAGGTCCCTTCCATTCATGTACAAATATAGCACGCACAACATGAGTGGATGAGAAAAGCTCGGCTTGAGCTTGTTTTTTGCTCTTAGGATGTGGTTATATTCAAATTTTACACGGCGAACACCATGCAATTGTTGTTGCCCGAACTCGAAAAAAGAGCTTTTACTCACTCTCACAGCGAACACGATATGCTGCTGGGTGAAATGTACACCGAGCACGCCTAGGCCTAGTATACAGGGTGTCAATGAGTTATTCCACAAAAAAAGAACAAAAATGTATGTAAAATAGAAGGAAAACATGCAAACATGTACATCATTATTTTCATATGCCGAAAAGCAAAGTTGCAGTTTTGTTTAGTTTTTAAAAGTGAATATTAAATATATTGTTCATAAAACTATTGAAGAAAAATCATATTATTTGCATAATTTTTCAATTTATTATTAATTTCACGCTCCATATTAATAAAATCGTTTGAGGCTTTTTGGTATACCATTTAGTGTTGCCGTTGCGAACAATATAGTATTACAAAAAAACTGAAGCAGCTCTGTAACGAAGACCAATGTAACCACTACACCCAGCACGAGAGTAAAATATGATGTGCTCGTCGAACAGCAAAGACCAGTATAACCAGCACCTTAGTGAACAATTTGAAAACTACTTGCTAGAGCTTTAGCAATTAAGGTGGCGAATTGTTGTTGTCATACTCGTTTGTTCATAAAATTTTTGCTCATTTATTTGTTATAGCTCTTGCTGTGATTAGCGCTCTAACTTTTCTCTCTCTCTCTCTCTCTCGCTCTATGTGTGTTTTTTTGTGCTCTTCATGGAGAGTCTATTGTATTTGACAATACGCTAACAAATACTATTTTGCTAAGTTTTTGCGTCAGTTTTTAGCCTAAGTTGATTCGACGACGAGTGTGCGGTTTGTGTGTGCTTCCATAGATTTTACTCTGATTTGCTTATTTGAAACTTGCGCCCATATGTGTTGAAAGTTTTTTTATACCTTTCTTTTATTTGTTTTTGTTTTTTTTTTATTCTTATTGAATCTAGTTTTTTAATTAAATAATTAACTTGTGTTTGCACAAAAGTGTTCAAAAATCTATAAAATGTTAAAAATGTTGTTTATCTATAAAAAAAAAATTTATTATAAAAAAATATACATTAAATAAGAAATTTTAAAATATATTAAAATTTTAAAGTGAATGGAAAAGAAAATGATTACACACACACATTCACTCAATTTATATCGTTATAACAAAAAGTTGAATGTGAAGCGCATCTGTTTTATCTTTGTATAGCTGAATTTGTGTGTGTGTGTGTGTGTGTGTTTACTCTTTTTTCTTGCATTCCTTCCTTATGTGCATGTGAATATAACAGCTGATTTGTGTTCATATGCGAAAATCCTGTTCTCATCGTTAAAAAAAAAAAAAAATACACAACGACAAAGAGTATAACAACAGTTGTTAAAACGTGTGCTCATATGTGGATGTGTAGATGTGTAGATGTGTATTTGTTTCCTTTGTATCTCTGAAGGAGTTTAAATTAAAAATATATATGTACATTCACTCAATTTATATCTTCATAAAAAAAAGGATATACATACCCTACATGCATATCGTTACCATAAGGTAGAATGGGCCTAACTAATTTTTTTGTTTTTTTTTCCAGAATAATATTGTTTGCAAATTTGAATGGAATCGTAGTAAATTTCATCAGAATCTGTCGAAAGTCAAAAATGTTATTTAGGGCCGTTCTAAATTGAGCTGTTAAAGAAAGAAACGTGTATTTCTTCAATTTGTCCCTCGTCGTCTTCTTCTTTACCCCACCATATCGACATTCAGCATTCAGCTCGTGTGCATTTAATATAAATAATTTAGAGAAAAGAAATAAAAATCGATTGCAAAAAAATAAAATATTAAAAAGAAGAAGAAAATCGATCCAATCGAAGAGTAATAAATTTTCTAATATAAAACTGTATAAAATTGTTGCTGCTGTTCAGTTCATAATTTTGTGCTATTTCATCGTTAACAACCAGCAACAGCAGCAGAACAAACAAAGAATATATAAGCAACAATCCGGTGTGGTGTCATCAATCTCTTCGCTTTATTGGGTGGGGATTGATAAACCAGCAACAAAATATTTGCTGTTCTTTATATTTTGGATTAAATTTTCACACTCTTCTTATCTCTAAGTTGTCTTTATCATCATCAACGTTGTCCGTTGCTGCCTTAAGCGTCAACTTGTCGTAGACGTTTGATGCATCTACAACAGTTACACTCACTACTGCCAGAGAAGTACATCTATACATCGATATATACTATATATAAATATATATGTATATACATATATATTTTGGATTATCACCGTAAAATATTTTGAAAACAATTCGGCTTCACTCATGATGAAATTACTTCATGAATTTATTTTCGATGCTGCACGTAACGCTGAGGAAGTGGCATTATCTCAGGAAATGGTAAATAATTTTAAATCATTTGTTTTGAAGTACCAAACTACAGCAATAGGAGTGAATATGAATCTGAAGCTTCGGTCTAATGCACACATAAATAAAATTACTAACAAGGCGTCCTGCGTCCTAGGTTTCACTAAACTCTTATTTATATCTTTAGTATGTCCAATGTTAGAGTATGTTTCAATACATATGGTACATATATGTTTTGCCGTGGAATTCAAATGTCTGTAAATATTCCATCGTACAAGAAGTTACCATCTTTATACTCACGAAGAACTAACTATTTTGAATTCATCATTTATACTTTCGCTTTGCCAGGGCAATGTAAAATTCCTGTTCTTTTAATTAAACTGAATGTCAGTATACCCACACATGCTACTAGAGGATACATTTTAAATAATACAATTGCAATTACCATACATGAAGTTTGAACCTATCAATAATGACAGCACGGATTTTCAAGGGGGTTAATCATTTAACCACTTTTTCTAACAATTAATTAATTAATTCTATCTCCACTAACTAGCATCGCTCTCTTTTCTTCCTTTCTGCACGCTCCTGTAGAGTGACTCTGGTCGCTCTACTACGGTACTTACGGTACTTATACTTAGTTGTGAGCGCCCCTCGGTTGCGACCGGACGGCTGGGCGGAAGGTGGAATTCCGATTAATTGGCTCAAAATGTATTAAAAATTCATTGAATCCGCCAATTAATTAAATCACAAATTGTGGACTTTTAAATTATAATTAAATACATTTTTATTAGTTTCCGCGACCAAACATTAATGCTCAATTTTACGCATATGAAACGCGAAAAAGCGAAAATCGTTCGTATTCGGTTCAATTTCGCAAAATTAAAATTCACCAGCAAATACTGGCGCTAATTATTGAATTTGTAACTTCCAGCTTTACTTATCGCAGAAGTAAGCTTGGTCGGAAAGAATCCGTATTGGGAGGGAACAGATTTGTTTTCTCGGCATCCCATGCTCAAATATGGAATCTATAGGTTAAAGGTCTTGCACGGTATCCTCTGAACAAAAGCCTGTTCTTAAACTGTTAATTACTTCCATATAATGTAAATTTTTTGTCATGCATGGAATTTCGACAACACGTAGGAATTTGGAGAAATCTTACTGCAAAGGACCGAAAACCAAAATTTTATCTCGGAAGTATATAATTTTTTCCAATTGAAACCTTTCTTACTACAAAATGTTCTTTAAAATTGCGAAGAAAAACAAGAATAACATACTCGTATAAAAAGAGATAAATATAGCTTATATAAAGGGTGATTTTTGTGATACTTGGTTTTTGACGTTAATATTTCGGAAAGTTCACGCATGATTTTTGACACGTGTCAAAGTAAAAAATGCTCAGTTTGGTTTGCTATTTCATCATGAATAGACTTGCGACTGAACAACGTTTGCAAATTATTGAAATTTATTATCAAAATTCGATCCGTTTTTTTTTTCGCAAAATTACCTTCAGCGACGAGGCTCCTTTTTGGCTCAATGGATACGTGAATAAGCAGAATTGCCGTATTTGGAGTGAAGACCAGCCAGAGGCAATTCAGCAGCTACCAATGCATCCCGAAAAATGCACTATTTGGTGCGGTTTATGGGCAGGCGGCATTTTGGGCTGTACTTCTTCAAAGATGATGAAGGCCGTTGCGTTCAGTGGAGAAAGATACCGTTCGATTATAACACTTTTTTTGGCTGAAAATGCTAGAATTGGACTCGGCCGACATTTGGTTCCAACAGGACGGTGCCACATGCCACACTGCACGCGAAACCATGCATCAATTGAGAGGCGAATTTGGTGAGCAGTTAATCTCACGTTTTGGTGCAGTCAATTGGCAACCAAGATTGTGTGATTTGACCCCGTTCGACTATTTTTGGTGGGGGTATGTTAAGTCTCTTGTCTATAGGGACCAGCCAAACACGATTTCAGCTTTGGAAGCCAACATTGAATGCGTTATTGCGTCATTGGTGAGATTCCGGCCGAAATGTGTGAAAAAGTTTGCCAAAATTCGACCATCAGAATGTACCACTTAAAGCGTAGTCGCGGGCAACATTTAAGTGAAATTATCTGTAAAAAGTAAATGGCAGGAATTGATTTATCGATCCAAATAAAAATATCATTCACTTTTATAAAATTTGTGAGTTTTTTTGATTTTCAAAAACCAAGCCCAAAACCCTTTATATCACTTGTTGGTTGATTGCTTTGATGTTAACTACAAATTTTCAGTACAAGTAATTTCGATGACTGTGGCGTGTAGTGGTCGCTGTGTAGTAGTGCGTACAGGCAAAATCAAAAAGTAGAAAAAATAGTTTTTCTACACGGCACCACCTCTTGGCAGGCAATGGCAAACCTACAAGAGTAAAAATTGCCTATGAAAATTTGCTTTTCACTTCGCCGTTCGGATTCGGCATTAAACTGTAGGTCCCTTCCATTCATGTACAAATATAACACGCACAATATGAGTGGATGGGAAAAGCGAAAAGCTCGGCCTATGCCCTAAATGGGCTGTTGTGCCATTAAAAGTAAGTAAAGTGGCGTGTAGTCGGTATTGAGCTGGAACGCTACGCAAGGGGCCAGGGTAAAGCTCGGCCTAGGTTATCCATGCGCTGTTGTGTCAATAAAGATGAATAACCTCGGGACAGACTGTTATGAGCCCCAGTTAGGTTCGATTTGTAAGCAGGGAAAAAGTGTTTAAGTTTTTACGTTCTATAAAAGTAAGTCAAAGTAATCAAGGCAACAAGATGCCAACTGTTTATCAAACTCCTCGACATCATCTTGCAATAATGTATTTTGGATTTCGACAACGAGGAAGTTTTATGATTCAGGTTGGAAAAGTTGGAAACCAATGAAAATTCATAGCACAATAAAATTGTGGTAAGCCTACAAAATAGGAAAGCTTAAAGTGGAAAAATAAACTTTTAGAGAAAATGACATATGCTTCTTTGTATGATATTATGTCCTTTTTGGTTCTCACACTTTTGTCCCAAGTTCTTTTACCTTTTACATTGTATAATTTCATATATGATACTTCAATCCTCAAAATTTTCTCTGTTTGCATACAAAATAAACAGCGAAATCGAAGTTGTATTCAGAACAGATGTACTAGAAGCTTAAGGAGTATTTTGCTAGGTAACACAGTAAACATTTAAATGTCAATAAGGGGGGAAAAAGTTTATCAACTTATTCAAGTTACCGGCTCACCACTTTTTTTAAAGATTAAAAAATGAAAATATATTCGCTAGGGCCTACTTGATATATCGCCTTTTTGATTTTGATGTGATGCCCGATCGTCAAGACTTTAAGAACAGTGAAAAAGAAAGATATCAAACGAATTTTTCTTAAAGTACGAGGTGTGATCAAAAAATAACCGTCTGGCATGAAACGTGCGGCAGCGAAGATTGTTCCAAAATTGCTAAATTTCGAGCAAAAACAACGTCGCGTATGTTTTTGGCCAAAAACAAAACCGTTATCATGCCTCAACCACCGTATTCACCGGACTTGGCCCCCGCTGACTTTTTCCTCTTCCCAAAACTGAAGACACCGATGAAAGGAAAGCGTTTTGCTACGATTGAGGAGATAAAAGAAAAACCGAAACAGGAGCTGTTGGCGTGTTTCAGAAGTGTTTCGAGGATTGGAAAAAACGCTGGCATAAGTGTATTATATCTGAGGGGGATTACTTTGAAGGAGACAAGATAGTTGTTGATGAATAAATAAATACTTTTTGAAAAAATTGAAAATAACGGTTATTTTTAGATCATACCTCGTATATCAATATGTATTCCTATTCCTAAAAACTGGATATCCAATTGATTTTCTATAGAATGTATGGTATATACTTATGTTTTATTGAATTTCTATCCAAACACAAAATCCACAGGAAGAATAGGTACAATAGGCACAAGTTGTACAAAATACATTTTCATGAGCCTAGACTTAAACTTTGAGATCTCGAACCTCTTGTTTTACGTACAAAAGTTTACCACAAAGTTGATCGCCTGCCTGTGTTGTTTTCCTCTAGAGAGTAATGAAATGACAAACACGAAGACGAATAACAACAAAAAGAACTACGCAGCTATTAATTGTGAGAGATTAACAAATGAAGCGGGAAATAGACCTGCCGCCTGACTGCCTGACTGCCTGCCTGCCTGCCTGCCTGCCTGCCTGCCTGCCTGCCGGCTGCTGCTGTTCGTTCAACGCTTCGTATACAAATTTCGTTAATTGAATCCGGAAAACATTTATTTTAAGTTAAATTTAACGTGTACTACTTATACCTACTATACATGAAAGAATTTTCAACATTTATGAAACACATGTTAAAATAAAAAAGTATTACATAAGCGAATGAATGAAAACGAAACGAATGGCATAAATGAATGAACAAATGAGTAAAGTAGTTAGGCCAGTAAAAGAAGAGGTTCCGCTGTCGCTTACCAAATCAACCGATAAAGCAGCAACAGCAACAGCAGCAGCATTGCCATCAGCAACAACCCCTTTTTGTTTTTTCCGATCTTTTATTCTAGTTCTTTGTCGTTTTTACACTATAAAATGAAAAGTTTGATAATAAAAACTATGCATGTGTATGTGTGTGGCTAGTTACTGGTTTTGGTTTTTTGAAGCGGCTGCTTTTGTATGCGTTCAGTATGTACATACATAAATAAAAAGTAAAAGATAATAATGATATTGTTAGATATTGTTGAATAGAGAGAATAGAATACAAATTTAAATGCTCGTAAAATAACGCAACATAAACGAAGATTCATATGAGCTGCCTTGACTGCCTATAAAATGTTACGAGTATGCTTTATTACTGACTTCGCTGGCTTCGTTCCGGTGACTTTGTCCCTTCTCACCCACGCATTCCTCTGCCGCTGGATTGATTAAATTTTGTCCATTTTCATCATTTTCATGGGAATGCAATGCGATGGCGGCAATGTCTCGTGTCCATTTATTTCATTTCATAATGAAGTATTCGTATTGTTTCATTTATTTCACCCCTTTTTCGTTTCTTTTTATTATTATTACAATTTGTACCTATCTATTATGGATGTTTTTATTTTGCATTTTGCTTTCATTTCCCATTATTATTTTTATTAAGAGAAAATTATTAAAATGCCTATGTGCAGATGCATTTTACAAATTGCTTTTATATATACGATACCTATACATACGATGTATACGATGATATGTACGACGAAAAACTACAATAGTAAAAACAGAATTGGATTGATTGCGTCTACGCCTCGCGCACCTTCATTTCTTCCTGCACTTTGTTCTCACTCCAATGCTTACTCTTGATCGTAATCGTTGTCGCCATTGTTGCTGGTTGGTTGTTGTGGTGCATCGTCAGCACAATTCCAATTGCATTTGCTCTACAAAGACACAAGCACAGAGGCAAATAGTACGTAATGAAATAAAAACAAAAGTGATACCGAAATGCAGCTGTTATTTCCTGTTTGAGAAATGCTGCTGTCATAATATCATATCATCTTAAATTGAGGGAAATATATATAGTATTTGGTTTGTACATATGTACCATATGTATGTATGAGTGTGTTAATTTGTTATCTATTTTAAAAATCCACAAGGATTTCTTTAATTAAAAATGTACGCACTTCAAATTTCACTCAGTTTCAATTACAATGAATTTCCAATGCTTTCAAAATGTTGTATACAACGACATCTTTCGTAGGAAATTATCTTAGAAATCAATTCGCGGCAATTGTCACACGCACAATGAAATAATTTAGTGCTGTAACTCAATATCTAGTACCATAAAACCTAAGGTACGCAGTAAACAGGGAACACACTAGATCACAAAGGTTGCATTTGCTTGCTATTGATCGATCGTCTCACGACGTGTCAATATTTTTGTTTTACATTCTTCAAGTAAAGGGTATTTTTTTTAGAAGTGTGTTTTTCAATCTGGCAATACTTTTTTCGGAGTTGATCTTTTTGACAGCTGTCACTTGATTTATGCACAGTTTGGTTTGCCATTTACGAATAGACTTACTCCTGAACAACGTTTGCAAATCGTGGAAATTTATTACTAAAACGAGATGGCCACCGATCCCGAGTTTCACCAGAAAATTTTGTTCAGCGATGAAGCTCACTTTTGGTTGAATGAGTACGTTAATAAGCAAAATTGTCGCATTTGGAGTGATCATAATCCACAAGCCATTGTTGAGACGTCGCTACATCCTCAAAAAGTCACTGTTTGATGTGCTCTATGGGCAGAGGGAATCATTGGCCCATATTTCTTCACAGATATAGCCGTTCATAATGTTACAGTCAATGGGGAACGTTATAGAGCCATGATTAATGACTTTTTCGTGCCTGAGTTGGAGGATGTTGATGTGGACGACCTTTGGTTCCAACAAGATGCTACAAGGCGCTACATGCCATACAACCAACGTAACAATCAATTTATTGAAGGAAACTTTTGTTGAGCGCATTATCTCGCGTCATGGGCCTGTGGCGTGGCCTCCAAGATCGTGCGTTTTAACACCGCTGGATTATTTTTTGTGGGGTTATGTGAAGTCGCTTGTCTACGCAGATTAGTCCGAGACGATTGACGCCTTGGAAGAGAATATTCGACGCGTTATTACTGACATACGGCCCCCAATTGCCCCCAAAAATTGGTCGAAAATTGGGCCTCTCGGGTGGAATTTATTCGAACCAGCCGCGGCGCGACGGCCACTTGTCCGAAATCGTTTTTAAAACATAATGGCAAATCCTTATCTTTATAATAAAGCTAAATTCTCTTGGCCATAACATTAAATTATGTGTTTTATTTCTTCCTGAAAACCATACTTCTGAGAAAAAAACACACTGTAGAGGAATTTTAATTATTTAGTAGGTATTTAAATTGAAAAGGAAAAGTGTTTTTGAGAAATATAAGAATGTAAATAGTCTTGAAAAATTATCCGTTAGCCTGTACTACTGAATACATTCGCTGCACATGAGTTCAATTTGCTATCCGTGCAACAATAAAAATGTTTATGCCCTAGACTCTCATTTCAGTGTAGCCGCCGTACTTAATTCATACAAAGCTTCAAAGAAGTGTTTTAAAATGTTGCTTCTAATCGGCATCGTATCGATCCAACCAACAGCTCTGCATAATATGCATCGTTTTACCCTTCTCAATGCCACTGCTCGCATTTCATAAAAATTTTCCCCATTCTTGACCGGCAGACATAACTTGGCTTTCGGCTTTAACTTGCCTGGAGAAACCAACTGTTTCGCCTGCCTCTTGGTCTCTTGGTTGCATTGTGATGAATCTAGATTTCGTTCACTGTTGCGAATAGCTTTTTCATCACTGATCCACGTGATAAGCATGTAGCCCCTTCACACGCCGATCGTCCTATATCATATCATTTCTGGTGTGGTAACCTCAAGCCATTGTGGCAAGTGTTATGCCTTTACCACAATGAACTTCAGTTTATCAGTTTCGACTATGACCGCATGTTGCGCCAAAGGCCAAGCTTTTCGCATCCACTCGTGTTCTGCGTGTTAGATTTGTACATGAATGGAGTAAACCATTGGTGGTGTATTGTCCCAATCGATGGTGAAGCGTCCCCATAATACTTTTTAAGCTTTTGTTTGGTTTGCGTTTTGGGTTTTCGTGCAAAAAATAGTTTTTAATGAGCACACGAAATTCACTTTTTTTCCCCCATTTTTACAAAAATGCCCTTCGTAAGCGTCTGTTTTAAATGGCTGTCACAATAAAACTCTTTGGCAGATCTGACTAAGAATTTGTGTGCGTTTGAAAGATGCTTCTTGACAAAGTAAAATGTTGGATTTGAGGTGACGGGCCTTTTTTAATTTTCAGAGACTTGTTGACGCGCCTTCGTACAGTTTAACGCCGGAACCATAAGTATTTCTCTTATTTTTAGATTAATTTTATCTCACTATTTCGGCTTTCATTATTAACAGTTTTTGTAGTGTTATTATCGGAACCTAGGATGTTAATCAACATGCTTGCTTGTATAGCTTATGTTGCTGTAATTATCGCTGCTAGTAATACATAACTAGGGGCAAGTGCCGAATAAAACAGCTGTAAGGTTCAGGGACTATAATGGACTTAAAGAACGCTGCTGAAAGGTAAAATGTTAAATTATTGGTGTCTGATTTTCGCAATGATATCTTCAGTCGCGCATCTCAGAAATAGTCGAGACGTTGCGCGGCTCGAAAATTGCCGTCATTGAATCAGAAATTCGTGACCCAAAAATCGTAAGACTAAAAATGGCCGCAATTGATCTGACTTCTCGCTGAACGAGAGTGCTTTAAAAATGTAGTAATCATCAAAGACTAAAGAAGAAATAAATGGGAGGGGAAATACGATCTCCTTAGGCTTAGAATGTCTATTGATTATCGAAAAGAAATTCCAACGATTCTACTCTTTTCCAGATCACATCTCTCTCTATTCATTTAAGTGATTGATAGCCGTAACGTAAGTTCAAAGAAAATTACTTTTTTATTCAATGAATATGTTAAGAAAAAAGGAAGCTTTTCAAGACTCCGGTGGGAGGTTCATTGTGCTAACCAGATTTCGGATAGATAAGTTACAATTACTGAGTTGAGGTAGGACTTGCGTAGTTCACACACTTGTGCTTAGTTCATCAACTTTTATGTTCATTCTATGCACATACATTTGTTGTTGCCACAAAGTAAACAAGTGTTGGATGATTTTATTGCTAGCTTTTTGTTTGTTTTCGGTTTTTTGGTTTGTCTATAAATGCCACTTGACAGCATTCCATAAGTAGTGTGTTCCCTACCAATGGCATCATTCATTATCGCCACCTTGGGAGGCAACTCACGTTTCGTTTACTCTTTTTTTTCGCATGCAAGCACGCACTTACACACGCATATGTACATACGTATGCTCGATTATATGTATGTGTGTATGTATGTATGTGTGTGTCTTTGAGAAGTGCAATAAACGCATTTTTCTTTTTCTTTTTTATGTTATTCTCTACTTTATTCTTTTCATTTTCTTTCTATAATGTTTTTTATTGTTGTTATTAAGTTTCAGAAAATATCGATTTGTTTGTGAGTGTGTGAGTGAATGACTTTAGAAACAGGGGGGCCAAAAAAAAAATAGTATTAAAGACAAACAGAAAAAGCAGCGGGAGGAGGAGGAGACAGGCAGCACCTATTACATTTCTTACTACCAGAAACACTTACCGGCATTTGCAGTCATTCTGCCCACTCTCTCGCCTCTAGCTTAATGTGACGACTGACGAAAAGTAAATGTACCTAGTCCTGACATAAGTTCTGTTACAATTTGAATATAGTGTAAAAACTAAAGAAACGAGTTTTTTTAATGTGTTGTAATTTTTATTTTGTTATTAAATTATAGTGTTTCTGAAAATCAACATCTTATTCAAAATGGTCGCCAATCGCTTTAATGCACGCCTTTAGACGATCAGGCCATTGGGCTATAGCGGCACGTATGGTTTCGATGGGTATTGATGACGCTGCTGAAATAAGAGCTTGCTTAAGACTCTCTAATTTTCGGTGGCGAACTTTGCACGCCACACCCTCTAGTTCTGACCACAATTTGTAATCAAGGGGATTCAAATCTGGGCTTCCCGAGGGCCAATCTTCAGTTTCACTAATAAAGGCTGGAATATTCTGACGTAGCCACTCTTGAGTTGTTTTGGCTTTGTGTGCCGGTGCATAGACTTGTTGAAAGACCCAGTGCTCTTCATTAAAGAAGGTTATTGTCAAGACTTTCACCACGCCTTCCAAGACCAGTGTACCTTGTTGGTACACTTTTGCTCCAGTTTTAACGGCCTTTTCGCAAAAATGCAAGGAACTGACGCCTTTATGGGATACTCCCCATGATACCAGACAATAACGGATGTTGGAGATGACCTCTCTGAACCTTTGGCACAATAAATTTAGCTTCTTCAGATGTTCTTGCATAGATTTTGTCGTTTTGCTTATTAAAAACTTCCTCCACCGTAAAATTTTGTTCATCCTTAAAAAGGATATTTTCATGACAGTTTCTTGCGTGCCACTGCAAAAGCTTCTTACATCTTTCCAATCGTATTTGTTTTAGCCGTGGAGTTAAAAGATGGCCTGCGCACCTGCGAAGGGCCTTCATGTGGAGGTCATTACGGATTAGTCGTGACATGGATCTGGAAGAAATATCCATTTCTCTAGCCATGATCTTTTGCTTTCTTAAGGAATTTCGGCGAATCCGCTCCCGCACAGCTTTTATGGCTCCACTCGTACGAACAACGCGAGGTCGACCACTTCTCAGCCTGTCTTCCACTTGAGACGATTCCAAGAAACGGTCGATGGTACGATAACGTGAATATTTGACTTGCGCTATTTCCGCATTTGTGCAATGCAATCACCGCGATGCGATTTTCGTCATTGCCCCACTCCATATTAATTACGCAAAATTTGAAACCAAACTGATTTGAAATTGTTTTGCAATAATGTTTTGTACCTAATGCAAATAAATGCAAATAACGGGATCATACAATTTAAAATTTCAAAGCCTACTACTTTGAAAAGCTTGTAACAGAACTTATGGCAAGACTAGGTATATATGTATATATTTCTTGTTCTTCAAAGTCCTCTTTGATTCAATTGCATGGTAACTTGTTTGTTTAAAAATTAGTAACAATAACAACAACAACAACAACAAGAAAAGGTCTGCACTCTTTCAGCCCAACAATTTGCAGTTGTTGTGATTATTGTTAATCAATAATGTGTAGTAGTACCACAAATTCTACGATTATAGAACAAATTTCATTTTCAGTTAGCTATTATAAAAAAAAAAATTTAAAATAGTAGGGTCTACACATATGTTAACACAACCTATCCCACATTCCATTCTCACAACTGCATATGCTCGACAATGCAGCGAGTAACGTTTATGCTAGCGCTGCACTTTTGGCGGCCACTGAACTCGATGCATGCAAATGGTTCTGAACGTTTAAATGCATGTGAGTAAGCGGGTAGTATAAGATATAACTATAATAATTAGCTTAATATAACAGTTTGTAAAAACATATAAAAAGGCCCCAGCTCGGCGTTAATAAAATCAAATTTTAACTAGCACTACATACCTTGTTTTTTTGTCTCTTTTAAATCTCAAACTGCTTTGGTCTTAGTCTAAGTAGGCAGACCAAAGCGAAATCTGGTTCTCGCTAGTTAGTGTCAGAGAAGGCAAACTTCACCCTCTGACGTCTTTCGAATTGTTGTAATTCTTGAACTTCTACACAATGTTTATTGCATGTCTCTCGTCAATTGCTTGATGGTATTTGCTGTTGCTGCTTCTGGGTCTCATTAATTTATAAATTTTATATTATTCTTCCACTCCTTCAGTCTAAATGTCACATCATTTTAAGTTTTCTTTCACTACTCAACTTTACTCCTTGTTTAGTTTTCTATTGATTTTTTTGCTCTCGCTGTCCTTAAATTGTCCTTGCAATTTTTGTTTTATGTATTTGTGTGTTTTCCGATTTGTTTTTTCGTTTTTCGTTTCGTCTCGTTTTTCTCTATACGCACAACTTTGAATTGGCTGAAATCATTTAATGTTTGTTTTTGTGTTTTTGCTTGTACTATTTTGATTTTGTTATGATAAACATTTTACTATAAATGCATTTCAAAGTCAACGACTGTTTTTTTGTTGTCGCCGTCAGAAATCCAATTTCAAATGGCAATGATATTGTTGTTGCATTTTGACACATTTGAGATTGAGCGGAGAACCAGCACAGAGGTTGATTAGAAAATGAGTGACTATCACTGAAGCACATCTTTGTGATACAAAACGGAGGTGCATTTAAAATAAATATGATTACGATATTAATTAAAAGATAATGGGCCTGTGGCGTGGCCTCCAAGATCGTGCGATTTAACACCGCTGGACTATTTTTTGTGGGGTTATGTGAAGTCGCTTGTCTACGCAGATAAGCCCGAGACGATTGACGCCTTGGAAGTGAATATTCGGCGCGTTATTACAGACTTACGGCCCCAATTGCTGCAAAAGGTGGTCGAAAATTGGGGGTCTTGGCTGGAATTTAGTCGAACCAGCCGCGGCGGCGGCCACTAGTGGTCGCTGTGGTGTAGTGGTAGTGCGTTGGACTGCTATCCAGAGTGTCCGGGGTTCAAATCTCGGCACAGGCAAAATAAAAAGTAGAAAAAATTATTTTTCTACACAGCACCACCTCTTGGCAGGCAATGGCAAACCTACAAGAGTAAACATTGCTATGAAAAGCTTTTCACTTCGCCGTTCGGATTCGGCATTAAACTGTAGGTCCCTTCCATTCATGTACAAATATAACACGCACAACATGAGTGGATGCGAAAAGCGAAAAGCTCGGCCTAGGCCCTCCATGGGTTGTTGTGCCATTAAAAGTAAAGTAAGTAAATTCTGGACCATAACATTAAATTATATGCGTTTTATTTCAAGTTGAAAACCACACTTCTAAAAAAAGCCCTGTACATACTTTTTTTAATAAAACAAAATAAATACAAGGAGATAAATTGATGTTTTTATATTGAATATCAATATAGATATTAGATGCCTTGCAAAATCAATGTATATACACATTGGATGCGGCAGTGTCATCTAATCATAGCTACAAGATTGCGTGTCCGCAGCAAATATTAGCATGTCTACGATTGGAACGCCGCAACGAATGATTCTATTCTTCCATTTCCACCCATTTTTTATTTTATACCAATAAGAACAATAGTTTTTAATAGAAAAACGAAAATTTTAACGAAAGATATAGTAAGTTACCACTCAGACCACAAGACTTGAGACAGTCAGATATCCTCAAATCTAGTCTGGGAATGCCTAGAGTTATTGAACAAATTAGGCAAGACAATTCTTAAATGCACATAGAGAAATATGTGCATGAAAATGAGATGGCGCATTGTTTGGCACGGAAGGCAGCGGTCAAGAATTACATTGTGACCCGGTTGGAGTATTTTTTTGTACTCTGCTTAAATCTCAATCCCCCTTTGTAAGGCAAAATCCTCCGCATAACAGAAAATATTGGTCCCTTGAAAATTTTCAAAACGATTTGACAGGTGCTTTTGTCAGAAAACGAATGCAAGAAACGACGCAAGAGGAGCATATCCTTCCGCAATAAGTTTTTTTTATTTAAAATTTTGAGCCGAAATCCAATCTGAGTTTCCTCAGTGAGATCGGTCTTTTTGATTGCCCATAATTCAGTGGTGGCGCTACTGCGAGAACGTTTTAGTTTTCAAATGTACCAGGCTTGTTTCCATAGAAAAGAAGGAGTTCAGCTGCTCAGTTGTGCATAAGTGGGTGGCAATCAGTGTATAGGTAATTATCTTTTTATAGGGGATGCAATAAACCAAACTGGTCGCAGTACACTTAACCCATTAATATCTATCTATCTATGGTATTTTATGTTTTGGCGTCAATTTAGCACTCTGTAGCTGGATCTTTGGTATCTGACCTTTAGAAAATTATAAATATGTATGCCATCTTCACTTTCTCCCTGAGATGCTGCTGTATATTGCAGTCATCCAGATTAGGCAGCTACTGCGGAGTTTAGCGACTACATTGTGAAGAATTCATCAGTTTTGACATAATAATTTTTTTTTGGTAATTACGCCAAAGCAAAATTGCGACATTAGCTTAGCTTTCCGTTTGAGTGAATTTACATTGGTCCCACCCACGCCCCCCCTCCCCCCTCTCTTTTTTCATGAGGCCAATTCACCTAAGTAGTTCAGGTTATTGCTTTCCATCTATTGCCAAACTTTTACTCTTAATAATTTGTCATGCAATTGTTGTTGTTGTTGTTGTTGTTGTTGTTGCTTATTGCTGCTGTTGCTTGTCAGCCAACAATAACAGTAGCGGCAGCAGGCAATGGCGTTTCATTGATGTTGAATTCGTCAACCGAAAAATAAATAAATAAATTGTAATAACAAATGCAACAGTTTTCGTGGCCATAAGTGGCATTCAACTTTTTTTCTTTCGCTGTGACTTGTATTTTATGTAGGTCAGTAAACCAACAACAATACAACAAACAAATAATAAAATGCACGCTGGACGGAGAATTTGAGGCGTCAAGTTTGTGGTTGTTGACCATGTTTTTTTTTTTTTTAATTTATTTTGTTTGTTTGTTTGTTTGGTTTTTTTTGCAAAATGATTATTGTTAATTTTCTACGTATGTAAATATTTACCAACGCCAGAGTTTTTTGTGAGCGCCATACAAAATATTTTTAAATTTCATTCAAAATTCACTCAATGCAATTTTAATTTAGTATTTTCTTTATTACTGATAATAAATTTAAAAAATCTACAAAATAATTTAAAAAAAAACCAATCTAGTGAGTTTGCTCACTTCAAAAAAAAAAGAATCTAAATGAATTTGCCGACTCATTAAACGCAACAAATACCAAGAAGAAAACGCAAATGTTGAAAAGATAAAATTAAATTTTAAAATAAATATTTTATAAATTTTCAATTTTTTTATAATTAATTTTTTCGTTGAAAACGACACAAATTTATTGCTTTCTTGTGTTTACTTTGTAGACATTTTTTGCTGTTGGTTTCTTTTTTCTGTATATTTTTCCGCAGAAATAAATCTGTCCGTCCTTGACTGAGACACAGAAAAAATCTCACGCACAAATTATGAAAATCAAAAAAAAAAAAAAGAAGAAAGAAAAAAAAAATAAAATAAAATAAATAAAAAAAACAGCTGGTGGAGGAATGGCGGATTGCCTGGCTGCCTGGCTGCCTGGCTGATGTCTTCTCGAGTAGGGTGCAAGTGAGTGCGGCAAGACGCAAATTGTACGCAAAATTCGTTTGTGCTTAAAAGAAAGAGAAAAAAAGGCAAAAAGATTTAAAACGTGAGCGCTTGCCTAATCGCTTAAAGTGGAGCGCGCAAAAAATCTGTATCTTTGTATCTGTTCTGTGTCTGCACACATTATTTTTGTTGATGTTGATCACGCACACAAACACACACACACACAGGGAATTCGAATTGAATGGTAAATGTTGTTGATCATGCTTGAAATTGAACATAGAATTGAGGCATAAATTAAAGAAAAAGAAAACACAGCGAACTAGGCGAAAAGGCTAGAAACTAAAAAAAAAAACAAAAACATGCGTAAAGTACTTACATTTGTATTTTTGGTATTGAAATTTAATTTAAAATTACAGTACTTTTCGCTTAAAGCGAACTTTAAGGGACTGGGCAAAATGGTTCGTTTTAACCGAGAAGTTCGCTTTAAATGAAGACTTTAACAAAACCATTTATGTATACTATGCACATGCATATAAGGAATTAACTTCTTTGTTGAATTATTAAAAAAAATTTTGCATTTAAATTCGCAGTAATTATTATGCTTTTTTCCAAATTCTTCTGCTTTCCGTTGTAAAACGGCATTGGTTATAGTAACATTATTGGCTCTTTTCTGAGTAAATCATTTTAGTAGGCAATCATCCAGTTCCATGAAAGAAGGGTTTTTGATCTTCTTTACATTTGAGGAGTTTTGCTCAAAATTATTGAGAATCAAGTCTTTATTTTTCTAAATTAAAGCAATTGTTGTCTTGCTGAGGCCCATTTCTTGGCATAAGTAATTGCTTTTGTTTTACACCTTCTTGTAAGCGTTTTGTTATTGCATATTTCTCTTTTAAAGAAAAACACTTTCTTTGTTTTCCAACTGCTACTACGTCCATTTTATAACTTTGTAATTTTCAGCTGCTGCACCTTCACACGCACAAACAATAAACTTAGGGAAATTCCCGTATTCGAGAACATTGGAAAAATAAAACAGTGTTGCCAGTGCAAAACTAATTTTTGGTCATAGCGCCACTTTTTTGGTTCGTTTTAACCGAAAAATAAACAGCTTTTGCAACCAAAAAAAGTTCGTTATAACCGAAAGTTCGCTTTAAATAAGAGAACAAAATTTCATGGTTTACTTATTAGAAATAAAGCGTGTACTTTTGAAATTAGTTCGTTTTAAGCGAACTGTACTTTTTTTTGCTTTCTTTCTACTTTTTTACTCTTTAAGTATATTTTAGGCTTTTAGTTTTCGCTTATTTTTTTTTTTTTTGGATTTTGGTTCATTTCTGTATTTTATTTACCTATGTACATATGTTATTACATATAGCTCTTTGGCTGTGCAAGACTGTCTTAACTCAAAAAACCAGGAATTTTGGGGAAAACACGTTTAATCTTTTCAATTTACTTGTGCCAGTCCATTCAATTGATTATGATAAATAATCTTCTTACGTAAAGAGTTCATAAGATACATAAATATATTGGGTCATATAAAAAGTATCCGCTGTTGGAACCCACAAATCTGTTATGTGCTTGATTAGTGCCTCCGCTATCTCCTGACAGCTTTAGTGTCGATTTTGCTCCACCAGTTGCAAAATTGCATCGACTTTTTCACTGCATCTTTGATATCGAAATTCCCAGAACGGAATCGAGCAAACCATTTCTCGGTCCGGCGTTCACTCACCGCATCCTCACCGTAAACCGCATAAAGTTTTCGGTAAGTTTTTTCAGCGATTATACCCTTTCTATAGTAATAAAGCATCACGTAGCGTCTTTCTTCAGATATTTCACTCATTTTCAAATCAATGTAACTTTTTACCCTAGCAACGACCTTTCAATACATGTGTCCGTTTGACATAATCGGACTAGTGTTGCCAGATTTATGGGGTACAACACCAAAAACCGCGGATACTCAATATGATTTTTTACACTAAATAACAGATATTTTTATATACTTAACTCGATTTTTTGTTTGTTTTTTTTTATGACAGTGTTGCAGCAAACGAACGACTTGCACATACCATATACACGAATGTATTACATAAATTTATGAAGTACTTATGAGCGTATGTATAGGAATCGATAGATATGATGATTGTGAAATCATTTGCCATCTTATTTGAGTTAATGATTTTATGTCGATTTTTTTTCACATTGTAATTTATTGTACATAATCAAAGTCGTACTTATGTTATCGGATTGGCTTCCTCTAACATGTGGCCTTACTTTCTATTACGATTCGAAATAAATAGTGATTGTTAAAGTAGCCGAATCTTACATCAATGGGATTACATCAATCCCAGTTTCGAATTACAAAATATCATTTCAATCTTTAACATAAAAAGAAAGTTCGGAAAGTGAGCTAAGTTTAACCAATTTTTTTTTTCATATATCAAAATAACTTTATTGGGTCAAATATTTTTCATTGTTATCGACCACCTCCCACCATTTTCGGGCAAAACTATAATTGTGTCCATAAAGATTTCTTGGGGTTTCTGCTCGAAAAGCTCGGACAAGATCTTTGGCAGTCCTCTTGGGAATTTAAATTTACGCCTTTAAGAAAATTCTGCAACGAGTGAAACAAATGGTAATCCGAAGGTGCAAGGGCAGGGCTGTATGGCGGATGCATTAAAACTTCCCAGCTAAGCTCCCTCAGTTTTTGGGGCGGGCCACCAACCTTGTTTTAACGGTTCAAAACCGTTTGGTGAGCAATGCCAAGATCTGTAGCGATGTCGCGACTGCCTATGTATCGGTCTTCCTCTACCTTTTCAAGAATTTCGTTCACTTTTTCGGTACATGGTCAATCAGATTTAGATGCGTCTTTTACATCCAAATTTTCAAAGCGGAATCGATCATACCATTTTCCTACTGTCCTTTCCGATGAAGTACCTTCTCCATAATTTGGGGAAAGTTTTCTGTGAACCTTCGCGGTCGTATAGTGCGTTTCGAAGAAACAAAGTAAAATGTAACGAATTCTTTCCAATTCTGCACTCATTTTAGTGACTTTAAAATAGTTGAATAATGAAGAAATGGCAGTGGGTATGATTATCACAGAGATGTAAACTAACTTTAGCAACAAAGATTTACCAGATCGGACCAGTAATTACAGAGTTATCGTACTTTAAACTTTGCTATATCCCTTCTCCGAACTTTCTTTTTAGCCAACCTTATATTTCAGAGCGTGTGCATTGATGAATTCCACATTTTAAATGAACAATAATTAAATTTACTATTTTTTGTTGACCTTTCAGAAACCATGTTTACTTGACCTTTGAGTTCTGCTATTTTAAAGAGCCAGCATATTTATTTATTTTAACAGAAATATTTACACATTTAACAATAGCCATATCAATATTTCCTAATACAGCAACTGGTCACACTAGGCCAACGAGCTGTTTACAACTAATTTATTTCATATTTAGCTATTCAATATACACAAAAGTACATCAATGATTTTGGACGACCAGTTCATGTGGTTTGACACGCTGCAATTTTCTTCGCAGACTGCTTACATTTTGCAGTCGGGAGGCTTCTTCGTTAGAGTGTTGGCGAATTCTGATATAATGAGTTTCCGCCAATTTTGTGATTTGCGTTATTACGGTTGGCACATTCAGATCGCGGTGAAGATCTGTGTTTCTTATGTACCATGGAGCATTAACAATGTTTGCACTTTGCACTTTGTTTTGGAAGCGCTGGATTATATCGACGTTGGTTTTTTTAGCACAGCCCCATAGCTGCGCTCCATAAATCCAAATAGGTTTCAGCATTTGGTTGTATATAAGTAGTTTGCAGTGGGTGGAAAGGAATGCTTTTCTGCCCATAAGCCCATAAGCCATTGCAGGTTGCGTAGTTTAATGTCAAGTTGCTCTCTTCTGATTTTAATATGCTCCTTCCAATGTAGTTTTGCATCAAGTGTCATCCTAGATACTTTGCGGTATTTGAATATGGAACTCGATTTGTGGTAGCTTTGTGGCTCAGTTGTTTAGTGCGTTGGTAAGATCCACTTGGATGGCTTGATGATTAAACTGATCATCTCGTTTCCCATAACATAAGTTACCACCTCTCAAATTGGCAATGGCAAACCTTTGAGAGTATTTCTGCCGTAAGGCTTTTCGTATTGCCGTTCAGATTCGGGGTAACACTGTAGGTCCCCCTGTATGTGTGTGTGAAACGCACTCTACGCACCTAGGGGGGAAAAGCTGTAGAGGGTCCTCTTTCCTACAAGTAAAAAATATTTTAAATAAACGAACTGAAAGTATCCCAAAAACCACAACAAAAAATGTGAAAAAAGTAAAATTCAAAAAAAAAAAAAACCAGCATATGTTGAAATATTAAACAGTGATTAATTTTGGATATAATTTTTAAATGTTTTGCTTTGTTTGAAATTTCAGAGTATTTACACATTTCAAAGTAATGTTTTTTTCTATGTAAATTGAGTTGTTTAGTGTCAACTTTCTCTTAGTAACTAAATGGATACCATTCAAATTTAATGTTTTTAACTTGTAATTGTTGGATATTTCACGATTTTAAAGTTTTTCATTTAAAAATTACAATTTCCCGAAAGTTTCCCGTTTAAATCATAAATATTTTTTATAGGCAAATGAAAATTTTCAGCACTTTTTTCTCACCGATGTCGTTTGGTCTGCATTTTTCGTAGACTAGAGAAACTTGCAAACATTTTACATTTCTTACCACTTCTTTCTAAACGAAATATGTTTCCGCTTTTTGTTTTTTTATAACTTCCACACTTTAAAAAGTATTTGACCCCTATTGCGAACTCAATTCAATCTGGGGCTCTACCATAGTTTTTGTTTGGGGGAACAAATGAAATGTCTATAATCGAATTATTGTTCGGTGATTTATCTAAGGAGGAAAGTGGCGCTTATGGCATGCTTTTTTGAATCACTTGGAAATGAATTCCAACTCGTACATATTTGCTATTGGGCAATTTTAACTTTGTTACAATATTTACCGATTCATTTAAAAGTTCCAAATATCAATAAACCCAAAATGAAGACACGCCAAAGCTCCTCTCGCACTTCTTCCTGTTTGGCTTTTGGTACAAGTTCCTTTCTTTGGCACTAACTCGGTTCTCTTCCTTTTAAGCCACGCCATATGTTGCTCACGATCTTTGACCTGCATAATGGTTTTATGTAATGGAATACGAAGCGGTAAATAACGAAAATAATAATCAAAATACATATTTTATTTCTTTTATTTTTCCTCATTCAATCAACATTGAATGCAAAATGTTGTTCGCATAATTTTTGCTTGTTTTTTTTTCTTTCAAAATTCTTTACATTTTTCAATTTCCAAATTGATTTCGCTCATTGAAATGTTTAAACACGTCATCATCAGTGACGAAACTGATGATGATAATTAAATAAATCGATACTCAGCAATTCCTCCTCTATTAAATTCTTCTGTTGAACAAATCAATTTGATTTCATTCTACTCTTCTTGGAATATTCGTGGCTTGGCGTCTCTAGCGCACATTTACTTTTAATATTGTTTATTCTGATCAGCGATGACGACGTTGTTGTTTTACTTACTTACTTACTTGTTATTGTTTACATTTAGATTTTAAATGTTTTCATTCGGGCTGACATTAATCAATAAAGAAGTCAATATAGTAACTAAGCATGCTCAAGTAGAAATACTAACACAAAGGAATAAGTAGAAGAAAAGAAAGGAGGAGGGGAATGGGTAAAATTTGTTTGGAAACAGAAAAGAAAAAGAAATGCTAAACTACTTAATCGAAAAATATTACGCCATATTCATAAGTGCTGTTGAATATGTGTGAATGTGTGTGTGTGTGTTTCAATATTATTTTAGTTATAGGCTCATATTCAAAACATTTATTAATTATTCAAATCTGACAAGGAATGGCGCGGCATCGACGACCGACAATAGACAGCCGCCAACATTTGTCAACAAAGTTACAAAAATTATCTATGAAAATGAAATTATCTAATCAGCACTGTGTGCTGCCTCACATTTTAGATACTTTTAAAGCTTTTTCTTGCTCTTGCTGTTTTTCGTTTTCTTTTTAATTTAGTTGAGTGAGTTGCATGAATTTAATATTTTTGTTGTATGAATATTGATATTTTTAGTTTTCTTAGCTAAATATGATGTATTTTTATTTGCAAAAAGGAATAAATAAATTAAAATGGTAAAGTAATTCAGTGGGATGGATATAAAGAGTGTGAGAATAAATGTTTTATGGTAAATAGTTTTGGGAATAGTTCGACAAGGAACGATTATTTTTTACCACTTCTCCTCCTGGGAGCTTAGGGCTTCTTCATTGCGGAGCCTAATACATATAAGTTTTGAAAAGCTATCGTGTTTTCCATATTGCGGTCAATCGCAAAAAGTTCTTCGAGTTTCTGAGGTTCAACCCTTCACCACCGTGTGTTATGCATGTGGTTTGTGTCAAGGCTGACATTTGGATAGACTTATGTATGTACAGTCGTGTAAAGCAATGTGTTTTTGATTTTTGTTGTTTTTAACGGATGCCGTTACTGCTTTTGTGTTGTTTAGTCAGTTGACTAAGGATTATTTAAAGATGGCTATTTTTGCTCAATGGTGGTGATAGTTTAAAAATAGATTTCTGTATAACTATAACCTCACAGGAGCCCCATATATTTTTCAGAAGCTGTCGATGACCAAACATTGGAGAAAAATTTGATTTTAATTAAAGTGCGAAATGTTCCATCTTTCTCTACCTTTAAGTTGAAATAGCTTGTCAAATACAAACATATCAGTTTTAACACCTTTTGGGGTAGTCCAGAAATTACTACACCCTCTAAAATTCATAACAAATATTTTAATATATTTTTAACTACCTACCGAAAATTCATATACCATAAGTAGATATGCATGTAGAAAACCAATAGAAATTGTATGTATTTCAAAAATTGGATACCTTGCGTGGCCCCTTTGTCAAAATGGGTTAGTGAAACTGAGGCATTGAATCACATTTAATTACTTCACTAAATTCGCAAAGGTAATTGAAGTTTTTGTAATCTTGTTATAATCCAATCTCGTGGTCGCTGTGGCGTGGTGGTAGTGCGTTGGACTGCTACACAGAGTATCCGGGGTTCGAATCTCGGCACAGGGAAAATCAAAAAGTAGAAAAAAATAATTTTTCTACACGGCACCACCTCTTGGCAGGGAATGGCAAACCTACAAGAGTAAAAATTGCCTATGAAAAGCTTTTCACTTCGCCGTTCGGATTCGGGATTAAACTTTAGGTGTCAAGTGGAGTGTAATTGTACAAATATAAAACACACAACATGAGTGGATGCGAAAAGGTCGCCCTAGGCCCTACATGGGCTGTTGTGCCATTAAAAGCAAAGTAAAGTTATATGAAATTTGACAGAGAAAAAAAATTATCCAATTATTATTTTATTTATTTTGTAATTAATTTTAATAAATATTTAAAATAGTAGGTAATTTTTGATGAACCACAACAGGTACATGTGTACTTAATATAAGTATTTGATTCCTCTATCAAGATACTAACGGCTACTTGCTATGTATTTATATTCACACGTGCTTTTTCTTATTCAATAAACTCATCGTCGTATGTGATAAAAATATGAGATTGTATGTGTAAATTAACCACATACATATGTATGTATGTAGGTATATAAATATTTAATTTCTTATATAAAAAGTATCCGTTCTATGTAGACTACGTCGTCGTCGTTGATGTCGTTATCGTCATCATTATGCGCGCCATTGGGCCACTGAAATGGAAAAAAATTTGGTTGTTTCTTTTTGCTCACTTACTAAATACATACATACACAGCTCCATATGTTTCTATTTAATAAGATACCAACAGCAAGCAACATCAAAGCACATCAAACCACAAACCAGAGAGAGAGAGAGAGCGAGCAGACCACATCATTCTCATTGACGACGAGTACACGCATGGATTCCATAAAAGTATATCATGTGAAAAAATTACACTCCACTTAACACTCTATTTCTCCTTCCTCCACACTACATTGCTCACATGTTAAATAAACTCTACACTATCATACCATACATGTTGGTCGATGAGTTGGTGGTGAAAAAAGTGCGGTTTGCGGTCTGCTCCTTGTGCTTATTGTTTGTGGCCCCCCTCCCCCTCCCCCCCACAAGATTATCAAACTATTTGTTGTTAACAGGTTGAAACATGGGTTTACTGGTTCCTTTAGTAGTTTTTTTCTATCATTATAGAATGTTCATACATACTAGATACTGTAGAAGTATTGTTAAACCAAACCATAACAGTGTTACGGCAAACAAACAAACAAAAAAACTTATTCAAAGATTATAGTAGTGGCGAAAGGTTATTAACACGCAAAAAGTTGGACAAAGCACAATTTACGAATCTTGATCTTTGGTTTTTTTTAAGTTTTATACCTATGCCCAAATTAATATATGATCCCGAGATACTTTGCATGTCTATCCGCTTGTGTCAACACATAAGTAAACATGTCCCTAGTCAGAGATAATGAGAAACATTTTTAATGTACTAACAAATGACTGCATTCTTTTCGTTCAAAAACACAAAGAATGTGGAATTAAAATGATTCAATTCGTTAAAATCATAAATTGGAAATACATTAACCCATTATACATTTTCAACATATCTTAAATATGACAATTCTATCCTATCTACTCCGAGAAAATGAGTGACCTAGTGTGCAAAACTTGTCACAGAACATCAAGTCAGCCATTCAACCAACCATTTTCACATTGAAAAATTGAGAAATAAACTTTAAAACCATATCAAGGTACTGCTAACAACAACAAAGATTAACAGCAACATTGATGCAAATATGGTCCATGTCCAATGGGACTTGTCCACGTCCACAGCAAGAAATGTGGCCAGTTGAAAGGAGAAAAATGACAGCACATTGCCCCTTTCGATATCTTTTTTTATTCGGAATTTCCAGAACTTTCTTGATGGATAAAATTCTAGAAACGGTATTGGAAAGTTACGGGGTAAATGCAGAAGAACCATTTGGGGAATCAAAGGAATACATATATAGGGTTGAGGCGCCGGAAAGTAAACGCAAATTAAAACTATAAAATCTTATTTTTGAATCAAGCTGGGTACTTTATTTTCAAGGTTCATCAATGCTATTTATGTATGGAAAATGATATCACTTAAATGTTTACCAGTAGCTAGTTTTACATACGTCGATTTGATGGTCAAAATGTTTGATGACATCTTCCAGTAGGGACGTTTGTATGGCATTTATCTCAGCAATGATGTTGTTTTTTAGGTCCTTAATATTGGCTGGCTTATTACGTAGACTTTGCTTTTCAAAAATCCCCATAAAAAAGAAGTCCAATGGTGTTAAATCGTATGATCTTGCAGGCCAATTCACAATTCCTCTACGCGAAAAAACCTTGCAATTTGTCAAAGTGCGCGAAATATGTTTTTTATTTTTTTTTACCATTTTTGAAGGGTTCTTTAATAACTTTAATGCGGTCTTCAATCGAATACGACTTCATAGCGATAAAAGGCAAACATTCAACTAACAAAATGACATAAAGATGACAGAAAACAAACATGGCGTCCCTGTCAAATTGACGTTTACTTTACTGCGCCTCATTTGGTCAACCTTTTATAAAACACTACGAGTTCAATATCTGGGAATTAATGGTGCCAAATTTTTTGTCTGATTGGGTTGAACAGAAAAATTTGCAATGTCTCGAATGCTCGAACTAATCGGACAAAACGGTTGGGACCAATGAATTCCCTGAGTGGTGGATGCTGTCAAACAAAATGAGTTGAACTGGAAGGTTATAAAGCTAAGATTTGTAAATGGATATTGAAATACCTAATCAGATTATATGAGATCCTGGTGCACACGAAAAGGTCTACAGATTGTTTTACTCTGTAGTTAGTTGTTTTACGTCTATTGGCTAAAGTAGTCCATCTCATAAACTCTTTAACAGTTAATTTGTATTACTACAAGCGAAAAAAGCTAAATGTATAAGAAAATATTAAAACAGATATCTAGACATTTGTATTCCAAAATGAGCGTGTTCGGTTGCCATTTAAAGCGCATTTTATTCTCCCAGGGCAGAGCGTTAAAAGTTTAGTATCTAAAAGTCAGTCGCATTAATTTCATTTTGTATTTGTGATGTGTGGTTGTTGTATATACTTGTATTTGCCGGAAGTATATACAATATATACGTTGTATACAACGCTCGTATGCTGCAAGACTGTCATAACTCTAAAAAATTAATTCTGAAAATCTGGCATTTATATTTTTCGATTATATACTTATAATTCCATACAATTGATAACGATAAATACTCTTCTCACGTGAACAGTTTATAAAATACAGTTATGATATTATTAAACAAGATAAATCACTAAATAACGATAAAACTTGTACTTAACTTACAAAATTATTTTGTTGTATGACAGGCTTGCAGCAAACGAGTGAATATATCAGTGAATATCATTAATATACGAGGTATAATCAAAATATAACCGTTATGTTCAATTTTTTCAAAAAGTATTTATTTATTCATCAACAACTATCTTGTTCCCTTCAAAGTAATCCCCCTCAGATATAATACACTTATACCAGGGTTTTTTCCAATCCTCGAAACCCTTCTGAAACGCGCTTTTTGGTATCGCCAACAGCTCCTGTTTCGATTTTTCTTTTATCTCCTCAATCGTAGCAAAACGCTTTCCTTTCATCGGTGTCTTCAGTTTTGGGAAGAAAATTTGAGTCAGCGGGGGCCAAGTCCGGTGAATAAGGTGGTTGAGGCATGATAACGGTTTAGTTTTTGGCCAAAAACTTACGCACAAGCGACGTTGTTTTTGCTCGGCATGAGCCGAACGATATGCCAACATCATCAGCAACCTCTCTGATAGTGATTCGACGATTATCCAAAATCATTTTCTTCACTGCGTCAATGTTTTCATCGGTTGTTGACGTGCTCGGGCGACCAGGACGAGCATCGTCATTGACATCTTCTCGGCCTTCCTTAAACCGGTTATACCACAATAGAACTTGTGTTCTGCTCATAGTTCAGCTCACGTTCTGCCAAAGGCCACAGTCAACATTTCAAATGTCCTTGCGCATTTAATTTAATTTTTTACACAAAACTGAATACAGTTCTTTGATCCATTTTTTCGAATAGTAAAAAATCGAAGAGCACACCAAAACACGACTAACCTTTTTATCTGTCAAAAACAAACTGACAATCCAACATGGTTGGTATTGCCAACATATATAACAGACATGTGTACCAACATAACAAAAAAAAAAATGCGAAAATCGAACATACGTAACTGACGAAATTTGAAAATAACGGTTTTTTTTTATCACACCTCGTATATAATTCATAGTTTTCAGCTAACTTAAAAAATTATTTTGTTTTATGACAGTCTTGCAGCAAACGAGTGATATATAATATAAATATAAATTATTTTCTTTTATGACAGGCTTGCATCAAACGAGTGATATATAATATCATTATATATTTGAGTCATAGCTTTCAGTTCCTCCTGCGGTTTTCCTTTAATGTCTCTCTTCTTCTTTTCGTGACACAGTTCTACTCTTGACTAGCAGACTAGCGCACTACGGCGACCGCACTTTCCTTTATTGTCGCTTGTCGTTAAATGTCGCTTCGTGTTAAATTAAATTGTTATAGTTCGTCACATAGTCTGAATAGCAACAGCAAATTTGATTACATTTCAGATCAAATAAAATTTATATATTAAAAGAATCGAGATATTCCAATTACAATATGAATATATTTAGTCATTGTGATAAGTATGGTTGTAGTAGTTCGAGGTGTGGGTTCATCCATCCATTTATTTCTTGCTGCTGATTATGTGTTTATGTAATTTTTGCTAGCTAACATGATTCCTTTTTTTTTCGTTGAGCTAGTATTATGTAAAACTTGAAGATTACTGGACAAATTTATAACCAACACCTTCGGGTGGAACTAATTTTTTAAATATAAGTGTGAAAAAAATCGATTTTCCACTTCTTTGGCTTTTCAAGTGGCACACGTTGTGTTACATACTTACAACTCCCTGTTTCCCTGCTCTGTCCGGCACACTCTTGAAATATAATATCTCAATGACCTTATCAACAAACAATTTCATTGAAATAGAACAGAAACAAAAATGGGAAGCGACAATGAAAGCTTCGGTCTCTCTCTGTCTGATGATCCCAATTTGCGATTTTGTTGAATTTTATGTGGTTTTTGTTTTATTTTTTTTTCCAAATTGAATTGAATGCCAATAAATCACTCTCAAATTAATTGAGACCACATGAGAAAATTACTACTTGAACAATTGAACATGAACACGAATTTTATCTCCTCTTCTGAACTGAACGAATGTGTATTATTTTTACTGTTAAAGTAAAGTGTATTTTTTTTTAGTCATTGTTGCCGTTTTTGTTTGTTTGTTTGTTTGTTTATTTGTTAGTAACCTTAAAAGGAGTTGTAAACTTGACACAGTTTCTTCATTTCGTTTCAGTTGTTATTTTATTTGTTATTTCGAGATAACTGGTTCTAGCAATTGATCATATATCACACATGCACATGCACATCATATGTGTACGTGCTCAATTTCTGATTTTAAAGATAAAGAAAATCATATCAAAGTACATACGTAACTGTGATTGCTCATTTGTTTATAAATTCTTTTTGGAAAATGACTTTCGTCCATTCACTTGAAAACGTAACTCAATTGCATCAACAGCTTACGTTTTTATAACCTATGTAACTTTTCTGTTTGACATCAGTATTCCAAACTTGGATGTATTTGTACCAATATTTCCCTTGAAGGCAATACCCTTTGAAAATTTGGATTGTATGGGAGGTAGGCGTGGTTACTGCCCGTAATTGACTAAATATATCAGAAGCTATAATATTTCTGCGGAAATATGGTTAAGTTAAGTTTACTTAAGAATTTCCTGTAATATCACTGTTTGAAAATGTAATTTGAATGGGAGGGAGGTACTGCTACTACTGCTGTGGTGTAGTGGTAGTGCGTTGGACTGCTACGCAGAGTGTCCGGGGTTCGAATCTCGGCACAGGCAAAATCAAAAAAAAATAGAAAAAATTATTTTTCTACACGGCACCACCTCTTGGCAGGCAATGGCAAACCTACAAGAGTAAAAATTGCCATGAAAAGCTTTTCACTTCGCCGTTCGGATTCGGCATTAAACTGTAGGTCCCTTCCATTCATGTACAAATATAACACGCACAACATGAGTGGATGCGAAAAGCGAAAAGCTCGGCCTAGGCCCTCCATGGGCTGTTGTGCCATCAAAAGTAAAGTAAAGGAGGGAGGTACCACGACCACTTGACTGATTTTCCCTATTTCAGGAATTAACTTGAGCATTGATTAAGAATGCTCAAGTTTAGAGTTAAGTGTTTACTCAAGCTCGGTTAGACTCGGGACTGACGGACATGGCTAAATAAGCTCGGCTAAAGACACAGACCATTTACACATATTTTTATACCTACGCCCACCATTAGGGGGCATTATGAACAACCGTTATTCGATCAAAACCAATATACCCTTTACACAGAGTGTGGGGTAAAAATAAAAATGCTAATATCGCTAAATTTCATTTTTTAAAAGCAATGAAATCTTTCCTAAGACAGCTAACATATTTTTAGGTTAGGTTGTGACGTATGCCGAGCTTTTCGCATCCACTCATGTTGTGCGTGCTAGATTTGTGCATGAATGGAAGGGTACCTACAGTGTTATGTCGAATCCGATCGGCGAAGTGAAAATCTTTTCATAGGCAATATTTACTTTTGTAGGCTTGCCATTGCCTGCCAAGAGGTGGTGCCGTGTAAAAACAGTTTTTTCTGCTTTTTGTGTTTGCCTGTGCCGAGATTTGAATCCCGGGCACTATGCGTAGCGGGCCAGTGCACTATCAACTACTTCACGGGATAAAAAAGTATAATGGTTTTAATAAATAAGTTCATTGGAACCGAGACAGTAAAAAAAAATAAACTTAATCGATAATTCACTCAATTTCTCAGGTTCTTCTATTTCTTATAAAAGCTTCTGGTAGCGGAATTTTCAATGAGTTCATCTGATTTAATAAAGTTTTCAGAGTATACTATATCTGATATAATTTTTGTTTGGTCCAAATTTCATTTTGCTGAGGTAAGATTCCCGGAAATGGCAAAACACCCTTGCCTTTTGTGGAACAAGGAGCCAAAATCAACCAAGAAGTGTACCGCCTGTGAAATTTGGGATGCTATGGTACTCCCCTGGGTCCGGCAGCACTTTTGTGATAATGCCTGAATGGCCACCATATTCGACTGATCTCAATGGATTACATGGATTACAGTGTATGAACCATTTTAGAAGCCAGGGTCTGTCCATTCGGTGCATTGTGAATGGAACCGAATAAAGGTGGAGGAGCTGCGGCCTATAGCCAAAAAAATATATTTTTACTCATGCATTGTGATGCTATCTGTTTCTTCGGTCTGTTTTTCGTTTTAATAACAATAATTTTTTTTATGTCCAAAACACTTGTAAGTATACTCTTATTAATTGTCACCCTGTATTGTATATGAAAATATTTGCATAATTTCCAGCATACACTTCGGTTTTTAACTTAATCATATATGCTGACAACATCTGGCAATAACTTTTTGTGTAGTGCAGATGAGAACAACAGCCTGCAACTGTTGTTGTGTATTGCCGAGTTATTTTAGCAATTACAATTTCAAGGAAGCATTTCGAAAATCATTTGCTGTAGCTCACTTGTGCATATCTTCCTTCCTTTTGATATTCTAGGAAGAGTGCACCTGCTGTTGCGGGCTATGTACAGTAAGCCTCGCCTAATTGAATCGATGCAAATGTAGAATGCTATTAACCAGGTAAATTGAATACATTGTGAACTAAAAACTTGAAACGCAATTAAGCGTGGTCCAATTAACCGGGGATTACTGTACGCCTATGATGTCGCTGCTTTCATTCGTCTACCAACTGCAATTTTTCTTTCCTTCTTTCCTGTTACCTGTGGCCTCACAGGCGGGCCAATATGTACCATATGTGTCTGTGTCAAATGGTAGTGTAGTATTATCTTGTTTTGTACAGTCCGTCTGTCCGTTCGTCCGTCCGTTCGTCCATCCGTTTGCCTGTCTATTGGTTATCCGCTGTAGACTGCAGTAGAGAAAAAATATACTATCTGCAACTGAAAATGAAATGAATACATTTGTATGCAGTAATATCGAGAAATTAACTATGTACTTCTTCGCTCTCACAAAGAGCGAGCTGGTGGACTCTGAATATTTGCATATATAAGTACACCCCTGCTCAAATTAATAGTTACACTGAAAGACTTTTTGTTCAAATTGGTTTTTGCAACCATTATCGCGCAATTAAAGGTAAAATTAAGTGTTTTTTAAATAACGCAATATGGCCTTGCTATTGCAGGCAAAGTGAAGCGTGTGATTTCCCTAATTATTGTGAATTGCTACTCAATATATTAGTTACACCTACAAGTTCACTAAAGTTCTATTTTTTTTTAAAAAGGTTTGTTTTTTTTGAGTTTTTACAATTCTTAATTTAACAGCGGTAAATTTTGCTTTAATTAACTTAAAAATAGTGAAATTTGATTAAATAATTTATAATATAGATGGGTCGTAAATCACACTGCACTAATGAAGAAGCCCGGTTAGTTTCGAACCTAAGAAAAGAAGGAAAATCACTTCGTGACATTGGCCGATTGATGGGGAGAATCTATAATTTTTGTTAGAAATACGTTAAAGCGAAAACTCCAAAACGAGTCTCGAGGAAGGCCCAAAAAAACTAACGCAAATCTCGATCGTCACATTGTGACTATCTGTAAAAGGACCCAATTAAGTCTTCAAAGGTAATAGCAGCCCAAATTGGAAACGTGGTTAAACTTGGTGAGTTAACCTACCAGGACGAATAGTCAAAAAAGTTCTTTTAATGCGAAAAAACAATTTGAGCATGAGTTTAAATTTTGCAAGGAAACACAAAATCTGGGTGGGGTCTAAATGGAGAAATTCTTTATAGAGCCATGAAACGAAAATTAATCTGTTCGGAAACTATTCAGAAAGGAGAATGTACGCCATCCAAAAGGCAAAGAATTTCACGTCCGTTTCACGAAAAAAAAAAACAGTGAAGCATGGAGGTGGAAATATTATGGTTTGGGGACGCTTTTCTTGGTATGGAGTCGGTTCTATACACCAAACTACTAATCATAAGACAGCAGCCGAATACAAGGACATTTTGGAAAATGCAATGCTACCCTATGCGGAGGGAAACATGCCTTTACGTTGGGTCTATCAGCTATCAGATAACGAGCCAAAGCATACCGCTAAGTTGTTAAAAAAAAATGCTTTGAAGACCATAATGTCAATGTTTTAGAGTGGCCAAGTCAATCCCCTGATCTAAATCCAATAGAAAACCTTTGGGGAAACTTAAAAAAGAAGTTGGCGAAAAAGTTTTCTCTAATACAGAACAAATGTGCTCAGAAAAAATGGTATGAGACACCCATAACCACCTGTCGGGATTTGATTAATAGTATGCCAGGGATAGTAGCGAAGGTAATTCAAAATGGTAATTCACAGGATATTAGTGTTAAATGATTAAAAATATCCAATAATTTTTTATTAACACTTTTAATTATTCTTTTTTTTTTTTGCGATACTACAAGTGTTACTATTTTTTTGAGCAGTCGAATAAGCGTTTAAATGTTTAAATGTAAAGTCGAATACTGTTTAAAGATCTCTCTCTGATTCTTTGTTATACTTTACCTAGTAATGAGGTTTATTTTTTATTTATATCCACTGAATGAATGTGCATTTTTTTTTAAATAAAATATTGAATAAAACCATTATGTGTTATGTTAAAGTTGAAAGTGTACTGTGTACCTATTATTTTGAGCAGGGGTGTATGTACTACATACATACATAGTCGTACATATGTAGTTACAGCTTTATGTCTCCATAGATTACCCTTCCGCTGCTTCATTCTTCTTTCTATTTTTCTATTGCGCAAAAAATGAAAAGCACAAACCGAATGCAGAATACCCAAACAAACTACAGTCTCGCCTGTCAATCACTCTGGCATAATTCTACAACTTTTTAAAGTAACTTTGTTGTCTCATCTTACTTTTTCTTCTTCGATTTTATTTTACTTGTTTCTGGTTTCAATTTGCTGCTGCTGCTGCTGCTGCTGCTGCAATCATCCTTCCTTCAGACATGTTCTGTATGCTCAGTTGTTCTCAGCTTTTGTTTGTGGCTTCATTTTGTATCTTCTTTATTCCAGTTGAAATGTTATCTGCCTACCTGACTTCTTGATCTGTGTATCTGCCTGCCAAGGCTGCCTTTGAGTATTTATCTGTACCTAAACTATTCTTGAGTAGCTGCACCAATTGTATGTGTACTTTACATGATTGAATGAATGAAGTGATATGAATTCATAAAATTGCTATTAAAATTAACTATAGTATATAATTTTGTTTGTTGGTATATTGTTCGTAATTTTCATATATTCCTATCTTTGTATAATATTTTAAGCTCATGAATTTATTCAGCCACACTCATTTATTTGCTGCATATATTTTTATTTCATTTTCATTACAAAATATTTTGCAGTTTAATAATATTTTATTGTTGCTTCTGTAATTCATCGTTGCTTGTTCTTTCGTTGCTGTGTGTTTTGTTGTTACAAACTTGTCTAAAATAAATTTGAATTGATATAAACGAGGCATTAGTTATCGATCATAAATCTTTAAGGATTATGTCTAATTTATTATATTTCGTTTTTTGTGTATTGTTTTATTTGATACTTAATTTATGAACTGCTGCTTAGATATTTTCTTTTAGTTTTCTTTTTGATTTGCTTCTTTTTTATTACTAATTTATGCATTAAGCTTATTCATGGCGAATTAACTATTAATATTTTTTGTATGCAAATTTATTTGATTACATGACGATTTTACTATTGACATTTAAAAATTAAAGAAATATGGTAGTTATTAAATGCTTTTCGATATGCAGCATTTATTTACATTATGAATCAGTTAAAGATGATTCGTTGTTCATTGACTTTCAAAACAATCAGTAAGGAGCAAATCCATAATATATATAAAGGGTGTTTTTTGGAGAAGTGTGGTTTTCAGTCTGGCAATACTTTTTTCGGAGTTGGTCTTTTTGACAGCTGTCACTTGATTTATGCTCAGTTTGGTTTGCCATTTCATCATGAATAGACTTACGCCTGAACAATGTTTGCAAATTATTGAAATTTATTATCAAAATTAATGCGCTGTGAAAAAAGTGTTTCGCAAGCTAAGTACGTCCATTTAGCAACGAGGCTCATTTTTGGCTCAATGGTGGATACGTGAATAAGCAGAATTGCCGTATTTGGAGTGAAGACTAGCCAGAGGCAATTCTGCAGTGACCAATGCATCCCGAAAAATGGACTGTTTTGTGCGGTTTATGGGCAGGCGGCATCATTGGGCCGTACTTCTTCAAAGACGATGAAAACCGCAACGCTATGGTCAATGGAGAAAGGTACCTTTCGATTATAACACCTTTTTTGGTCGAAAATGCTAGAATTTGACTCGGCCGACATGTGATTCCAACAGGACACTGCCACATGCCACACTGCACGCGAAACCATGCATCTATTGAGAGGCAGAGGCGAATTTGGTGAGCAGTTAATCTCACGTTTTGGTGTAGTCAATTGGCCACCAAGATCGTGTGATTTGACCCCGTTAGACTATTTTTTGTGGAGCTATGTTAAGTCTTTTGTCTATAGGGACCAGCCAAACACGATTACTGCTTTGGAAGCCAATATTGAGCGCGTCATTGCGTCATTGGTGAGATTCCGGCCGAAATGTATGAAAAATGTGCCAAAATTGGACCTTCAGAATGGACCACTTGAAGCGTAGCCGCGGCCAACATTTAAGTGAAATTATCTGTAAAAAGTAAATGGCAGGAATTGATTTATCGATCCAAATAAAAATTTCATTCACGTTTGTAAAATTTCTATGGTTTTTTTTAATTTTCAAAAACTAAACTCTTCTAAAAATCATCCTTTACAATCACATGAATTAAATTAAAAATTAATCATCGTTTTAAGAAAGTTTAATCTAATTGTGTATTATGTATATATATTAAACTGCATTCATAAACACCTAGAATCAGAGCAGAGTCAAGATAGTTATTAGTAGCAGTATTTGCATTAGTCAAACAAGCCTCATTAGTTTTGTTTGCTGAAGTGCAATTAATTCCAGATATCTTTGTCAAGGCTAGGTCCAATTTTCTTATTACTTGGAATTCGCTTATCCCAGAAATTTGCAAATTCTTATTTACTGGCAAGCTTTTTTGTTTTTTTTAAGAAATCATTGTACGAGTTATCTTAAGGCGACCCCCACTGAAAACTGTAACAATACTGGCAATAGCTTAGGTGAGTGCAAGAGGACATTTACCCGATTGTGGCATACGGCACCAGTCTCTAAACTGATTGGGCGTGGTGATGGTACTAGTTTCGAACGTATTTTCTAAATGGTCGCGTTGTGTTCAACGGTATTGCGTCGGAGAGTTATACCATTAAAGCTGGAGCACTGCAGGGCTCTGTCTTCTCCCTAACCCTTTCCTTATTTTCATTAATCACCAGACTTCACTTCGACTGATCTCCACTTGTTATACATATACTGGATACGTGGCTTGCGTAACTTTATATTCCTCCATTATTTCCATGTTATTAGATGTAGTACGCGATGCTCAATTTGATATTATCTATTCAGGTGTTGCCCCGAATTATGCGAACCGTTAGCGGAACTCACATTTTCAAACGTTCCAATGGTATAGAGGCATGCTTTGAAAGCAGGAAAGTTCACGTGGCGGCAGCGGTAATGTGCTGAACTGCTATTCAGGATACCCGGGTTCGATACTCGGTACAGTGAAAAACAATTCAATTTTTTACCAGTCATTAACTCACGTTTGACTATGGCAAATAGTTAAAAACTAAAATTTCGGAATTTCTCGTCAACATTAAGAGAAACTCGCGTCAAATTGATGAATTTCATGGGTTAGTGGAAAATGAATATGATGGCGTTAAAATCGATTTTATTGTACGCTTGTACTCAACGGTTAAGTTTTGTTTAGATGTTGCTTAAATGCTTATTTTAGAACTTCGCAATATTTGAGGAATCTGGTCCGTTGTCAAATCAAGCAATCAATTCTCTTGATATCTTTATCAGGAAGTCTCTCTTTATAGAAATCTAAATGTTTAAAGTAGTGATGGTCACACACATATTATAACATATTGAGCTTGTGTGTGGAGCAGAGAAAAACGAAGTTCAACTTGACGTATTGTCTCTGTATTTGGAAAAAATTGCACAGCGAGTTCCTCCTTCAATAAATTCTGAACAGCAATTGATTTGATTTACTTCGTCGAAATGAGAGCAAAACACCAGCCGAACTCGCACGATCGAAAGCCACACGACGAAGAAGCTTATAGTGTATGTTTGTCGAAGTTGCGCAAGTAGCATTTTGTTGCCTACACACGCGTGTTATGGGAATTGGAAATGTGCGCATCTGTGGTTTAAAGGCTTGACTTTTCAAACTGCAAAAATGTTTAACAAAAATAAAGGAATATATCTTTGCGCATTCAGTCAATGAAAATGATGTTTCCAGTATAAAAAACTTAAGTACTCAACAACAACAGCAACGACAGCAACAACAACAACAACAACCACGATAACTATAATAAAAATAACAACTGAATTGCATGCAAATTGTTTGGTGTGACGGACTAGTTAGCATGTAAGTAGTTAAGAGGTAACAAACAATAGCAAACCAACATATCTTGTTAACCATTAACAACAAAAACTCTAAAGAGAACAAGAAAAAATTCAAACGACTTTTGCGCACCTCTCTCTTTGTATGAGAAAAGGAAACCAATTGCAACAACAAAGAATTGCAGTATTAGCAACAACGTCACAGGCTGACGCTAACTAGCAAAACCTTATGTGAATACAACAATAGCAACAGCAACAAATAACAAAGTCGTCCATCATTCGTTGTATTTCGACCTAAAGTCAGAAAAGTAAGAAAAACTAGCAGCCAAAAGAAAGAAAAAGAAAATAAAGCAAAAGAAGAATTACATTTCTCACACACACACACACACACCGACATAATTGCAATTACCACCAATGCATGTGAGGTAGCGTGTGGCATGAGAATAAAAACGTTTTGAAGATGATAGAGGCACACAGAGAGAATAAGCAATAGAGAGAGGTAGAAGACGGACGATAAAAGCCGACATGGAAAATTCTAATGAAACAACGTAGAGTCACGGCAGATAGTCAGGCAACATAGCACCACAGCATGGACGGGCAACTAACTTTTTTTGTTTGTTTTTATATGAACTGAACATAGAGATATGTAGGTAGTCGTACTTCTTGTACTAATGAATTCCTCATACATGAGCGCTCAAATCCCGAGTATGAGAACGAGGAGAGACCAGCTGAGAATTAATTGTGTACTGCCGCCGCTTGCATTCACTATCACTGCTCAATGTTCAGCGTTCAGCTCACCACCTCTATGATTCTTGAATAGAAATTCATTTACCTGGCTGCCACTGTCTTTGTTTCGTTGAACTTTGTTGGAATTTTAATGGTTATTTTACAGTTTACGTTCGTCTGTTGCGCCAAGACCTAACGCAAATACCAATATGAGTATTTGTGTGTGTGTGTGTGTGTGTGTGTGTGGTTGATTGTGTGCGTGTGAAAATGTGCAAGAATAGAACGAACACAAAAACAAAAGTAGTTTATTTTATGCGGAAGAGGTTTTTGCGACAAATGCGAGCGATAAGCAAATGTAGGCAGGTAGGTAGGCAGGCAGTAGCTGCTGCGGGGTTCTGCGTTGAGCGTCAGCTGCAACCAGAATAAATAAAAAGATTTTGAAATGCAATACTTAGTTAGTACATACTATTTCAACATGCCGTTTTCTGTGAATGTCTGAATGTTTGTTTGTGGAGTGTGATGTGTGCTATGAATGGGAGTAAAATGTGCATTCACGCATGCAGCAATTACTTGTTTTTACGATGCAAATCAATCTTTTTAATGGTGTGAAATATTTTGCGTTTTTATTGTTTTATTATTAGTTACTACATTTCTCAGAAATATGGAGAAATGCGATTGGGTTGACTAACTTCAGTCATTCATTCACTCATCGACGTCGAGTTCCAAACGCAAGCCCTAGAAACATTAACTTGAGAGAATACTTACATACATACCTACTCGTATATGTAAATGTTGTGTAAATCTTCACTAATTGAAAAACTGAGTGACGAACTCTCTTTTTTTCTACTCACTCTTACAGACATTTAGAGAGGATAAGTTCTCCTAGTTTGCTTTTTCACTTTTCCTTTAAATGTTACCATGATCGAAAATTGCCATTTCCAGTTCCACACTGCTTTTAATTTACAACCACATAAAAATAAAATTCGTATATGACAATGCCATGACAAATTTGTAAAGCAAAGAAAAAACAAGTTAAGGTTAACTGAATAAATTTGAGAGAGCGAAAAGTCTTCAAGTTAAAAATCTAAAAGAATTTGTGAATCCGTTTAAAAAACAAAGATTTGAAAGGCGCACTTCAAAGGGAGCAGATGATTCGTGATTAAAAATTGTTGGCAAATAGGCATAAAATTGTATCGGGAAAAGGACAGAGCACTTTCCATTAATATAAAAGTATATTTCATGAATTGGTTTCGTAACGCAACAGGGCTTGCAAACAGCACCTATCATCTCGATAACTATTAAAGCTCTTGCAATAAAATTGCGTATTGGTAAATGCACTTGTGAATCAAAAAAGGTTAAATTCCTTCAAATAGAGAGGATCAGTTCTTCTAGTTTATTCAGGCGAAATGTTTATATTGGTTGATAAATTCTTTCAGAAGGAGGAATTCCCAACGTATTGCGTTTCACATATGTTTTTCTTCTTTTATCCTCCCCGCGGAACAACATCTTGGTTAAGCTGGCGTTAAGCTGTAACTTCAGTTCTACTTTCACAGAAATTGTAATATTGATCTTTTATGGTGTTCACAAATTTATATGTGGTCGCCCACTGCGGGTCACTTTCCTAGTATACATATACTTTACAGCGATTCTTTATCTTCTTTGTAAAACTTTTTGAGCCATTAATAAGAATTCCTAGTTTTATACGTGTGGTCGCTGTGGCGTAGTGGTAGTGCTTTGGACTGTTACACCGAATGTCCGAGGATCGAATCTCGGTACAGGTAAAATAATAAGAAAGTAGAAAAAATTATTATTCCACACGGCACCACCTCTTGCAAGCAATGGCAAACATACAAAAGTAAAAATTGATAGTGAAAAGCTTTTCACATTGGGTTCGGGTTTGGCATAAAACTGTAGGTCCCTTCCATGCATGAGGTCCTCCATGGGCTGTTGTGCCATTAAAAGAAAAAGAAATGTTTTATTCTGTTAGAATCCATGTAATGATTCTTAGATTTATGTTTGTCATAGTTATAGATTCTTTGAAGCGGATTACCTAGGTGATACATACATATGTTCCAATATATAAGTGATTTCGAGGTTTCTAGACATGGTAGATTCTCCTAGCATAACTTTCTATGCTGTTCTTCTTTTTCTCTTGAATAATGCAAAGGTTCCTTTTTCCATTTAGCAGAATGACTCTAGCTTTACGAAAGGAGTTTATGCTCTTTCCTGGTTCTTCAGCAACTTCGTTCCCAATATGTCCCTGAATGTCGATTATGTAAGACACTCACTCCATCAGTCATTAGTTTTGAGGTAACCGGTTGATATTGATGTGCTTTGATAGCCGCTTGACTTTCGGTTAGGATCGCAGCGTTTTGATTTTGATAGTCGCGTTTCCGATTGAAAATGGCGACTATCAATTTATATTGTATATATGTTTCAGGTATACCTTCTCCTTACTAAGTTCTCTTTTAATTTGTTTTACAAATCAAAATTTTGCATCTTGCTTGTTGTCCCTCGGTATAGCAATTTCTAACTAGAAAATTGATTTTTGATTTTAGCATCTTCTGCTCTTCTTATATCTTCGCACTCTTCGCAGGGACTGAAAATTTTTGGCATAGATACCACTTAACCGCAGTTCTACAGTTATGTCGAATTCTTAACGAATAATCTATAGCTTTTCTCGCAGTATTTCATCTTGTTTTTTCAACTCTCCCGAAAAAGTTGATTACCATATATCTCATTTTGGGTATTCACAATTAGTTTTATTTGTCATAAATTCTGTAATTTTTCTTACAAAATTATACGACAGAATAATATACCTTGTGAATACCCTTTCCATTTTATTCCATGTTCTTAATGAGTATAACATGTAGTCTCGTTTTCGTTTCTGTTTACTGCAAAGACAATTTCTTTCTAGTTGCCAGAAAGTTTGGGATTCAGATTTGATATAATGCTCGCAGTTTCGTAAAACGCTTATCTAAAAGATTTCTTAACGCCTTTTGACGAAATAGGAGTCGAAGCGTTTTTTTCATTAATGTTCATTAATCTCTGCGAATTACGTAACGAGTAGTACTTTCACAGAAGATTCGGCTTTCGTCAGTAAAATTGTTTGATTTCATGTTAGTCGACCGATCAGTAAAATTGTTTGATTTCATGTTAGACCCGTTTAATTAGAAATTACAGAAAGATTACGTTTTTGGTTCAAAATGTACTCAAATACACTCGGTTAATTGCATTCCCCGGTTAATTGAAGCATAAATTGTAAATTTTTAGATCATTGAAGTTGTGGCTGCTGTGGTGTAATTGGTAGTGTGTTGACCTGCTACGCAGAGTGTCCGAGCTTCAAATCTCAACACAGGGAAGATCAAAAAGTTAGAAAAAAATGTTACATCTTGGCAAGTAATGGCAAACCTACAATAGTTAAAAAATTGTGTGTTAAAAGCTTTTCACTTCGCCGTTCGGATTTGGCATAAAACTATATGCCCCTTCCATTAACGTGCAAATATAACACGCACAACATGAGTTGCCGGCCTCGGCTCTTCATGGGCTGTTGTGCCGTTAAAAACAAAAGAAGGGCAATGTAAATTTGAAACATGGTAGACATTGATTGCAAACAAGTGGGATATTAACTCTTGTATAAAATTCAAATAGCATCGCAATTTCTTAACATCAAGCATCGATTCCTTATTCCTTGAATTCTTGATCTCCGTATTCTCTCTCTACCTATCATCTGCCAAACAATTCAAAAGCAAGACTCAATATAACAATCAACAATTCAGTTATATTTTCGGCACTCACTGACCAGCAGCACAGAAATGTAAGGCAGATAACAATCGCAACTGAAGCTTGAGTATTTACCCCCACATTCCTCCTCGAGTTGCTGCTGCTGCTGATGCTTTTCAGTTATTCAATCTGCAGTAGAATTGCAATTATTTTGTGGCATAACGCAAAGCATCAATGCATTTCAAGTTGAACTTTTTTGCTGCATTTTCATGCATAAATTGCAATGGGGTCAAATGTGACCAAACTACAAAAACAAAAAAAAAAAAACAAAAAAAAAATCAAAATTTTTTAAGGAAAGAGAAGCAGACAAGAAATTATGAAAAGGAATGAAAGGAAATTGTAAATTTTTTTTTGAGTTTGCTACAAGTGAGCGGAAGTGAAAATTTGCTGTTGCAAACCTAAGTAGGTTCTTGATGTTGCTGTTGCAATTGCAGCAATTTGATGCAACCAAAAGACAAGCGTCAAAAAAAAAAAAAAAAAAAAAACAAAACGCTACACTTGCCACACAGGATGTGCACTTACTTCCGAAAGTACTTACTTTTTTCTTTTACATTTTGTTATGCCCTTCGCCATTTACTTTACTACTCTTTTCTTCACTTCTTTGCAATTGGTTTGTGTCGATTGCGATAGAATTCAAAATTGAGTTACTTAACAATCGGAAATAGGATATGAATATTTTTTTAAATGTACTATATTTGTTTTTAACAAAAATTTCTAATTTAATCTAATTTAATTTAATTTTTTATTTCCAGATCACCACATCCACTGCCAAAAAGCTATGGGAGAAATCCGATGGCAAAGGTGCCACTTCCGGTGGTCCATTAAATCCATTGCACATACCCGGCGTTGGTGATCATCCTGTGTGGAAGGATTCAACATGGTCGACACAAGGTGAAAACATTTTGGCACCACCCCGACCGCGCACTTTCCCCCAGCAACCCGATACGAATGTCAGCACAAATGCTGGAATATTGAGGTGAGTTCGATTAACTGTAAATTAAAGGCAATCTGATATGCTGCCATGAGGTTTGACTTTCAGCTTTGTTCATGTTATTTGATCAGCAAAGTCTGCAGGTTGAAAATGTTAAGAAAGTTTTTCTTCAATACAATTTAAAATAACAATATCTCATATCTAAGAGAAAGATCAAGGAAATATGTTTAATCCATTTTGAATAGGTACCAGAAGGCAGTGATCAAATTATAAAAATAAAATTAAAATTTCGGCAATCAAAAATATTGCTGTGTAAGGTATCGTAGTTTTTGGCTTACCACAAGTAAATGAGGTGAACACGTGTGCCAAAAAGTAAATTTGAGAACTGCACTAATGATAAAATTGGCGCAATTTTCGGAAAATTGTTCTCAAATAAGTTTGGTGTAGTCTTGGTGTGGTTTTCAATCTTGCTTTCAACTTTTTTCGGAGTTGGTCTTTTTGACAGCTGTCACTTGATTTATGCTCAGTTTTGTTTGCCATTTTATAATGAATAGACTTACGCCTGAACATTGTTTGCAAATTATTGAAATTTATTATCAATATTCATGCGCTGTCAAAAAAGGGGGAAAAAGCGACGAGGCTAATTTTTGGCTCAATGGATACGTGAATAAGCTGAGTTGCCGTATTTGGAGTGAAGACCAGCCAGAGGCAATTCAGCAGCTACCAGTGCATCCCGAAAAATGCACTATTTGGTGCGTTTTATGGGCAGGCGGCATCATTGGGCCGTACTTCTTCAAAGACGATGAAAGCTGCAACGTTATGGTCAATGGAGAAAGATAACGTTCGATGATAACACGCTTTTTTTTTGCCGAAAATGCGAGAATTTGTTTTGTCCGACATTTGGTTCTAACAGGACGGTGCCACATGCCACACTGCACACGAAACCATGCATCAATTGAGAGGCGAATTCGGTGAGCAGTTAATCTCACGTTTTGGTGTAGTCAATTGGCCACCAAGATCGTGTGATTTGACCCCGTTAGACTATTTTTTGTGGAGCTATGTTAAGTCTCTTGTCTATAGGGACAAGCCAAACACGAATACTACTTTGGAAGACATTAAACGCGTCATTGCGTCATTGGTGTGATTCCGGCATAAATGTGTGAAAAAGTGTGCCAAAATTGGACCTTCAGAATCGACCACTGGAAGCGTAGCCGCGGGCAACATTTAAGTGAAATTATCTTTAAAAAGTAAATGGCAGGAATTGATTTATCGACCCAATTAAACATTTCCTTCACTTTTGTAAAATTTTTGTGTTTTGTTTTTTAATTTTCATATAATCATATAATATTAATTATTATTATTAATATTAATCATATAATCTTTATAATAATCTTATAAAAATCACCCTTTATATGTGGACCCGTAGATTTTTAATTACTAAGTGGTAATGCGTTGAACTGTTACGCAGAGTGTCCGGGTGCAAATTTCGGCAAAGGCAAAATACAAAATTTGAAAAAAAAAACAATTTTTCTAAATAGCACCACCTCTTGGCAGGCAATGGCAAACGTATAAGAGTAAAAATTTCCCCGGTTCAAATGCAAAATAATTCAATTTAATATATTATGTTGATTTTTAAATATCCTTACTTATGTACATGGCCGTTTCTAGATGAAACTAATAATTTTAAATTATGTTAATGTAATTTTAATAGTTTTTACTTTTGTGAAAATTTTTAAATCTATTTTTGACGAATTTTGAAAGTTGTCGTACGAATCACCGTAAAATTTTCAAAATTGATTAATATTACAACACATTTAATTAATAACGATATTAATCAACATTAAGTTAGTTTAAGAATCATTAAAATTATGGTAATAAAAAGCTCGTTGGGTTAATTCATGAAAATCAAAACATCCAGGCAATAAATTCAAAATATGTTCAGTATCGCCCCAATTTTGTAGAAACTTTATCAACTTTAGCTCTCGATGCATGCAATTTGATCTTCTAGAATCTTTGTGCGCAAAACAGGGCCTCAAATAGAAATTAACCAACGAATGACGCTGTTAAAGGAATGGTAGAAAAGTCCAAAATTCAAAAGGAACTTTGATATTATCAACTAAGTAATACTCGAAACTAATTTATCGATTGAATCTCTAAGTTATTCGAGTGGCTGCTTCATGATAAATCCAAGCTGTTATTGCAATCAGCACATCCTTACAGCGGTTTGGACTGTTTTTTTTTTAGCTCAATGTTTTTACCCAGAATTGAATATGAGCATGAAAAAAGAAAGCATTTATTCATTTCTATCAGAATTAAATGCTTTCGCTATCAGAATAAATGCTTATCACCCACTGCTTAACTACCCACTGCATTGTTCGTTCTACTAATGTGAAAGTTAGTGATGTGTAAATCCAAGGCCTTGAAAGTTTATTGGCTGCGAAATATTTTCTGTGGCCCTAAATCCATTCTTTAATTGTTCTTTGGTGTTAATTTTCTCGTTGAAGCCACTTTGAAATAAAAATCAGCCTTAAAGTATGCTATGCTATATGTATGCTATGATATAAACTCATTTGATCCAGCTTTATGCGTTACAATATTTAAACTTTTCATTTATTTAATTGATTATTCTATTAATGTAATCTCTTCTTTTTTCTTACAGTCCACGTGATGGCTTGGGCGTTAAAATGGTCGAATACGTTTTGAGTGGTTCACCTAAAAATAATGAGAGCCCCTTGTCTAGTTTGGAACCACGCTTAAGAAGTTTAAAATTCGATGACAACGATAAAGTAAGTATTGGAAAAATATACATACATAAATGAAATTGCTGTGGGACAAGTTTACTTGCTTAAGTACTTAACTGGCACTACAACCGATGATCGGTCTTGGTCGCCTCTATAAATCTTTGCCATTCGGCGCTGCTATGCACGCGCTGGTGCCAGTTGATAAGGCCAAATGCAGTCAGGTTGCCCTGCATCTGGTCTTTCCAACGGAGATTAGGACGTCCCCTTCTGCGTGTTCCTCCACCGTGTTTCGAATAAAACACCCTTCTAGCGGGAGCGCTTTCTTCCATTCGCTCAACATGACCCAGCCAGCGAAGACGCTGGAGTTTTATACGCTTGACTATGTCAGTGTCGGCGTACAGCTCATACAGCTCATCGTTCCATCATATTCGATACACGTCGTCCACGCATACTGGACCGTAGATCTTACGGAGTATCTTCCTCTTGAACACTCCTAACAGCCTCTCATCATTGATGGTCAATGTTCACCACTCTGCGCCATACATTAGGACGGGAATGATAAGGGACTTATAGAGCGTTATTTTCGTCGGCCGAGAGAGGGCTCTGCTTCTCAATTGCCTACTGAGCGCGTAGTAACACCTGTTGGCAAGAGTTAATCTCCGCTTGATCTCAAGTCTGGAAATCCTAGATGTACGAAATCCTTGACGACTTGAAAAGTATAATTGTCAACAGTGACATTTTGTCCAAGACGCTTTGACTCTTTGTTTGTTGACACAAGGTATTTCGTTTTGTCCTCGTTCACCACTAGACCCACACGACGAGACTCCCTTTCCAGGTTGGAGAATGCTGCATTGACTGCTCGAGCGTTTTTGCCAATGATGTCAATATCATCAGCGTATGCTAGCAGCATGACACTCTTGTAGAAGATAGTGCCAGAGATGTCGATGTTCGCAGCTCGAATTATTTTCTCCAGCATAAGGTTAAAGAAGTCGCACGATAGGGAGTCACCTTGTCTGAAACCTCTTTTGGTATCAAATGGTGCGGAGAGGTCTGTCCCAATTTTCACTGCGCTGGTGGTGTTGGTCAGTGTCATTTTGCAAAGACGAATGAGCTTTGCAGGGGTACTAAACCAAAATCAGACATTGCGGCGTACAAGTGATCCCTAATCGTGCTGTCGACTGTCGAAGGCGGCTTTATAACCGACAAATAGATGATGGGTGTCGATCTGTTTTTCTCGGGTCTTTTCCAGGATTTGGCGTAGTGTGAATATCTGGTCGATGGTGGATTTTCAGGCCTGAAGCCACACTGATAAGGTCCAATCAGTTTCTTAACGATAGGCTTCAGTCTTTCGCACAGTACGCTCGATAGAACCTTGTATGCAATCGACCTTATATGTTTTCGTACTTATATTTTTGTTATTCAAGATGAATAATTTTTAATTTTACTGAATGAGCATTTCGTAATTAGAGACTTTAATTTTTAATTATCCCAGTAGTTAGTAACTACTTAAGAAGTTCTAGTTCTGTAGGTTGACCATTTGCATACCTTTTCCAAGATATCAAAACAAGCTTCAAAAATATTTAGTGATATGTCGTTCGTAATTTAATAGTAGAGAGTTTAACTCGAAAGAAAAAGTTATAAATAATGAAGCCTTTTTTTTGAATAACTTTAAGGTTTTTTCATTTTTCTAGATCAGTTCGATATTAAAGAAACTACAGGAAAATATACATTTGTATATTAAAGGTTTTCGATTTTATTGAAGAAGGAATCGTAGCAGCTTCCCAGATTTAACACTAAATATTTCTTGATAATTCTTTAAAATCTAGGTCCCTAGTTCTGTTCAGAGTAAATTATTTACTCGAAAAATTTTCAATGATTTATTTTTCCCTCGAACTTAAATTTGGTACAAAATTAATACTTGTTCTATTTTGTATGCAAACTACCTCGATAGAGCCTAGAGCCTAGTGAATGAGGGCTAGCCTAGAGTCCCACTAGACTTAGGTTGAACTAACACACAGGGAAACTTGCAAAAGTACATATACTTAATAACTAAATTAAGATCAACAATTACTGCCTATAATAAAAAAGTTTTAAAATATATTCGAAACTGCAGTTTGAGTGTTTTGACACACGCAAAATACTCTTTATGCTGCCAGCCAATTACCAAGAAACAATAAAATAAAATAAACATATACATGAGCTTAAAGCCATGTAAATCCACTTTAAGGTTCATCGATATTATTTGTTAAAATAAAAATGAAATCTAAATATTATCCTCTTTCGAATACAAGTAGGCAGAGGTGTGCCTACCCGCACCCCCTTGCCATTTCCCTTTCTTTTTACATGTTCTCTAATATTTGTTACGTGTTGTTTAAGCCTGCAGGCGGATTCGAAATCCTCTTGAAATTCAGTTTACTTTTTATTTTTTATTTAAGTGTATTTAACTTTTTCCGTTTTGTTGTTGCTTGTTTTTCTATTTTTTTTTTCTGTTTTCAATTGTAACTGCTTTTTTCCGTTTCCATTTGCTATTTTATTTGCAAATTTGGCCTAGCTTTTTCACATTTCACGTATTGTGTGTTTACTTTAATATTGATTGTCGATTTAGCAGAAAGAATGTAAATTTATTTTGTGTTTTCTTTCTATGAATTGTTATGAAATTGACAACCAATCATTTGTTGTGCTTTTTGGTGTTTTGCGCTCATTGTTGTTGCCATGTTTTATAAACCGTTTTCAAATATGTATTTTTGTATTTTTTTCATTTTCTATTTACAATAGTCACATGACGACAAAGAGAAGGCAAATTCTCCGTTTGACACAAACGGCCTCAAGAAAGACGACCAAGTCTCAAATACCAATGGCGTAGTCAATGGAATCGACGATGACAAAGGATTCAAGTGAGTAGTGGATGCTTAAATTTCTATTTATATACAGTCAATTATAAAAATGAAGCATTTCAAATTTAAATTAAGGTATTATCATTTAAGTAGCAATTTAATTCGCGACCTTTCGCAATTTGTTTCTTCTTTGTTTTCGATATGGTATTGTACATACTACTGTGGGCAAAAAGTAGTAAGACTTTTTAATTTAACTTTCGCGCGGAAACCCATTCATCAAAATATAATTTTTTTAAGGTTTGTATGACTGTCGGTGACATCTGTGCCAAATGTCACATCAAAATAATCATTAGTGTTTAATATACGCTTGTCTTTCTGAAGTACAAAAAGTGCATTCGGCGATTTTCACAATGAGTGAAATTATTCAACAAAGAAGTTCCATTAAATTTTGTGTGCGGAATCAAATTTCTGGTGCCGAAACGTTCAGAATGTTGAAAAAGGCCTTCGGTGATAATTGTATGTCGCGAGCAAGTGTTTTTGATTGGTACAAATTGTTCAAAGATGGTCGAGAACGCGTTGACGACGAACCACGTCCAGGACGGTCATCAACATCAACTGATGATCAACACGTCTGGTCAATAAAATCAAGGAATTGGTGCTCGAGAATCGACCATTAACAGTCAGAGACCTTACTGGCATCGTTGGAATATCGGAAGGATCAGTGAAAACCATTTTAAAACATCATTTGGGCCTAAGAAGAGTGAATGCACGATTGGTTCCAAAATCACTGCATTGGTTTTACGAGACCATTTTGGCAAAAATTCGATTGATATCGTTCCGCAACCACCCTACCACCCTATTCGCCTGACTTAGCACCGTGTGACTTTTGGCTATTTTCTAAACGCAAAAAACCGCTTCGTGGACACCGTTACACCGTTTTGAGTCAATTGAAGACATTAAACATGAATCGCTAAGCGCATTGAAGGCTATTCCGGAAATTGACTTTAACAACTGTTTCGAGAATTGGAAAAAACGTTAACGTTGGCACAAGTGTATTGGGGCCGGGGGGCCCCATACACTTGAAGGGGACGAAATAGATTTGGAAGAATGAATAAAAAAATTTGAAATTATGAATAAAGTCTTACTAACTTTTGCCCACAGTAGTATGTATGTCAAATGTGCAGGAAATTTCAGCTTTGATAAAAATTCTGGCTGGATTTCGAACTTTGATTTACTTTCACTTCAGGTCACGTCAGGCCTTGAAGATTTTCAGGAAATACATATTCCTTCATCTTTTAACCACAATTGGAACATATTACATATTGTCTCAACCGAACTTTTTACTCTCCTATCCACATTTTGTGGAAGAGTTCTTACATTACTCCACTTCACAGAAAGGGTACAAAAAAATTAAATTTCCAACTATCGACCCATCGCTAAGCTTTCCTGTATACCTAAGCTTTTCGAAAGCATAGTTTACGATGCAATGTTTTTCCATTGTAAATCCATTTTCTCACCTAAATAGCACGGATTTCTAAACGGCAGATCAACAACAACTAATTTAACCGAGTCTGTATCCAGCACCCTGTGTGCATTGGAGGATGGCAAAGAAGTCGATGCAATTGCTACCGACTTCAGTAAGGCTTTTGATAAAATTTCGCATGGTATTATCTTGCTTAAACTAAACGCTTTAGGCTTCAATCTGGGTTTATAAGATGGATAAAATCTTACCTTGAAGATCGGATATATAATGTCATATTTAGATCTTCCACATCTGAACCCTTTGTTGCCACATCCGGTGTCCCTCAAGGTAGCCACCTTGGTCCCTTGATTTTTGTCCTCACAATTAACGATGTAGATTGTATCATCAAACACTCTCAGCTCTCTATCTATGCTGATGACATGAGAATTTCCCGACACATTCTAATACCCCTTGACTATCGCCCACTACAAGATGACATGAATAATTTTTCAAAATGGTGCGATAAAAATGTTCTCGAGTTCAATGTCAGTAAATTTCAATTCATAACATATTCCAGAATGCGAATTCCTTCACTGCCTAGGATATATTTTATACGCGATAACATTGTCCCCTCTGTAACTTCGTTACGAGACTTGGGTTTTATCTGTGATAAGGAACTAAATTTTCGTTCCCATATTGATGACGTTGTAAATAGGGCCAACTCTGCTCTTGGGTTTGTGAAACACTGGTCCAAAGAATTCTCAAACCCATATGTCACAAAATCTCTCTATTTTACATTTGTCAGGCCAATTCTGGAATATGTTAGCCAAGTCTGGTCTTCTTATTATGACACCCATTCTCTTAGAATTGTGCAACGCAGATTTATTCGGTTCGCCTTACGTGGCCTATCATGGTCTGATCCCTTTGACTTGTCCCCATACAAGGATCGTCTAAAACTAATTAACGTACAGTTCCTTGAAATACGCCGAAAAACCGCCGATACAGTATTTGTTCACCAATTATTAGCTGGAAACATTGCTTGCCCCGCGTTGCTCCAAACTATTTTTATGAACACCAACCCACGTAATCTTAGATCTGTGCCCGATTTTTGTCTTAATACTCACCGAACAGATTATGGGGGCAACGAACCAATGTCTAGAATGCTTCGAATAGCCAACGTCATTCCAAATGTTTTTGACTTTCACCATAGCAAATATTGGTTAAATAATGCTCTGTATAAAGCCTACTCCCCTAACTCCTCTTGCTAAGCCATGTATAAATGAAAAATAGAATAGATTTAAGTAATTTTTAATTTAAGTAATTTTCTCGCTTGTACTAAGCTAAATAAATAAATAAATTTTCAGAAGAATTCTATGCTGCTTTTTAAGTTCTGCTCCTGTAGTCTCAAAACCCTGTAAAGTCATATCTTAAAGTTAATTTTTATAATCTTAAACAAAAAAATCTATATATTTTTGGAGCATTTTACCTCGAATTTTATTGAACAAATGATTTGCTAGGAAATGTGGAAACGATTGCTAGGACTGCTGAAGAATGGGGATATAACTCTGGGCAATTTGGTGGGTTGCATTCCTTTGAGTCACCAGTTACTCTACTATAATCGTACCATTTCATATATATTGCCTGCCAAATAAAATTTCTTTTTGGGAAATTTGGACTGTTTATGAGTTTTGAACTTTTTACGGACTTGGCCTCTAGCTTGGTCTGTCGGGGCAATAGCTGAAAGTCACCTTTCATGTAGGTTTCATCACCCATGATGCAGCATTTAAATTTTGTAAGGAAATTTTCTTACAGCCTTCTGACTCGAGTTTTGGCTTTAATTCTCTTTTTTTCGCTTCGATCCTGAAACCTTTTGCTCCTTATAAGTATAATTTAAAGTTAGCATTAGTAGTTGCAAGTTTGGAGGCAGTATCGCAAACAAATTCCATTCATGTACAAATATAACACGCACAACATGAGTGCATGCGAAAAGCTAGGGCGACACTGATAAACTGAAGTTCATTGTGGTAAAGGTAAAGGCATAACACTTGTCACAATGGCTGTCTATCTCTTTATCGGTATCCTGTGTGATTGCATTCCCTCTCTCATTCTCCCTCCTTCATCATCAGATTGATAGGTGAATCTTCCTTCCATTCAACACAATGCTCTGTGTGTTGAATATATAAATAATAAAATACAAATAAAAAAAATGCATTTGTGGACTTCTCTTCATTTGTGGACTAGCTTCAACTGAATCGGGCAAGTTTTTTGTCCACTGGACCTTATTTCCTGCCGAAACTTTTAACTCTCTCAACAGAAAGATTCTCTTTATACTTTTTAATGGTTCATTCGACCGTTGTAATGCTGACACCCACTAAATTTGCAATCTTTTTTGTTTTTTTTGTTTACACGAAAGATTTTCAAATATATTTTTTTTTTATCGCTCCGTGTCTGAGATTTCACTTAAAATTTTTTCTCATATTAAAAATTAAATTACTACAATTTGTGGATTTCTAGGATTTCTAGTTTTGTCTTTTGAAAAAATCAAAACCTACTCTAATCGCATGTATTTTAAATATTTTACAAAGAAAAAAGCAAGTATGAATTTTTTCGTGTGCTACACCCGTTAAATAATGCCTTTCTTGGTTAATATCTAATTTCCTTATGATTTATGGATTCAATATCGAAATTCTGAAGTTTAAAATTCTGAAAGATCATAAATATTTTCTTCTCTTTTTTTTTTTGAATTTATTGTGAGAGCGTTGTCCAAAATTTATACTTCAACTAATAGGAAAAGAAAGGACAGTCAGACAGAGAAATTTCTATAACTAGAATATGCAGTTTATACACGCTTGGATACGCTCACGAATGTAATATTCTTCATTTTCCGATGCTTTCATATTTGCTACATTTTTCTGCGTTTCCTATTCTATTCCACTCTTTCTGTGTGTGTTGTGTGTGTGTGTGTGTGTGTGTGTGTGTGTTGAATATGGTATTGAAATAGAAAGGAAAATTCGAAATTGCTTTAAATGTGCAATTTTCACCAATTTTCATTCATTACCCAAACAAAATTTATTACAAAGTCATGCATTCATACACAGATACACACACATACACAGGCAAATGTAGGGACAGACAATTATGTAGGCGGGGCAAGGCAAGGAATATTCCAGCGACAGATACATGAAAGAGGAAAGTGGATGAGAGGAGGGTTTACGAATGTATCCAGATGTAAGTGTTGCATGTTTGAAATTGCAACATACAGCAGCAACAACTCGCTGAGCTTCGCGCGCTGTAGCTAAAGCTTGTTGTAACAGCAACAGAATAACAAATACAACAGCCAGCCAAAGCAAATGAACGAAGGAGCAGAAACTTGTATCTGGTTTGTCTGTTTTTGCCGACATTTGCTGTTTGTTTGTTGTTGCTGTTGCCACTGTTGCTAGTGTCTCTTCTGTGTACGGTTGACGGCCCACCACTACTATCAAGGAGGAGAACCTTGAAGAAACCAGTTAAGCAATTCTAATGTCAATGCCATTGTAATACAACAACAACAACAACAACAAACAGCTACAACAACAGCAAACCATACAACCACACACATCCAAAGTATGTGTAACCAGAATCGACCAAGCAACATGGGCTGGAACTGAACTGCAGCAGCAACTATATATACAACAACAACAGCAACATAAGTTTTTGTCGAGTCTTCTGGGCAATGAGACTGAAACTAGACTGGAGCAATAAAGTCATAAAAAATGAATGTGCTGTGTTGATGGTGGTGAGGTGGTGAGGTGGTGGTGGTTCAGCAGCAGCAGCAGCAGCAAAAAAAGCAACAGCGGGCTAGTACTAGCAACAGCAGTCAGTCAGTTGCTGCACTTGCTGTAGCTTTTTCGTTGTTGTTGGAAATTTCATTAATGCATTTACAAACAAAAATCGTGTATGCTAGCGAAAAAAGCAAAAACAAAAAAAAAACATTAAAAATTGCAAATGCAAAAGTCATGGCGATTTGGCGAAGCTTTTCACATTGCTGCTGCTGTACATATATTTTTGTTCATGAGTCACAGTAGCAGCAACAACAACAACCACTAGCTACTACCACTACGAAAAACAACTCGAACATCAAAAAAAAAAAAAAAAAAAACAAAACAGAAACGGAAAGGCATAAGGAGTTTAATTTGTGCCATTTTTTTTTACTGACTAAATGACGTAATATAATTTTCTTTATGATAGTTTTACCCGAAACAAAAACAAAAAACCGAAAAAAGCAGAAAAATTCTGTAGTTACTTGAAAAGAATATTAAATTAGATTCTCATGCGGTGAATTTTTTCCCCCTCTCTTTTTGCATAAATAAGATGCTTTCTGTATGAACACTTTGGCGTACACCCATGTACATAATTTAGACCTAGGGTAATATTTTTCTAGTTGTGCTGGTGTGCGATTAATTTGGTAATGAATGTCATTCATTCTAGCTTTGGGCACTGCTGGCATGCTGCAGCGAATTTGCATACTTAACACACGAAGAAGAAGAAGAATAGCCTAAGTTCGGATTGCAACTACATAGTTACATAATTAAACGAAAAGAGACTGTTTGCAGTTGAACTTGTACTTTTGTCGTACATTGAATAAAAACCAAAGTAACTCAGGTTCGATTATGACCACAGCGAATGCCTCATATGTGCGTAGGGCACTTGTGTCCAGTATCAAGAATTTGTTGTAAATTTTACAAAAAGTTCTTAGGGGAGAATAATGTTCCTTGGTTTGGATTTCAGTTTTTAAACAAAATCGTAATTTTGTGGGTAATTTTTTTTTTTTTTTTTTTGTAATATAATCAACACACAGGGGGTACCCCTATAAATGCAGAGCATTGTGTTGATTGGAAGGAAGGTTGATAGGTGGGAGGAAAAAGGAGGGAGAAGTAGTTATGAACGTTTGCTTTAAACTTGCAAGGCTCATAATAATTGGGAAAAATTGTTGCAGGGAGCTTATGGAGCGACAGATGAACGAACTTTCTCTGTAATGCGTAGTGCGGTGGAACACCGTGTCTATGTGGAAGGCGTGAGTTGCGCTTGATGACCGTGTAGTTCTGTTGAACACGCGGACTGGCGGCATCAGCTTCTGCATCTCAGAAGAACATCAACCGTTAAAGTAACGGTAGAACAGTGAGACCCAAGCCACGTTTCGACGATGTTCCATGGAGTCAATAGAGATGGAAACTCTACTGTCTCCTATTAGCTTTATCGCTCGATGTTGGATACGGTCCGGGAGCTCCAGTTGCGTTCGTGAAGCTCCAGCCTATAGGTGCTAGCTAAACTCCAATTTAGGACGTATATAGGTTGTGTAGATCATGCGGAGATCAGTCGAAGTAAAACATATTTTTTACACCGCCTAAGAAAGCCGAGACACTGGGCTGCTGCTTTCGACCCGTCAAAAATGTGTTTATTCCAACGAACATCACATTGGATGGACATGCCCAGAACATCAAGCGTCGCTGTCTCCGCAATACCTACCCCACTCATATCTAGGGGGTTACCGGGGGGGGCGGGGGTTGGGAAACTCGTTTGTGAGATAACAGACAACGTTGGGTCTTACGCGCATTGAACTGAACTCTATTCGTAAGATCCCACTCGGAGATTGACTGGAGATCTTTATTGAGTGAGTCATTCATAACGTGCCTTTTCCTCTTGATCTCCAAAGAGCAACAATTGATACATAACGATAACTAATTTTTCGAATAACTTGTGGACAAAGCAAAAAGTATTTTTGAAGCAGTTTGAATAGGTGAGCGAAAACTTTTTACTGAAAGTATTTCAAAGTTAAAAACTTATGCAAAACTATATACATAAAATTTTCTAAATTAAACTTTCACCAGTTGGAAATGGTCGTTTTGAAATTGAAGGTTTGGTTTTGTTCATTTGAATTTTCAAGGAAGCAATAGGCCACAAAATGCTACTGAGATGTGTACGTAAGAGTACTTAAACCAAGTGTGTCGTTGAAAGTTTCGTTAGAGAATCATTTTTGGCAAAAAAAAAAACAAAAACAGTATTACTCGTAGGATTCATGTGAATTTTTTAAATTCATTCTAGAGCTTAATTTGATTGAGTTAAATTCAATGGGTCTCACCTTTTTTGGATGATGCAGAATCTTATTGTCATCTAGACCGATCAGAATTTAACTTGATTCAGCGAAACATTCAAGAGTTCAAGTTTTGCAAAATCACTGGCCAGTGGACGTTAATTTAGCAGAAGCTACGTGGCTTTCGCTATTTCAGGTTGAACCAGAATAATTTTAGAATTTTTATGTATCCATTATACGCAATTGTTATGAGTTAGGACCCCGTTCAGCGTTGTTGTTCAGCGATGAAGCTCACTTTTGGTTGAATGGATACGTTAATAAGCAATATTGTCGCTTTTGGAGTGATCATAATCCACAAGCCATTGTTGAGATGCCGTTACATCCTCAAAAAGTCACTGTTTGGGTTTGGTGTGCTCTATGGGCAGAGGGAATCATTGGTCCATATTTCTTCAAAGATGAAGCCGGTCATAATGTTATGATTAATGAATTTATCGTGTCTGAATTGGAGGATGTTGATGTGGACGGCCTTTGGTTACAATAAGATGACGCTACATGCCATACAGCCAACGAAACAATCACTTTATTGAAGGAAACTTTTGGTGGACGCATTATCTCGCGTCGTGGGCCTGTAGCGTGGCCTCCAAAATCGTGCGATTTAACACCGCTGAACTATTTTTTGTGGGGTTATGTATAGTCGCTTGTCTACGCAGATAAGCCCGAGACGATTGACGCCTTGGAAGAGAGTTTTCGACGCGATATTATTGACATACGGCCCCAATTGCTGCAAAAAGTGGTCGAAAATTGGGCGTCTTTCGGCTGGAATTTATTCGAACCAGCCGCGGCTGCCACTAGCTAAATTATTGGCCATAACATTAAATTGTATGCGTTTTATATCTTCTTGAAAACCACACTTCTAAAAAAATACACCCTGTATTAGTCATTTTCATCTTGGATCTACTTAAGTGAACATGTCGAGCCAACAAGAACAGCGCAGCAAATTAATACTGTAAATTTCCTTGACTGATAATGATATGATATAATGTCATAAACAACTACAACGCGGGAAACTCCATCTGCAGAACCGAAGGGTCAGGCAGAAAAAAGGGTCCAAATATAACCCAGAAGTGCTGAAAAAGGATGTTAGTACATATCGAGGTCGACTCGAGTTGTTGTAGCTACAAATTAATACTGAACATTTACTTGGCTGATAAGACGAAGAAGACGTTTTGGCACAACGCAATCAAGCGAAGAGCGATATAAGCGAAGTCAAGGATTAACGACCTACAAACAACAGAAAGTACCTGACCTGCCGGAAGCACAGGAAAAAATGACGTGATTCTCGATGATGAGACCTACTGTAAGGCGGACTTCAACTAGTTGCCTGGGAATGCTTATTTCACAACAAGGAATAGGGTGCAACACCCAGAAAATACTCTGAAGTAAAATAAAGTTCCAAACCGCTTCATGGTTTGGCAAGCTATTTGCACTAGCGGTCTACGGAGCAAGGCATTCATTACGATAGGAACAATGAACTCCAGAATTTATATAGAAGAATGGCTCAAAGAAGGGTTCTACTCTACAATTTATTGGACAGCACAAAGGAACCGTTTTATTTTGGCCAGACCTAGCCACAAGACATTACTCCAGGTCAACTATGGAATGGTAAAGGGAAAAAAATGTCACTGTCACACTGGTCCCAAAAGAGACAAATCCTCCCAGCTGCCCAGAACTTCGGCCTATTGAAAGATATTGGGCTATAATGAAGCAAACCCTAAGAAAAACAAAGAAAGTTTGCAAAAATGTAGTAGAATTCCGAAATCGATGGAATCAAGCCAACGCAGTTGTCACCGAAAGTAGTGTCCAGTCTCTAACTAAGAACGTTAAGAAAAATGATTAACCATTTTGCAACCGCTAATAATATTTGAATGTGGTCGCTGTGGCGTAGTGGTAGTGCGTTGGGCTGCTACGCATAATGGCCGGGGTTCGAATCTCGGTACAGGCAAAATCAAAAAGTAGAAAAAATAATTTTTCTACACGGCACCACCTCTTGGCAGGCAATGGCAAACCTACAAGAGTAAAAATTACCATGAAAAGCTTTTCACTTCGCCGTTCGGATTCGTCATTAAACTGTAGGTCCCTTCCATTCATGTACAAATATAACACGCACAACATGAGTGGATGCGAAAAGCGAAAAGCTCGGCCTAGGCTCTCCATGGGCTGTTGTGCCATTAAAAGTAAAGTAAAGTAAGTAAAAATTAAAGAAATTTTTTTTAATGTGTTGTAATTTTTATTTTGTTATTAAATTATAGTGTTTCTGAAAATCAACATCTTATTCAAAATGGTCGCCTCTCGCTTTAATGCACGCCTTTAGACGATCAGGCCATTGGGCTATAGCGGCACGTATGGTTGCGATGGGTATTGACGACGCTGCTGAAATAAGACCTTTCTTAAGACTCTCCAAATTTCGGTGGCGAACTTTGCAGGCCACACCCTCTAGTTGTGTCCACAATTTGTAATCAAGGGGATTCAAATCTGGGCTTCCCGAGAGCCAATCTTAAGCACTAATAAAGGCTGGAATATTCTGACGTAGCCACTCTTGAGTTGTTTTGGCTTTGTGTGCCGGTGCATAGACTTGTTGAAAGACCCAGTGCTCTTCATTAAAGAAGGTTATTGTCAAGTCTTTCACCACGCCTTCCAAGACCAGTGTACCTTGTTGGTACACTTTTGCTCCAGTTTTAACGCCCTTTTCGCAAAAATGCAAGGAACTGACTCCTTTATGGGATACTTCCCACCAGACCATAACGGATATTGGATGATGCCCTCTCTGAACCCTTGGCATAATAAATTTAGCTTCTTCAGATGTTCTCGCATAGATTTTGTCGTTTTGTTTATTAAAAACTTCCTCCACCGTAAAAATTTTTTCATCCTTAAAAAGGATATTTTCATGACAGTTTCTTGCGTGCCACTGCAAAAGCTTCTTACATCTTTCCAATCGTATTTGTTTTAGCCGTGGAGTTAAAAGATGGCCTGTGCACCTGCGAAAGGCCTTCATGTGGAGGTGTACACGGATTAGTCGTGACATGGATCTGGAAGGCATATCCATTTCTCTAGCCATGATCTTTTGCTTTCTTAAGGGATTTCGGCGAATCTGCCCCCGCACAGCTTTTATGGCTCCACTCGTTCGAACAACGCGAGGTCGACCACTACTCAGCCTGTCTTCCACTTGAGACGATTCCAAGAAACGATCGATGGTACGATAAATATTTCGATATTTCGATTTTTTTTAGCAACGTGAATATTTGACTTGCGCTATTTCCGCATTTGTGCAATGCAATCACCGCGATGCGATTTTCGTCATTGCCCCACTCCATATTAATTACGCAAAATTTGAAACCAAACTGATTTGAAATTGTTTTGCAATAATGTTTTGTATCTAAAAATGCGGATAACGGGATCATACAATTTAAAATTTCAAAGCCTACTACTTTGAAAAGCTTGTAACAGAACTTATGGCAAGACTAGGTATATCGCGTAGAGGAGGTAATCTGATTATACAGATCTGATACAGATTTAAATCAAAAAGCATTGACGTCTTTGGCAATCACGAATTGCTGGTTTCACTTTGTCACCTCACTCGCATTTAATCGCCCTAAATTGCTACACAAGCAATATACACAGTAAAAACTATTTATAATGCTATGTAATCTATACGACCACAAAAGCGTGTCAAGTTTAAGAGGAGCTGACGTGCGCATAGCGAATGCTGCGAAAATTTCCTGCTGCAAATGTATAATGAGATTAAAATTCACCGAGGAGAAGAATTGCAGAATAAATCTCCTATAATCTCAGACAATTCAATATTTAATATTCTTTATGAGCGGCAAAATAAAATGCTATACTTCGTATTCTGTCAGGTTCCCGCTGCTTTGGTAGCAGCAGCAAGCATTAATGACAGATGATGGATGGGGGGAAGACGAGACGAGAGAGTTGAAGGGAGTACGAGAGCGAGAGCGAGAGCGAGAGGGAGATGAAGATGAAGATGGGAATTGCACATACAAAGCAGAAGAGTAGAAATACATATCTTGAGCATACTTTACACGCTTGTTCGTTTGATGTGCAGCTGAAGCTAAAGCACCACTTGAGCATCTCGTTGCTGCTGTTGCCGCTTCTGGCGCAGCTGCTTCTGCTTCTGCTACTGCTTCTCCAGTTTGTTGATCGGAGTTTTTCAGATGCACATATATTTTTTGATGTTGTCATTTGCTCGACATTGTGCAAGCGAAGCGAAGCTCCTTAATGTTTGTTGTTGGGTAGTATTTTTTCCTCCTCTTGTTCTTTTTTTTTTACTTCTAAAGACAAATTTCATTTCATTTTGATGATGTATGAGCAGCGAACGTTTACTGGAAGAAACTGTTTTTCAAACGATAATAAAAAAGCAGTGCGGCAAAAAAAAAGAAGCAAATCTGCTTTCAATCGATATGCAATAAAAGAAAAATTAAAGAAAGAAGTAAAACAACCCAGTTGGTAAAAGTATCACAGAGCTTTGGAGTAGAATTCTAGAAAAACTTGCCACTTTTCACACCATCTTCCGACATCCAGAGTCCACAGTTTCTGCTGTATGCTGCGACATATCTGAGATCACCTTCTCAATTAAGACAAAATCAGCAAAACACCGGCAGTAGATAGAATCGCTCCCGATGCATATAACCGGAAACAAGCAGACAAATTAATGGAGTCCTTCGGCAATGCGTTTGACATTTTCGTGATACCATCGCGATCAAAGCAATATGAATTGGTTGGTAGAAGGATTACATTGAATTAGAATTACTATTGAGAACGCGAAATAGTAACTAACAATACCCAGTGGCGTAGCCAGGTCGGGTGACACCCGGGGCGGCCCTAAATGGTGTCACGCTATAACACCAATCCCCCCCTCTTCTTTTGAAAGAATTATACTATGTGTAGGTACGTATGATTATTTTTTATTTAAAAGTAAGTAGATAATACGGGAATTCATTAAGATGAGTGAACTTCAATTAATACGTACTTAACTTAAGTCACAAAATAGTTAAAACCTCTACGAGTATGAGACCAAATAGGGAAATTTTTATTTACAGCACGTTCTTCTTAAAGATCTTTGAAGATATCTTTGAAGACATACAATTTTTTTTAAATGACTATTTAATTGCTGTTGTAGGAAATTGATGTACTCGTATGTATGTCAGTACATATTTAAAGTACTAAATTTACATGAAGATATATGAAGCTTTAAAAAAATATTTTAAAAATTTTGCAATTTTTCGCAACAAATCTTGAAAGAAATAACATTGCCGAAATCTAATTTGCTAGAAATTTCGTTTTCTATTGATAAAATGTCTAGGTCGCATATCCTAGATTGACACATAGTTGAGCGTAAATATGATATAATTAGATTTAACTTTGAAAAACTTCTTTCACATGAAGCCACAGAGACACAAACTGTTAAGAACAATTGAAGAGCTAAATATACGTTTGAAACAGACTATAAAGTCCGATTCTACAATAAAAGTTAGCATATCAAGCGTAGTCCATTTACTTGCGACTTTAAATTCAATGTTTGCTGCCAAGATTTGTCTACGAAGTCTTTGTACTTCTACTTTAAGTTCTTTTTCTATAACTTCATCGTAGTGCGACGCCAACTTTTTTGCATTGATATTCAGTTCTTCATCCGTGCAAAACAGCAAGTCATTTGTTTTCACAATTTTAAAAAAATATATGGGCTATATCATTGAATGCCATGGTTCGAGACTTTAATTCTGCCGAGAAACGATCGATGCATTCAAGCATCGTCCTCTTGTTTCCTTCTTTAGCAGTTAAACCAATATCTCATTCCGTTTCACCCGGCATTCTTTCTTGTACCTTATGCGCCGGCTGATGCTTATTCCGAGCTTTGAGCAAATAATACTAGCCTTCTCCAATGCACCTTCCACTAAACATTACCGCTTTTCTTGTAAAAAGAGAATTAGGGCATTCGATTTCGCTATTACTTTATCGACAGTTACATAGTCATGAAGTTTGTAAATATTTTTGTGTAGCATCTACTTCCTGCAACACATCGTGCAAAAAACAAATGAATTTTAGACATTCACACCTACTTAGGTAATTATAATATTTTTTCCGTTTTTTGGACATTGTCGGGGCGGACCCCCCGCCTCCCCCTGGCTACGCCCCTGACAATACCGAGAAATTTCTGTCTCTCCTTGTTGGATGATTCAGAAGCTTATTGTTAGCCAGATATGGAGTTAACTTCAAAAATTTTACTTCACTTGCAAACGTCAGAAAGATATAACACAAATCTAATATCAAGTGTATTCGGATTCGAAACTTTAAGCGACGCATCACGTAACCAATCTTGAGGAAACTGCAAGTGTATGGCTTCTGCGATGTCTTCGCAGAATTACAAAGATTTTCTTGCCAAACTATTGGAATTGATTAGGCCACACCCTAAAGTTCACGGAAATATTTCCAGCATTGGATTTGATGCAAAATTCAGATAGATAAATTCAAGTGGTCGTGCATTAGCCAAAATAATCGTCTCTATAAGAACGTGTGCTTATATAATTTGGCAGTTGATGTGTGGTCGTGTAGCTGCCGTCGTCAATGTCTACGGAGCATGATTTGAAAGTAAAGAAAAAAGCCACGACACTTGCTTCTCCTCCGAGTAATAACACATTCGTCAACTGGGCTGAAAATTGCATATGGCAAAAAAAAAAAAAAAAACAATTATGTGATGAAGCATGGTAGATGAACGCTGTCAGCATTTTTCTACTTTGTTGTAATAGTGATGATGATGATGATGATGATGATGTGATGTGTGAGAAAATTGATAAAATGTTTCCAATAAAGATGAAACGGCAAAAAACACAAACGAAAGCAACTAAGAACGTGCAAACTTTATTCACATCAACTTTAAAAATTTAAACAGCCGATATTTTCATATTATGTCTTATTGTGTACAAAGCTCAGGATGTAAGAACAAATTGTTATATGAAATGTATTTAATTTGATTGAAATTAGCAATTAGCCCAAATTTCAATTTCTAAACGTCAACCTTTTTTTTTTTTTTTTGTTTTTTTTTTTTGGCTATCCACAAAAAAAAAATAATAGTAATAGCGACAGCAACAACAACCTGCAATGTGGCAAGCAGCGAGCTTGGTTGTCGGTTTATTCTTTTCACTTTACCATCGCTTCACTTCACTGCTGCAGCCGGCTGGCTGAGTCTAACCAGTTTACATTCGACCACATTTTGGAGTCAATTTGTAAATGTGTGTGTGTGGTCTGGTCTTGTTGTTGTTATTATTATGATTCTTCTCTCATGCCGCTGCTGCTGCTGCTGCTGCTGCTGTAGTAACATAGCAACATAGCAAAAGCACATTGCATGCACACTTCCACATTGCCGGCATGAATTTCAATGCCAATTCATTGTCGTCGTCGTCGTTGTTGTCGTAATAAAGCAATGATGTAAGTTCAACAAGCCGCAACTACTACCACTCTTTGTTTTGTTGTTGTTGTTGTAGCTGTTGTTGCTCTTACTTCTTCCCCATGCCACAGTCACCGTTGCCATCACAGTTGTTGCTGCTGCTGCTGCTGTTGCTTGCTGCTTTCAATTTTCGTTTGTCGTTTCTGCCTTCGCTGTTTGTGGTAGAAAAATAAAATAATAAATACATTACAAAATACATTTTTGCGCTCAAACTCGCTTGCTCTATAATTATGGCCAGTTATGCAGATAATGACTGCCCCCCGTCGTCATCGTCATCGTCATCGTCATCACATTGACTTTGACTCTCATTTGTTATTGTTGCGCTATCATTTTCATAAATAATATTTCTGTTTTACCTTTTTATTTTTATTTTTATTATAATTATAATTTTTTTTTTTTTTTAATGCGTTCGTATATCATTTGTTATGTATTCGTATTGTTTTCTCACTTTTGGCACACAAACTTAAGTGATGACCCCATTTTAGCTGACTGGCCGCCTGACCGCCTGACTGCCTGACCGCCTGACTGAATGAATGTTGGTACCTACTGAATCTTTTCCAAATATTGTATGTTGTGTAATAATGAAAAGAAAGAGCCGCAAAAAATGGTAGTGACCAAATGTCTTTTTGATGGGGTTGATTTTATGTGTTCATCATCATCATCACCATCGTCACCATTATCATCGTTATCATC